>CM070100.1:21278986-21321486 GCA_036178185.1 Liparis tanakae | reverse complement strand
CACCAGGCTACATGAACAACAACCCCTGTGATAACCTTTAGAAGAAGTGGATGTTTTGGTTTATGTAAACTCTACTGAAGAGTCAGAGGAAATAAAACAGTATGTTTAGTCACATTAAGGTACAATACAGTACAAATGTTCCCAGTTGATTACTTGCATTAACATTAACTTCAAGGGCATGTTGACTCTCAAATAAGCAAAATAAATCTTAAGTCTTTTCTTTCCATTTATGTCATGAAGCAAAAACACCCCTAGATGTACCTGTGTGTGTGTGTGTGTGTGTGTGTGTGTGTGTGTGTGTGTTCTGCCTGTAGTGTGTGAAGTGGCCAGTGGAGGGAGTAGTAACCCACCTGTGCATGTTTCTCATCTACTTTTGCTAGCTAAGCCCAGAGGCCACCACCTCCTCCACCGCCACCTCCATCAACTCCACCTCCTCCTCCTCCACCATCACCTCCATCACCTCCTCCTCCTCCACACTTACTTGACGAAGCTGTCCACGTGTGACATGGAGGCCTCGTAGTTCTTGCCGCCGACCTCCTGACAGTGCACCGCCAAGAAGTGAGGCTTGTGTGACTGCACCGTCTGTAAGGGGAGAGGGGGGGGGGGGGGGACAGGTGGAAAGGAGGTGAAGAGGTGGAACAACACGACGGAGAGCGAGTGGCTCACGGCTACCAGGAGCTCGGATGGAGGGAACGACTCCGGGCCAAAAGGTGATGGAGGCATCGACCCCTTTTCCTCCATCAACTACACTATAACAACAACTACCGTCATCACCACGGGGGAGGGGAGAACAACAACAACATGAACATGAACAAGAACAACAAGAAGAGGAACAAAAACAACAAGAACAAGATCAACACAAAGACGAACAACAAGAACAAAAACAACAAGAAAAAGAACATGAAGAAGAACAAGAAGAGGAACAAAAACAACAAGAACAACAAGAAAAAGAACATGAACAAGAAGAACAAGAAGAAGAACAACAAGAAGAGGAACAAAAACAACAAGAACAAGATCAACACAAAAACGAACAACAAGAACAAAAACAACAAGAACAAGATCAACACAAAAACGAACAACAAGAACAAAAACAACAAGAACAAGAAAAAGAACATGAACAAGAAGAGGAATAAAAACAAGATCAACACGAAGAAGAACAACAAGAACAAAAACAACAAGAAAAAGAACATGAAGAAGAACAAGAAGGGGAACAAAAACAACAAGAACAACAAGAAAAAGAACATGAACAAGAAGAACAACAAGAAGAGGAACAAAAACAACAAGAACAAGATCAACACAAAAACGAACAACAAGAACAAAAACAACAAGAACAAGAAAAAGAACATGAACAAGAAGAGGAATAAAAACAACAAGATCAACACGAAGAAGAACAACAAGAAGAACAAAAACAATACGAAGAAGAACAAAAACAACAAGAGCGAGAGGAACAAAAACAACACAAAGAACAAAAACAACACAAAGAACAAAAACGAGAAGAAGAACAGAATGCATCCCGTGACCTTGTGTCGCCCCCAAGGTGTTAGTGAGCACCAGGCTGACCTCTAATGGAAAATCAATACCGAGGAGTGATTTACCACTGGGTGTGTGTGTGTGTGTGTGTGTGTGTGTGGGGGGGGGTGAGAAACAAATGCCCCCCCCCCCCCTTACTCGGTCAGCACCTTCACCTCCGCCGTGCTCCGAGGGCGGATCAGATCGGATCCCCATCAACCCTCGTCACGTAGAGACCAGAGGACCGCCAGCTCCCAACGGGAAGGAGATCACCTCAAGGAGCCAGCACCCTGTGTGTGTGTGTGCGTGTGCGTGTGCGTGTGCGTGTGCGTGTGTGTGTGTGTGTGTGTGTGCCTGCAGAAGCTCTAATCGACTGCATACTGTTGATCTTTCCAGGCTGTGGATGCAGGACCTCCTGTTTGGCAAACAGACGGCCTCCAGGCGGTGATTGGTTACTAGAGCCGCCGGTGGTATCAGGCGACCCGACTTCCCTCCAGAGCTTCAGCCTGAGACCGGGTCAGGAACAGGCCGCTGGCCACCAGACACTGTGTTGACTTGAGACCGGCAGCATCCACACACTAACCCCCGTGTCCGTGGAGGCAGCTTTATGACACTGACCTCTCTGAGCAGCCCTCAGACGGGGCCTGTTGCCATGGCAGTGCTGAGAGGGGGTGTGGGGGGGGGATAGGGGGGGGAGGGTATGTCCTCCCTCTGTCACCTTGACCTGATTCTTTACCAGGGAGTTACATCTCCTGCTCGTGTTTCTGATCTTCATCGCGGTGTTCGTCATTTTAAATGTCAATCAGAGACTATCAGAGACTATCAGAGACTATCAATCAGAGACTATCAGAGACGATCAGAGACTATCAGAGACGATCAATCAGAGACTATCAGAGACTATCAGAGACTATCAATCAGAGACTATCAGAGACTATCAGAGACTATCAGAGACGATCAATCAGAGACTATCAGAGACGATCAATCAGAGACTATCAGAGACTATCAGAGACAATCAATCAGAGACTATCAGAGACTGTCAGAGACTATCAGAGACGATCAATCAGAGACTATCAGAGACTATCAGAGACTATCAGAGACGATCAATCAGAGACTATCAGAGACTATCAGAGACTATCAGAGACGATCAGAGACGATCAGAGACGATCAATCAGAGAGGATCAGAGACGATCACGACATGCATCATGCGTTAACATAAACGTAACAACTCTGTCATCGTTCCTCCAACCAAACCGTCGATGTGTTCTCGATGTGTTCTCGATGTGTTCTCGATGTGTTCTCGTGTGGCGGCTGCTGGAACATAAATAAAGGAAACACCCAGCGGTGGAACGGTGATGGAAGTGGAAGAGCCGAGCGGTGAAGACGGTTCAAGTGTCGAGGCCGAGCGACGGATCGAGTTGAAGTGCCGAGTGAAGTGGAAGCAGCGAGGTGGGACGGAAGGGCTGAAGGAGTTGAAGTGTCGCTCTAAGTGGAGGTGACGAGTGAAATGAACTCGAAAAAAAAAAAAGGTTCCCGAATGAAATTAGTGACGGATTAAAGTGAAACGAGATAAAGCGGAGGCACTGATGACCAGTCAAAGGACATGTAGTACCCGATACGGCCACAACTAAAGACACACAACAGGACCGTCTCACTGAGGAGGGAATCACTGATGATGAAGATGATGATGATGGACATTTTCACCACGGGCCACATCAGCATCATGGCCGCCTCTTAAAGGGCCGGTGTACCTGAAGCGGTGAATAAACTACTTCCGACATATAGTCAAATAACTCTCTTTGCATTTGATTATTGTTTAGTAAAGAGTAGAAATATTGTACACAAGAACATTTCTTTAATATTATAACACAAATCCATTTAATTTGTAACCTTCAAAATAAAAGCACAGGATATGAAAGGTGATCGTGTGTCTTTCGTGTGTCTTTTGAAGGTCATCCTGTTCTTTTTTTTTAATTCCCAACACAGCGAAGGTTCAGGAGACGTAACCCGAATGCAGATTTGTTTGTTTCTACAACGACAAACACAACAAAAGCCGATTGGTCGACCTCCGGCTCGGAGCGTCCGGCAGTAATACAAATTTAAATCTAAATCACGGGGCTGGATGTGGGCAGTTGACACAATCGGCCGGTCCGGGGAAGTTTTCCAATGCAAATGTCTCGTTGTATGACTCGATGCAGTGCGGTGCGGAGGCAAAGCGGCGCTCGTACTGCGGGGGGGCAGGCAAATGGTCCGCTTTGCTTATGAGTAAATAAATGACTTAAGAGGCTCGAGGATATCAAAGTGACATGAACAACACCGCCGGGAGACTCAAGGGAGTCGCCCGTTTCCAGACGTTATGAGCCGCGTCGGGAAGCAAGGTGAAGAGAAAATGAGTTCACAGTGAAAGGAAATCATGTGTTTATTTTGGGGGTGTACTGTTCCTTTAAGAGTTTCTGCTTTTTCACTTCATTGAGCGTCAAAACCCAGAAGATAAACGAGTCAGGGGGTCTTTACTTTAACAGAGTGGGAGGAGTCAAAAATAATACAGGTCCTTAGTGTGTGTGTGTGTGTGTGTGTGTGTGTGTGTGTGTGTGTGTGTGTGTGTGTGTGTGTGTGTGTGTGTGTGTGTGTGTGTGTGTGTGTGTGTGTGTGTGTGTGTGTGTGTGTGTGTGTAAGCGCCCCGCCCCTTAGGGCAAACACTGAGCAGTTGATCCCTGGAAAACGAGGAAGGTTTAAACCTCCAGACCTACACACCTCCAGACCTACACACCTCCCAGACCTACACACCTCCAGACCTACACACCTCCACACCTCCAGAGCTACACACCTCCAGACCTACACACCTCCAGACCTACACACCTCCAGACCTACACACCTCCACACCTCCAGAGCTACACACCTCCAGACCTACACACCTACACACCTCCAGACCTACACACCTACAGATAAACACCTCCACACCTACGCGAGTCGACGCTGCAGGTTTTGCAGCAGCTGCTATGAACGCTGCAGCGATTGAGGCGTGTCTTAATAAATAAATGTATAAATAAACTTAATTTCCTGGAGGAATTCCCTTAATCTGCAGCCGGAGCGGCGAAGGAAAGAAGGTGCAGGCGAGGACTCGCCGTCGCACCTCGGGAGAGCCAGTTCTACCGCTTGTGTACTGGGTACAGCAGACAGCAAGTACTGCCCAGTACTCACCAAGTACAGTACTGTACTGTACACAGTGAGTGCACAGCGAGTGCACAGCGAGTACACAGCGAGTACACAGTGAGTGTACTGTGCAGACGTCGTGGTTTGAGGGTCGTTCCCGGCAGCGTTCGGGAGTCTGTCGCCTCTTTCCGTGACGTCAGCGCTGCTGGCACCAGGCCAGAGGTCTGCCTTGTTCACACAGTTTCTCACTACACACACACACACACACACACACACACACACACACACACACACACCCTACTGCAGAATGCAAACAGAATTCCTCTACAGCCGTAACCACGACATCCCCCCCCCACACACACACGCTCTACACTACAATATCCAATAACCTCAGCTCCTAACACACGACGAAAAGTAATTACATGTGTGTGTGTGTGTGTGTGTGTGTGTTTGTTTGTGTGCGTGTGCGTGTGTGTTCAGGGTGAGTCTTTTCTCCAGCGCTGCCACGTTCGACTGGTGAGGTGATATATATATATATATATATATATATATATATATATATATATATATATATATATATATATATATACATATACATACATACATACACACACACACACTTGTGTGCAGACTGCTCCAATATGCACTTTAATTAGAAACGCCCCTTAGACCGCCCCTTTCACCCGGTGCTCGCAGCATCAGAGCGTCGGCGTTGTCGCTTTAAGAGCGTTGATCTTCAGGTTGTGGCGAGTCGGGGGTTCAGCTGCAGATGAAGACAAACACAACGAGCTCCGGCTCATTGCCGTTGATTATGAAGAACTGGCAGCCGCCCTCATTATTACATATGCTGCAGCGGCAACAGCTGTGGCGTGTGTGTGTGTGTGTGTGTGTGTGTGTGTGTGTGTGTGTGTACACACATGTGACTCTAAATGACCATGATGCACTAAATGATGACATCATGCTGTATAGAAGAAGACTTGAAACTAGAGACATAAACTCATGTTTACAATGTTTACTGAGGGAAGTAGAGTCACTACATAAACTTCTATACAACCAGAGGAGCCCCCTGGTGGTCAGGAGAAAGAATGCCGTTTTAACACATGAAGCATAGACTTCTATAGAACCAGAGGAGTCGCCCCCTGGTGGTCAGGAGAGAGAATGCAGCTTTAACACATGAAGTATAGACTTCTATACAACCAGAGGAGTCACCCCCTGGTGGTCAGGAGAGAGAATGCAGCTTTAACACATGAAGTATAGACTTCTATACAACCAGAGGAGTCACCCCCTGGTGGTCAGGAGAGAGAATGCAGCTTTAACACATGAAGTATAGACTTCTATACAACCAGAGGAGTCGCCCCCTGGTGGTCAGGAGAGAGAATGTAGCTTTAACACATGAAGTATAGACTTCTATACAACCAGAGGAGTCACCCCCTGGTGGTCAGGAGAGAGAATGCAGCTTTAACACATGAAGTATAGACTTCTATACAACCAGAGGAGTCGCCCCCTGGTGGTCAGGAGAGAGAATGCAGCTTTAACACATGAAGTATAGACTTCTATACAACCAGAGGAGTCGCCCCCTGGTGGTCAGGAGAGACTTTGAGCAATAAGACGGACGAGTTTGGCTCGCTGACTGTCGTGTATGTGAACGAGAGGCGGTAGAAAACGCGCACACACGTGTGTGTGTGTGTGTGTGTGTGTGTGTGTGTGTGTGTGTGTGTGTGTGTGTGTGTGTGTGTGTGTGTGTGTGTGTGTGTGTGTGTGTGTGTCTGTGTGTGTGTCTGTGTCTGTGTGTCTGTGTGAAGCAGCGCTCCCGTAGCCCGGACATTGACCCGTCGGCCGTGGGGACGCCGCCGTGTTATTTGCCGAGGGCGTTCCCGTGAAGAAGCCTTGGACTCCTCCGCTCCGGGTCTGGCCTTCCGAGTCCACATCCTGGAAAACCGCCGGCGGCCCCACACACAACCACACGGCTCGGGACCGACCGCGTGCCAATGCTAAGGATGCTACAGCGCCACGGCCCAGTATCAGATGACCGATCATCTGCAGCTCCTCTTCGACGAGGACGTTTTAAATCAGTGATGTCATCATGCGTCTCTTACCTGGTAGAACTCCCTCAGCCATGTCTTCTGCAGATTGTCAGGCTGGAAAAAAGAAGAAGAAAAGGAGAGATTTTAGTCACGTAGTATTCAAGATTTTGCTGGCATCGTTGACGTCTCACGTTCATGAAATATAGAAGACACGTCTGGAAGTATTGGAGTATCTATATATACACACATTTGCATACCCATCTAATATTTATACAACCCCGTGAGCTGCTCTGACAGGAAGTCACTGGTATCGCTCCCCCGGGGTCTCGAATCGAGCGCTCCTCCATCTTTCCCTCATCTTTCTTTTACTCGCTGTCCGTCACTCCGTGGCTCTCCTCCTCCTCCACTCTGAAGGAGGAGGAGAGCCCTGGGAGTCTCTCACTTCACGGAGACGGGGCATTGGACCATTTAAGGAGAGATGTCCCCCGATGTCGATAACGAGGTGAGATGAACGGCTCAGAGGGATGCTGCAGCCCCCCCGACGTCACGCACAAACAAGTATCCTTAAAATAGAATAACAACCGTTCCTAAATGAGAGCCCCATGCCGCCACGTCGCCCGACTTTCACTTCTTTGCACACGGGATCGACTTTTGGAAGTTTCCAGGCGAGTTTACAATCAATCTGGAATTTAGGTCCTCCGAGTGGCAGCGAGGGCGAGGTGCCCGTTTCATTGCCTCACGGGAATGCATTAAAAAGCAACGCCCTGCTGTATAAAGAGGGTAAAAGTGACCACCTGGTGGTTGAACTGAGGAACAGCGGTGTTCCGGTGAAGTGTGTATTCACCGTTACGATCTTTAAATAAAACAAAAAGCGGCACGTGTTTACGTTCAGCGTACCTTCAGTAACGTAGAAAATGTTCCCGGCTAGTCAACGACGTGCTAACGGTGTCTGCTGATGGTAAAGGCCGTCGCCGTGACAACGTGTAACCACGAATTCAGCCACGATTGAAGTCGATCTGAAGCTCCACGAGAGTCTGGGAGTTCTACGCTAGGATTGGCTACTAGCTAACGAAGGTTTGTGAAAACAACGTGTATTTTACCGAGGCGTTGAGGTCGGTTGTAAATCAAAGTTTATCTTCATGAGAACTACAAAAGACTCGCGGTTACAATCTCTGCAGAGGACTCGTTCTGTGATTCTGAACTTCCGACCGTCGACACCATTTGGCCCCCGATTGGTCAGAATGTATTCAGTTGTGTGTGTGTGTGTGTGTGTGTGTGTGTGTGTGTGTGTGTGTGTGTGTGTGTGTGTGTGTGTGTGTGTGTGTGTGTGTGTGTCAGTCTCAAGTGTGCTCCCCAAAAAATTAACGATTCCCTTAAAAATCGAGGGATGAATTAATGGCGGGAAATAAGTTCGGAGGCAACGAAACATCCAAAAAAGTGCAAATTACTGCTGCGAAGAAACGGATTCAGATCTTATACCTGATAGAAGTGTGTGTGTGTGTGTGTGTGTGTGTGTGTGTGTGTGTGTGTGTGTGTGTGTGTGTGTGTGTGTGTGTGTGTGTGTGTGTGTGTGTGTGTGTGTGTGTGTGTGTGTGTGTGTGTGTGTGTGTGTGTGCACCGCGGTCCCAGGCTCAGGCCGATCAGACAGAGCTCAGGTCTATATAAGGACATGAGCTCTGGACCTCGTCATTCGTCACACGGACGGAGGAAGAGGAGAAAATGAGAGCGAGACGGAGACGAAGAGCACCAGAGGAGTCGCCACCTGACCGGCGCGCTCCCGATGGCGCTCCCGAAACCCCGTGAGCGTCTCGGGGATCCCGGTGACGGCGCCGTCCACAGGAATCTGAACCCGCACCCCCCCCCCTGACGAACCGGACAGATATTTTTAGCTTCTTCTTTTCTTTTTTTTCGCTGGTCGTTTCTTCCAGGAACGCCGTTAAATGGTATCACACAGGACCACGGGGGGGGGGGGGGGGGGGGGAACGGACTCTTAGGAACTTCTGAGTCTCCTACCTGGGGAACACATGTCCTAGATCGACTCTTTCTGGAGCACTCAGATGTAGGTTGACCCCCCATCTCTGATGTACAGATGTTGGCCTCGTCGGGTTGGTGGCCCGCTGAGGCCCCTCCCCCCTTGGAGGGACAGCCAATAGCAGAAGGGGGACAGGAAGACAGGCACAGTCTATATCTGGAGCCACGGAAAGTTAATTTGAGGTTTAATTAGAAAAAGGGGTTAGCAGCACAAACCCAAACCTCCTCTTCCTCCTCTTCCTCCTCTGGCACTTTCACTCCCTCGGTTCTCTCCACCTCCTCCTCCTCCTCTTCTTTGCCGAGTGTCTGTTTCCATCAGTCCGTGGCCTACTTTTGAGACGGCGTGGGGGAAACTGAAAGATTGAGCTTGTTTTTTCTTTTGTGGAAATCTATTTTAAATGCGAGGCCTTCAAAATAAAAGTAGAGCGCGATGGCGGGAGGTGGTGAGCGCCCCGTGAGAAAATCGGGGTCGATGATTCAAGTCGAACTCGTTGAACACAAATCCAGCCTCACTTTTGAACGACGTTCCCTCCGACAACGTTCCCGTCTTCTTTTTTTAAATCGAGGTCGCCGCAAACGGACGATCTTTGAATTCAACAAATCCGATGCAAAGCGCGGCGAGCGGAGAGAAGCTCTCCTGGCTGTTTATCCAAAAACCCAAAGAAATAGAGATAATAAAACTTAAACCTTAGCATACGTTCATAACCTCACACGACTGAATGAGACGAGAGTTTAGATTAAAATGATAAACATCACGATGTCATCGTTCAGTCTTTATACAGGATTTAACTTTTCCTCTAATCCAACTAGCTGATCAACAACAATCGTACTGCTGGAAAACAGAAACGCCGTACTCTTTATTATTATTATTTTACTGCAGTTTTATCTTCAGTTGGAACAAAGTTCACGGTTCACGTGTCTGTAACTGTGTCTTAAAGGAGCACATGAAGAAGAGTACGTGGTTCCTGTGTCTTAAAGGAGCACATGAAGAAGAGTACGTGGTTCCTGTGTCTTAAAGGAGCACATGAAGAAGAGTACGTGGTTCATGTGTCTTAAAGGAGCACATGAAGAAGAGTACGTGGTTCCTGTGTCTTAAAGGAGCACATGAAGAAGAGTACGTGGTTCCTGTGTCTTAAAGGAGCACATGAAGAAGAGTACGTGGTTCCTGTGTCTTAAAGGAGCACATGAAGAAGAGTACGTGGTGCATGTGTCTTAAAGGAGCACATGAAGAAGAGTACGTGGTTCCTGTGTCTTAAAGGAGCACATGAAGAAGAGTACGTGGTGCATGTGTCTTAAAGGAGCACATGAAGAAGAGTACGTGGTTCCTGTGTCTTTAAGGAGCACATGAAGAAGAGTACGTGGTTCAGGTGTCTTAAAGGAGCACATGAAGAAGAGTACGTGGTTCATGTGTCTTAAAGGAGCACATGAAGAAGAGTACGTGGTTCAGGTGTCTTAAAGGAGCACATGAAGAAGAGTACGTGGTTCATGTGTCTTAAAGGAGCACATGAAGAAGAGTACGTGGTTCAGGTGTCTTAAAGGAGCCGGTGAGCCCTCCTCTTCTTCAGGGTGAGTGTGTGTGTGTGTGTGTGTGCGTGTTTGTCTCTCTATAAAAGATGTGTTACAGAGTAACCTGGGCCGGCCGGCTGCTTCGCCCGATGGAGGACACGATCGTTTCTCTGACTCAAACACAGACTTCTAATCTTGGGTGGAGCCCGTTTGGCTTTTTATGGACCGACAAGAACGTCGATAAGGAGATTTGTTCGTATCGAACACTTTTCCCAAGTCTTCCAGGGCGAGCTCTCCGGTTTGTGAAATGGGTCAGATTGATGAAATAAGGGGAAGAGACTTTAAATGTTTAGTCTACAAAATAAAATGATATCTATATACTGTTTCTATGCATTATGAAAATAAATTTAGAAAACACTACCGGTAAATGAATAATTTCCAAAATGCTTTCCACACAAACGATTCTAATACTCTTAATCGCCGGGCAGAAAAGGTCAAACTGTGTCCGGTAACCCCGGAAGCTCCGCCCCCTCCTCCAGGTCCAGGAGAGCGACGTCTCCGGCCTGGAAATATGAAAGCAACCCAACAAAGGTCCTCTCCACACAGTATTTACAGAGGCTTTAAGGAATCTCTCCATATGATAACAGTTTCCACAGAGTAGCCCCACCCCCTCGAAGCCCCTCCCCCTCGAAGCCCCGCCCCCTCTAAGGTGCAAAATAATCAAATCGTGCAAAAATCTACAAACGTTTGAGAATATTCGAGTTGCTTTGCAATACATATATATAACAGTTTTCAAATTCACCCCTGGAAACAATGTTTACCGCCATATTAATCCCGGCTTCTAGGAATTTCGTCCCGCCACATATTTGAGAATCACCTGGCGGTAGAAACACAACGCTCATTAATCATCCCGTCAGCCGAAACTCCAGCAGCCCGAGGGACGCCATCGAAACTGGTTTTGCTCACATGTTCTAAACCAGAAGCAGGATTCAATCTGCCGAGAGGAGGACGCGCCGGGGAGCGAGCGCACAACGCAGCGGCACAGCAAAACGGAACCGGGGGGGGGGGGGGGGGGGGGGATTAGGCCGTCGCCAACGCCACGGAAAATAAACCCGTTCCACTGGCAGGCTGTGAAAAGTCACCCAGGATCGCCTCCCACCTCCGGAGGCATCGGCAAATGTTTTTTGAGTTGTGTATTTTTAGATTCTGTGTGTGTGTGTGTGTGAGAGATTGTGTGTGTGTGTGAAAGCCTAAAAATGGATTACAATATTGATTCTTGGTGCCGAGGGGGGGGGGGGGGGGGGGGGGGACAAAACCAACACGGGGGAGACTTTTGAAAGACAAATGTCACGGCAACAGCAACACACAAATAAAAGCCTTTATTTTGGCGGTATAAATAACTGACTGCCTTGCTATTTACTGTTGCTATTGGCTGAATGTGTCAATCATAATCACCCCCCCCCTCTCTCTCTCTCTTTGCACACAGTCTGCGGTGAGCCCGGCCGCATGTGAACGAGGCGGACGTCCATAACTCAGCGGCGCACCTGACAGGTGTGATGATTGTTCAGCGCGGGCGACTTCAAACGGGCCGCGAAGATTACGATCTTCATCAAACAGGATCATTAAACGTCTTTGGAGTTCACGCCGTCGGGAGTGGACCGGGGGGGCTCCTCTGAACCCACGGCCAGTTTATTGTGTCGTTTATTTGGACCTCATTTTCACACGGGAGCGACACCGTCAGGGCGGGAGACACAAACGGACGATGACAATTACGGAAAAAAAAGGGGGGGGGGGGAAGTTGAATTTCATTGATAATGTATTCCACAAAAACATTGTTGTCATCATCGAGGAGGAAGAGGAGGAGGTCTGTAGTACGAGTGTTCCCTTCTTCTTTCTGCACCATACGCATAGCAGTGGTACTTTAACTGCACTTGTGTCTATTGGAGTCATCTGATTAACTCACCAGTCGCCCTACTGGCTTTCTCTTCTTCTTTCCACTTCTCTCTGTCAAATTAGTTTTTAGTTGGGGGGGGGGGGGGGGGGGGGCGTTTCCTTTCCTTATCTCGCGCCGCTCTCCTGCACACGGCATCCTGTTTGCACTGGGGCGGGACAAACATTGTCTCTGTGTGACGCCGGAGACATTTCACAGGCTATCACGCTTTCAGCATGAGGCCCGATATCTTTATAATTGGGTTCTTCCTGCTTGAGACGGAGAGAGAGACAGAGAGACACAGAGAGAGAGCGAGGGAGCGTCAAGTTTCCATTTCCAACCGGACCTGATTAAAAAGTCTCCGAGGAGTCCCTCAGCTATTCTTTTTCCGCCCCGGTGTTTTGATGTGGAGCAGAGAGATTGACGTGGGGATCCGTGTCACACAGAAATAGGTTAAATCCATCAGAGGCCAAACCAGACGGCCGCCGTCCAAAACGAGAATACGCATCTCCCGAGTCGTCCTCCCGCTGCACGTTTCCCCCTCGGCGGCGTCCTTTTGCCGAGTGCCAGGAGAGAAAAAAAGACTTTCTAAGATAAACCGCGCTGGGTTACCGCGACATGGCGCCCAAGTGGACCCGCAGACCTCAAAAACAAGGACCCGGGAGGGCGAGTCTCGCCTCAGGGTCACCACAGCGGCCATCGCTGGTCAGAACCAGGGTCGGGCGAGGAGATCTGAGCACGGCGGCGGTAATGACTCCCGGCCTTGCAGACAATGAGGGCTACGAAGAGCCCTGGCCACCACGGACTGGGAGGGCTGGGGATGGCATCCAACACAGCCGAAAAGAATCTCATCTTTGATCGGGACCTTTACCTCCCACGTCAAGAAAATCTCAAGGACTTCATGTTTGCATCTACGTTTAAAAAGAAATCAAGGGTCTGGCCTCATTGGTCCAGCCTCTTTCGAGATTACTCCCTTTTCCCTGATCCGATGGGAGGTCCTGGGTCTAGGATGTCATACAGGTTATAAAAGGTTATAAAGGTTGTAAAGCCCTTTGGCACATTTGGGACTAAACTAAATGAACCGAGTTTAATTAAACGTCGGCTGAAGTAGCTGAAACGTGTCCAAAAAGGTGCCTAGAAATCTAGAACCAGTCCTACAGAAGTTCACCCAAATAAAGTACACCATCATTATGACAGTTATTGTGAAGAATTTCTCAATCAAGTTTCACAACTTTCTGACATCACAGAGTAGCAGTTGTGCAAGTGATGAGGACGGCCTCCGGGGACATGTAAAGGGTGTCGAGCCCCAGGGGTCGAGAGCCCACTTTAGCGTGGGAAGACTTGGAGGCCAAAATTAGAGAGTGAGAGACGTGAAGCATCGGGGTCAAGTGGCCATGGAGGAAAAGGACGGGTCACTCAGGTCACCTAACTGTATGACTCCTTTCCTACCTCCACCAAAAGCAGCGCAGAGTAGATGCACTACTTTCCGTTCTGGTCTTTCACAATAAAAGCACCAATACACATATTTGGTCGGTATTTCCCATTTTCGTTTTGTTTATTGGCCCTGTGCGCGAAGGCAGAGCTAACTGCTAACTTCAAGTGAACCTGGAACTTCTAAAACTACTAAAAATATCTCAAGTCATCCTGAGGGGAACATGAATGTCAAGAGATTCAGGAGAATTGTTCCCCTGAGGACGAAGCACGCAACTACCGTGATGAGACGTGGATGTCAGGGTTCAACAGTTATCTGGATTAATCCTCTGGCACAGTGATCATCTGTACACAATGTTATTGGAATCCCATCAATTGCAATACAATTCATTTTATTTGTTCACAGCACCTGGTTAGCAGGTCTGTCTTTCAATCAGAGAGTTGCCGGTTCAAACCCCGCCCTGGTCGCTGTGTCCTTGAGCCAGACACTTAACTGTGAAGTGCTCCCAGGATGTAACTCAACTAAATGTAATGTAATGCTGCTAGTGGGCGAAAAAGCCGTTGGCCATCCACATTCTGAAGGATTCAAACTCTCCAGTATACTCTCTACAATTTTAGTAACTTTGGACTAAAAATACATGTTGCGTGTTTTGTACTGCACAAACAAACCAAACTATATCCGTCATTCCAAACTCATCCGAGTGTTGACCCAGAAAACTGAGCCCAGTCCACAGGATGGAAGTACTTGCTGCTGGACCCTATAGATACGTGGGAGCTGCCATGTGGGCAGACACTAAAAACAACAATGAGCACCTGAACTAAAAAAAGGCAAAGAATTTTTCAGGCATAGCAGAAATCTGAGATTTATTTCCTTCCTCAGAACGGTTCAGTGGTCTCAGGCGTTCCTTCTCGCCAGAGGTCTGTCGGGCTGCATCTCGCTTCAGAGGATCACCTCATTGTTCGTTTACAGAGGCGACCACCCCGAGTTCCTATTTGCTTTGGTCTGTTCCCATTCATCATCGGATGCGTCCAATCACATCCCCCCGTCAACCTCTGGTGACCTTCCAGCTGGATGAATGCATCCAATAAGACAGGACCGAATGGGAGACACACACACACACACACACACACACAGGCGGGGATTGCTTCCCTTCGATTGGTATCATCCTCCTCTTCGTGTGTATGAATGACTAATTACAGATCATCTGTAGCATATCATGTTCACACATACAGAACATGTATGTTCAAACACGATCGCCACATAGGAGTCAAAGACGCACACGCATACACACTCACACAAACACACAGGGCCAGCTTATATGCTTCTGACTGAAGTTTACAAGAACAACCATGAAACTGTTCAAAAACCAAAAGGATGCTAAGGGTTCTATCCAGAACCCCACTTAAAAGGTTATACCTAGAATCATCTGTGAATGGTACCACCTAGAACTCCTTCCTATGAGAAGTTCTACAAGAGAAGCCTTCTAGTTGTAATGGTTCCACCCAGAACCCTCTATGGAGGTTATCCAAGGTTACTAATGAGAACCCACCTTGTCTGCCGAGCACCCTTTTTTGGTTTTCTGGTGGAACCTTTTGAGAAATCAGAACCCTCCCTGGAGGTTCTATCCAAAACAGCTCTGCCTACTACTGTCGGTTACTAAAAATAACCCACCATGGGGGTCTACCGAGAAGGGGGCCATGGCTGATGTAAAGCAGCGTAGGCTACAACACAGTTGTTTTTTTGAGTCTACAACCATCCTTAATATAACTCGTTCTTCCAAAAAGGCCTAATTGAATGACGACAGTTAATCCTAATGGAACCCTTTGTCCTACAGAGAACCCTTGAAAGCCCCTGAAGAGCGTCGCTACTTGGAGGGGGAGGGGATGTCTGCCGCTGTGTCTGGTCTTCTTTTGGCAAGTGCGATTCTAATTCGATCCACTCGTCTTCCTCCTTATCCTAATGGACCTCTCACACCTGAACCATCGATTCATTTCAATAGAAACCAGAAACCAGTCGATTCGCTCTCTGGATATGCGAGAATCTTTCATGTCGAGGTAAGACGTTGAATGAATTATCGTAGAGTGGATTTCTTTGAGCGCCCTAATGATTCTCAAAACTACATGTTAGCCTTGAACAAGCTGCGATTACTGGAATGAGTACGATACAAGAAGGTTAATAGAAGACACCAATGACATTGAGTTGAGTGGATTATTTTGTTTCGGGGCATCTCCCGTGAACCCCATGAGGTCGGACCATCTATATCTATATTGTAGAGACAGTTGGCCTTTAACAAGGAGAGAGGGGCCAGTCACCAAAGGTTAAACCACAGGATATTGTGCTTCACATTTCCCTGTTACCCACACATATCTATCAAATTCAACAAGAAGATATATTTAAAAAAAGAAGATAATATTAATTTCAGATAACTGCCCTGAGGATGGAATTTTCAGCCAATCAGATCAGACGTATCCCGTGTGTGCAAACATTGAGCAGTAAAGGCAAAGGATGGGTAAAAAATAAAGAACAAGCGTCTCAGTCGAGTCGGCCAATGTGCTGCCAGATAGACTCAGAGAACGCAAACATACAGTAGCTTCAACGCCACTGACACGCCACTGTATCCAGAGACACTCCACTGGCGTATCTGAACCGAATATAACGTAGAGCACTTACAATGGAGGAAGCAAGAGGTTTAGCATTTTTGGAAGTGGAATAAAATAAACTGGGAGGTTCCGAACATCGACAGATACGGCCAGTAAGCACACTTCCGGGGCTTGCAAATGTTCTCTTGATTCTTGAGCAGCTACACCGATGCTCTACCCGCTTATTTTCCAGGTAGTAAAAGCCGAATCGTAGACCGTGGAGTTGTGAGTCACGTGTTTTTGACTTGCCTACATTATTCAGACAGGAAGAGCTTGCAGCAGATACCAGTTTTTAATACTTTAATACTCTGGTTTCAGTGGACTGATTACGACAGAGAGCGACAGAAGAAGAAGAGGAGGAGGAGGACGTAACGGGGCCAGGGCCGCGAGGGGTCGACATCACGCTGCCGGTTAAACGGATGAATGCGTCTCTTTATCTGGACATAGAAATATGTGGCACACGAAGACGCAGCCAGGCAATGTTAGTCAACACATTTTACAAGACGGGGGCAAGAAACCAGATGCCAAACCTTGTAAAAAAAACACTCGTACTGACAGCTTTACGGCCATCGGACGCCTGTAAATAACCCGGACGTGATGAACAACTTCTGGGGCATTCCCACCGGCGACTTGCACGGCGAGCGGGGCTCGGGTGCAGGAACAATACGTTTAACACACATTTTAACAAGGTTTCCATCGCGTCACCGGCACAAACCAAATACCTGTAAAAGCTAAATGATGAGCATTAGCAGGTGGATGAATGTTCTCCTCCCCCTTTCTAGACAGCCTCTCACCAACCCCAGAGCAGGCCGCTCGAATCGCTGCTCGACTCTGATCTTTAGCCCCCCCCCCCCCCCCCGCCTGAAGCACAATGCAATGTGTAATGTGTCCCAATGACCACCAGGAGGAGCATCACTTTAAGCATGTCAGATCACATAATATATATATATATATATATATATATATATTTTTAAATATCCAATCTACTCGATTTAGCCTCGTGAAACATGTGCGATCAGTCGAAAGCTTTGAGACCCTCGCTAGTCTGGAGATACCAGCGGGTTTAAATATCATTCATTTGTATTTTATAGACGTACACAATTTAATCCTTGTCGCGTTCTCCCGGCCACCTCCTCTCTACCAAATAAATAACGGTCCAGCAGGCGACGCCAAACCAATACTTCCTAAACCGCGGTCCCAACTCCCGACTGGCGTTCATCAGTGAGGAGCGGACCTATAGGAATTAATTGAGATACGATTTTGTTACTAAAGAAAATGTGAATATCCATTTCAAATGGCTCTTAATATATACCCACGCTATATATATTTTGTTATTTTATGGTTTAAATTATGCCTAATTTGTATCTTTTCCTAACTTTTTGACTTGGTCTAAATTAAGACTTCCGTTTCAAAGTCGAGGGAAATTAGCCGTAAAGGAAATTAGCCGTACTTTCGTCCCTGGAAGAGGAAACTCCGGTGAGGCGAAGCACTCCCAGGCTCCGGGAACATCGGGCCCCTTTTCTTTTTTTTCGGCAACAGCATTAAGAAATGATCGGATGTCTTGGACAAAAGATACACTTGAGGACGAGGTTTAAATATAGCTCTGAGAGGAGAGGAGGGGAGACGGGGAAGGGTCTGCATTGTTCCAGCTGTCCGCGGTGGAAACTTTACTGCAAGTGATAACCCACCGGCGCAGGCCAGGGATGATAAGGTAGCAGAGTGGGACCACACACACACACACACACACACACACACACACACACACACACACACACACACACACACACACACACACACACACACACACACACACACACACACACACACACACACACACACACACACACACACACACACACACACACACACACACACACACACACACACACACACACACACGTGTTGGAAAACTGGCAAAGCCCCAGTGACAATTTCAGAAACAAAGGGGAAATCCGTGGGGAGCGGTCACATTCCCACTCAACTGTTTACGGCACATCGGTCAACAATAGACAGGGTTCATCCACAAGGTGACCAATGAACAGGTTCATCCACATGGTGACCAATGAACAGGTTCATCCACATGACCAATGAACAGGTTCATCCACATGACCAATGAACAGGTTCATCCACATGACCAATGAACAGGTTCATCCACATGACCAATGAACAGGTTCATCCACGTGACCAATGAACAGGTTCATTCACATGACCAATGAACAGGTTCATTCACATGACCAATGAACAGGTTTATCCTCATGACCAATGAACAGGTTCATCCACATGACCAATGAATCCACATGACCAATGAACAGGTTCATCCACATGACCAATGAACAGGTTCATCCACATGACCAATGAACAGGTTCATCCACATGACCAATGAACAGGTTCATCCTCATGACCAATGAACAGGTTCATCCACATGACCAATGAACAGGTTCATCCTCATGACCAATGAACAGGTTCATCCACATGACCAATGAACAGGTTCATCCACATGACCAATGAACAGGTTCATCCACATGACCAATGAACAGGTTCATCCACATGGTGACCAATGAACTGGTTCATCCACATGTTGACCAATAGGTGTCCAGATCCATCTTGTTTCATTATGGTTATTAAATAGTGATTTGATGGAAAATAAATGCTTAACTCAAATTGTATTTACCGGCTTCCTGCCGCATCGCGTAACCTTTGTCGATAAATGTAGTTTGCAAATTTGTGATGGACTAAAAAGAAAACCATGAATAGAATATATGTCATAAGACTTCATCATAATTAGACTACAGCCCTTTGGGAATAAATAAGCATAGATGTTTCCTTGTGTGGTTTTTTGCAGAGCCATTACACCCCCGCTGACAACAATGAAGTACTGTCAAATAAACATATAAAACATATGTACAAAAACTACATCCTCCAGTAGATGCTTTGGTTTAAATACTGATCATAATGTGAAATAGTAGAAGGGTGCTCAAGAAAACGAGTTTCCAGTTTTAGAACTTTGCATTAAATCTGCGTTACTAATATTCACTATTTTGGGTGTAAAAACAATAAATATAAAACATTTAAAACCGTTATCCGGCATTAGGCGGCGTGTGGGAGGACTAATGACGCCGTAATTAAAGCGGCCCGCTGAGGAGTCGCACCCGCCGCTGTGCAGCTGGCCCTCTTGTTTGCATCTGAGGGAGGAAAACAGCATGCGCTTTTTGAAACGCCGCCAAAATAATAATAACCCCACCGTGTACTGCGCAGCCGTCAGTAAATAACCCCACGGAAGGTCCATTGTTGTGGGTTGATTGGCTGTTTTGCCTTTGCCTTATTGGCTTTGATATTGTATCGTTTGAAGAATGTATGGGAGGTTTTAATCTTTCTTAATAGATAAATCAAGACTTTTATTTTGAAAGGGTAAAAGGAATCGCAGTTCTGAAAGCGAGCTTGACTGTAGGGCTACGGATCGACATGCATTGAAACAAGATCCAGAGTTTGAGGGACCTGTATGATAGTTTCTCTGGTTTAATTAGTTTGATTAATGTGTTGTGACCCAAAAGAAAGAAAATAAAGGAGTATAATTTCACCAGCAACAGTTTGATGCCACTTCATACACGGGGATCCATTACTGTCACTATTGCGCAATCGGCACGCTCAAGTGTAATAAACGCAACGCTGAAACTCTCTGGAGCGTCTTGTGACATACAACAGGAGCTATCCAGCTATTTTGGGAATGATGGAGGGCCAGTAGCGGGAGTTTGTGTGTGTGTGTGTGTGTGTGTGTGTTGTATGTATTGTTCTACATCTCGTCTTGCCTTAAATGGGAACCAGAGGATGTCAAACAGTCAAATCCTGAAGTTCGTTGGGAGGTTTCCCTGATGGCGAGCGGGTCGTTGAGAGGAACCAGACGTAGCTCTGAGTGACGGGGGACACTTTGGCGCAATGATGTATTAAAAACACGTTTTGTTTTTAATGTTGTTGAATGTTACTGGATATTTATAGAAGCGTAACGCCACCCAGTGCTCCGACTCCGGAGCAGGAAACCAGAAGAGGCCGGAAGGGGGAGAAAAAATAAAAGAACAGTCACTTTTAGACTTATAAGTCAAAATGCTACTAAAACTCCCCTAAAACCCTGACAGCTGCAGTACAGACGTGACGGGGTGTTATAGTTCTTAATTTATGAATTATACACAAAACGTATCCAGGGCGTGACATTTAGTCCGAGTACGTCACAGCAGAGTTATTGATCGTTACGTTACTCCCATTGTCCCCAGTGATCCGTGTGAGGGCGTCGGGTCCACACTTATCTTTAAAAACTCTAGTTTGAAGAGAGATAGAACCTCGAAAACAAGGAAGATCCAGTCCTGATCTATCCAGATCTATCCCTTCTTTTCAATCTTTACCATATTTCCCTTCCCCTTCTTTCTTTCTCTTCATTCCCTTTCTTTCCCATCTTTTCCTTCTCTCTCTTCTTTCTCTTCCTTTCCCTCCGTTCTCATCTTTCCCATCCTTTCCCATCTTTCCCTTCCTTCTCTTCCTTCTCTTCTCTCCCTTCTAACACAGCTCTGCAGCTGCCGGTGCTGACAGCTCGTTGGAGCCGAGGCGACTCGGATCTCGACAGGATTGGCTTCCTTGCATGATAAAAAAAAAGTGGATCACAGATGAAAAAAAAGACAAGTGGCGAGGAGGCCCGCTGTTACCAAGCGGACTCGAGGAAAACAAACAAACACAACGGGGTGAAAGCGAGCCAAGATCCTCCGATAAACAGCGTTGACGCAAGTCCGAGCGAAGAGGACCCGCGCAGAGACCTAGGTACCAACGGACACTCGCCCCACATCAAGGCGTAGAAACTGGATCCACACCCAGACGACGAGGTCCTTGGAGAGGCTCGTGGCTCTGGTTCAGAGAGAAACCCACATGTGGACCGCCCGAGCACGGAGCGCCATCAAGAACATCAGAATAATGCAGAAAAGCCGCTAAATGTCCGACCAAGATGAATGACGGAGATGCAATCAAGACATTCGAGGACAAGAGCAACTGAAGGCCCTATGGCCCCAGGACATCACAATATGTCTTTTTGCACTAGTATTCATCACAACTCACGGTCCATTTGCAGTTTAATAACGCTTACGATCACTTATTGATCAAAAACTATATATATATATATATATATATATATGCAGCTCAGAAGCAGGAAAGTGCTGCATAAACTTGCCCAGATTGAGTTTATGGTCTCAATCGCTAGTTTCAAGTCTTCAACACAGCACCATGTTCCATTTAGAGTCAAATAGTAGACCGTAACGCCGGTTATGCTTTAGAGGCGGGGCTACAGGGTGATTGAAAAGGTCGCCCTGCCCACCAGAGAGCACCGAGTCACGGCAACGCCGGCGTCCAGATGTGGTCACTTCAGTTCCCTGGTTGCAAAAAAGGTGACGAAACTCAAAACACTAAATACTGAAAGATACTGTATATATGTATATACAATATATATATATATTTATATAAACACAATGAAGCCTCCGTCGCATCACTCCTACTGCACAGAACCTCTCACCCCTGGCTGTCCCCTCAGGGACTCGTATGGGGAACTACCCCCGCCCCCCCCACCACCACCTCTGGATGTTCCCATCCTGGATAATGATGTCTCTCTCTTGGAGTGAACCCAGGGTTAGTCTGCTCTGCGTAGAAATACTCCCACCCTCCCTTATCCCAGTTCCTTATCTGGGCCCAATGGGACCTGGCTACTCATTGTCCCACACACACACACACACTCACACACACTCCCTGTGAGCGTAGTCAACGAAGTCTGGGAACGGTTATTCGTGTCTGTGAAGCCCCCCGTCTCGTGTTATGCGTTACCCAGACCCCCCCCACCCCCCCACCCCCTCTGGATTCACATACATGTCTGCGAGTGCGTCATCTCCCCGGAAAGAGATTTTAGAAATGTATTTGTATGTGTGCGGGCGTGTTATTTGCATAAGTCAAAAAGTATTAAACCGAATCGCATGAAATTTGGTGGGATGATTGGTTATTATCCGGGGACCATTTGCTTAGACTTTGGGATTGATCGGTTTAAAGGTCAAGGTCATGAAAAGGTCAAAATCTTCTTTTTACCGTATCCAACTAATGCCAAAATGTTCCTGTGACATCAAGCTCCCCACACTCTCATGCCAAGTACCAAAATAAGTGGCTGCGTCGAAGGTATGCACTCTACCGAGTGCTCGTTCTAGTTATTATTATTATTATTATTATTATTATTATTATTATTATTATTGTGAGGCTGTTCTTCAGGAGGGAACTCTGCAGTTACCTATTTTGAAAAAAGGGGTGACGGTTTGATGACAGTAAGTCCGATGCTCGGTGATGCCGAGACTACTGGCGGGACTAGCTATGTTCTGAGGATTGTGGATTAAGCGTTGCGGAGGAGGAGGAGCTAACGTTCAGCATCTGCACCATCGACTCTGGCCTCATAACCTCGAGTTCCCTCAAAGATCTGTCAAAAGTCAAAGTTACCTAACATGCACGGCGTGATTCTCGCGGCCTTTCCCCCACAAATGAATTCAGATGAATGCGAGAGAAGAAGAAGAAGAAGAAGAAGAAGAAGAAGAAGAAGAAGAAGAAGAAGAAGAAGAAGAAGACTTTTCTTCCCGGTGCGACAGGCTAGAACAAGCCAGCATTCCACCACCGCGGCCGAGTGACGCAGACGCCTCTCAGGGGCTTACGACTTCTGAGGCTGCGATTGGCCGGCTGCCAGGTGGCGTGGTTGGAGTCTTTCTGATTGGTACGTTCACGACATTCGTACACAGTGGGCGTCATATTGAGATGACGGCATCGTGGTAAATCCATCGGGTACGTTTGATACTCGTTTTTTACCTGTACAGGGCTCAGACACGCGGTGACCGACGGACTTCCAGGACGTTAAACCAAATTGTCCATGATTAAACATTTTGGGAAATCTCGGTGTAAACACAAGTATAACCGCAAGACTATAGTTTGATTAAAAGAATAAATAATTATAAAAATGTTACTTTTTCTTTATCAAACTATGTAAATTCACTTAAAAATATAACAAATTTCAATTACTTTTTTTAACATTTTGGGAAATATCGGTGTAAACACAAGTATAACCGCAAGACAATAGTTTGATTTAAAAAATAAATAATTATAAAATTGTTAAATTTGTTTAATCAAACTGCGTAAATTCAATTAAAAATATAACAAATTTCCATGACTTTTCCAGAAATTAAAATCGTTTTCTAGGACTTTTCCAGGCCTAGAAATAAACATTAAAAGTCCATGACTTTTCCAGGTTTTCCTTGACCGTAAGAACCCTGCGTTCGCATTAAAGTGCAGACGCTACTCACTGACCGATGCAGCGGCATCCCTTACACAAACTCAAATCTTAAATAGCCGAGCAATACTCGCAAAGCAGCCCCTCGAGAGACGTTACATTTAATTTAAAATAAAATAAAATGTCAGTCCACGAAACTATTGGCCTGAATACAGACCACGCCATGAAAGAGTTCAGCCGGCGTCACGTTGAATCCCCTCAGAGTCACGCCTGCTTTGAGGGAGCTCCACTACCAAGCCTATATAATGAGGGATAGTAAAGAATGTGTCCCTCGCCATATGCTAACGCGTGCTGGGATACCCAAACAAAGCACGTTTAGTTGATGTCATCTGTCGACATTATTACTTATTGGATGCTCGTGTACCATAATGAGACTTGTCGTTCTCCTCCAGCATCTTTTGCTTCCCCCTTTTTTAGATTCTAAGTCTGTGTTATGACAGGATGAAAGAGGGCAGAGGGGGAGGGAGGGGGGAAGAAAACCAAAATAGCATCATCCGATCTCTTTCATAAACCTTTCCACTCCTGCAGCGAAGCGGACTTTTGGCAGCAGAAGAGACGCGAGAATCCAGCGGTGGGATGAAGTATTTAGCCGTGGGTCTTAAAACTGAAACAAGATAAAGGGAAACTGGAGACAACGCAGGGAGCTCGGTAAAGAACGGGGGAGGTGCATGAAGCCCGGTTCACGTACGCCGTCGTCCTCCACGCAGCGGATACACGTACACAACGCTATAAATACATACGCACCTCATGCTCGAGTACATTGTTCAGTACGGGAATTCACTGCCGTCGGCCACGGAGGCTAAATATAGAGAAACGTCTCCCGTGTTTCTACGTGAACGTCTGGTCATGACAAAGAAACCACAACACCACATGTAAGAGGAGACGGAAGACTCTCCTCTTGATGGTCTGATAGTTATAGAGTCAGGTCCACCTGGTCCAGACCTGGAGATGCTGCTAGAGGCTAAGAGGCTGCTGGGGGCACGCTTAGGATACACTGAGCACATCTCTCCTCTCCTCTCTCCTCATGGATGGATTTTCATCTCTCCATCACACATTAATAACTCTGCTACCTCCCCAGAGTCTTTGTGAGTCTCAGAGGGTCATAAGGACGTTTTAGGATACACTGAGCTCCTATCTCCTCATTTTAGGATACACTGAGCTCCTATCTCCTCATTTTAGGATACACTGAACTCCTATCTCCTTATTTTAGGATACACTGAGTTCCTATCTTCTCTTCTCTCTCCTTATGGATGAATCTTCATCCTTCCATCACACACTACTACCACCTCCGCTTCTTCCCTGGAGTCCTTGCGACTTCTCCCATCATAGGGTCATAAGGATGTTTTTGGATACACTGAGCTCCTATCGCCTTATTTTAGGATACACTGAGCTCCTATCTCCTCATTTTAGGATACACTGAGCTCCTATCTCCTCATTTTAGGATACACTGAGCTCCTATCTCCTTATTTTAGGATACACTGAGCTCCTATCTCCTTATTTTAGGATACACTGAGCTCCTATCTCTTCATTTTAGGATACACTGAGCTCCTATCTCCTTATTTTAGGATACACTTAGCACACATCTCCTCATTTTAGGATACACTGAGAACCTCTCACCTCTTCTCTCTCTCCTTATGGATGGATCTTCATCCCTCCATCACACACTACTACCTCTGCCTCCTCCCTGGAGTCCTTGTGACTTCCCGTCTCATGGGGTCCATTGCCCTGATGGGTCTGATGACCTCCAGCTCAACGTCCTGAACCCTTCAGATGGATCCAGGAAAGTCTCCTCGAGTCCTGATGGGATCTCCAGGTCCAGAGTTCACACGGAGGACGACTCACGACTCACACCTACGGTTGGTTTAATGAGCCGTGTTGTGTTGACGTCTGGTTTGTTTAGGTTAAGACTGAACAAACGGACCAAAAGCTGGCTGTAAACACGACGGGTGGAGGCCCTTAAGTCAACGGCATTAGAGTCCTGCAACTTATCAAGTGTATATATATATATATATATATATATATATATATATATATATATATATATATATATATATATATGTGTGTGTGTGTATATCGAGCACTTTGCTGTCTTCACTGTATGCATTCTAAATGTGTTCACTTTTCAGAGCATGTGAAAGACATCAGCTGCACAGAACAATAATGGTTCTCTCCTACTGAAGAGACATTCTTGTATGAGGCAATGTTATAGGTTCTTTGAAGAACTCTTTAGGGAAATGGTTCCTTAGAGAACCCTGGTTTGAAAGGTTCTTTGTGGAACCAGAAATGTGCCTTGAAGAACCATGTTTTGAAGGTTCTTTGAGACACCTTTATAGGTTATTTGAAGAAATATTTAAGAAAATGGTTCTTTAAAGAACCCTGGTTTGAAAGGTTCTTTGTGGAACTAGAAATGTGCCTCAAAGAACCTTTTTTTGAAGGTTCTTTGAGGCACCTTATAGGTTATTTAAAGAGCTATTTAAGGAAATGGTTCTTTAGAGAACCCTGGTTTGAAAAGTTATTTGTAGAAGCAAAAATGGTTCTTTACAGAACCATGTTTTGAAGGTTCTTTGAGATACCTTTATAGGTTCTTTGAAGAGCTATTCATGGGAATGGTTCTTTAGAGAACCCTGGTTTAAATAGTTCTTTGTAGAACCAAAAATGGTTCTCCTCTGGCACCACCCTGAAGAACCATTTTCGGTGCCAGCTGTTGCCTCGGAAATTAAATTTCATGACTTAACCCAAGGTTTCAGAGAAGGCGGGTGACATCAGACGAGGTTTCTTTGAACTTTAAAGCGTGACTTCGCACCAGGAGTCCCGTGGGAACCTCGCGTTGCGTTCCTCCAGCGCGTCTTGGGGGTTGGAGTCGGATGACGGGGCCAAACGCTGCGGAGCAAACACCCCCAAGGCCTGGGAGCTGAACGTGGAGCTCCTGTATGTTTAAGCTTCATCGTTCCGAGTCGTCGGAGAAGTTTTTTTGTCGTAAATGTTTCGTCACGAGGTCTCGAAACAGTCTCTGCTCAAAAAGGACGGCCAGTTTGAAAAGGAGGAGGACGGTCTCGCTTTAGATGTTTTTCAATGAGTTTTGATCGCCGTGCGCTGGCCACGTGAGCGCGTTGCACGGATTAGAGATTATTTTCCATATGAATAAGTAACAGTGTCAGAGAGAGACCCAGACCAACAGGATTACAAGCAGACGTTTAACTGGAACGGACGCACTGGGAGGCTCAATGGAGCGGACTGGGTGGGTCGCCCGACACGGGGCTGGGGTGTAGTTCACAAAGCCGCCTCAGAACTCAAGACCCTGAACGTTTCATGCACAAACTTAACGATACAGCGCTTATCGCCGTCGGATAACAAATGAAGTTATATTTGCTGAAACAGTCAATTGGATGAGATTTCTGCGACAATAAAAGAAAAAAAATGATTTTTTTAAGTACGCAGAAATATTTCTACATAGTCTACGTAGTATTCCTTTAAACCCGAACCACCACAAATAAAAAACATAACTACTCTCCCACCGGTTACACGCTCACAATCCTTGCTGCGACCCGCACAGGCTCCAAACTCCCAGAAGCCCCGGCAGCACGTGGCGATAACGCGGCGTCGGGGTTCCACGTATCGATCGATCCCTGAACATTCGTCCACCGCCGCCTCGTTCTCTTCCGCCTTCTCCCACGCCCTCGATCAACAAGCACCGGGGGAGGGGGGCGGAATACATAAATCTGAGCATATTGCACATTTAAGACTTTAATCAATACTTGCAGAGTGCCGCTCCTTGTCCAAACATTTGCGCGACTGCATGTTAACTGGCCATTTATATACCCGTTAAGGCCGTAAACGCACAGGAGCCGGCGGAGGAACGTTTTGAGAACCCGGGAACGAGAACCCGACGCTTTTCACACGGCGTCTTGAGACCACCGAGTTGAACGAAGCGCTCCACAAAGACCTCATTGAGCTCGCGGGGCATCATGAGGGCCGGCGCTCACCGACGACGGGCAGAAGGAAAACACGCCGCGGTGAGCACGTTGGAGTCGGTCTGAGAGGAGCCAGGGCGGGAGGCCGAAAGAAAAGTTTCCAAATAAAGTTTTACAAGATACCAAAAGGGTGCCGCTTGTGTGAGAACCGGCTATTTATAGGCTTCCTGCAGGGAGGGAGACCTCGTGTTCATGATCAGCTCCTCACACGGGGGAGGGTCAAGAAGAAGAAGAAGAAGAAGAAGAAGAAGAAGAAGAGGAAGAAACACAAGAAGTAGAAGAAGAAAAAGAAGAGGAAGAAACACAAGAGGAAGAAGAAACACTAGAAGAAGAAACCGAAGAAGAAACACCAGAAGTAGAAGAAGAAACAACAGAAGAAGAAGAAACAGAAGAAGAAACACAAGAAGTATAAGAAAAAGAAACACCAGAAGAAAAAGAAGAAA
Organism: Liparis tanakae; assembly: GCA_036178185.1. NCBI lineage: Eukaryota > Metazoa > Chordata > Actinopteri > Perciformes > Liparidae > Liparis > Liparis tanakae. The sequence continues at coordinate 21,293,509 of CM070100.1, read as the reverse complement.
AAGAAGAAGAAGAATTCATACACATGTACTTCCATCACTTTTCCATGTCTAAACATTTGGTGAAATCTCGGTGTATAAATGAATCAAATGAATGAGAGACAATAGTTTGATGAAAAGAATAAATATTTACAGAAATGTTTATTCTTTTCATCAAACTGCGAAAAATGAACGTAATAAATATAAAAATATTCGTAACTTTTCCAAAACTTTAGGAATTTCATTTATTTTCAAGGACTTTTCCAGTTCTGGAAATAACCAATTTAAAATGCCACGACTTTTCCAGGTTTTCCATGAGCGTCCGATCCCAGACAGACACGGAGCGACCCGGGGGCCTGAACCTCTACGGTGCCGAGGCGTAGAAACCCCGCTCCGGAGTCCAACAGCACTCCGGAGCGGCCTGTGAATCACTCGGCAAAAACCTGTGCACACTCCTTGAACGCCCAGCACGCCTCGTTTCACACGCAGCTCTCTCTCTCTCTCCAGCCGAGTCACTATTTGAATGTGGCTCGCTCTCACACGATGCAAATGGAACATCGGTGAGGTTTTTACGATCTCAATTGGCATCGGGGATACCGTCTACTACTGAATACTGGAGGGCAGCTCTGGCGTGAAGGAGGGACACACACACACACACACACACAGTGGTGCAATGGGAAACAACAACAACAAACACTTCCAGTAATCACACCACCGAGCCACCACAAACATCAGCAAACGTCTATCGCACATTTAAAGTGGCACACACTTTAAATAATAACGTTAATTGCTTTAAACTTAAACGGGGAGTGCGGTGATACTTGTTGTGATGCACACAAACACAATCACACACGTGTTTTCTTTTGTTTGCAAAAAAAAGGTAAAACTGCAAAGTTGCAGATTGGTTCATAGAATAAATACATTTAAAGTGGCACACACTTTAAATAATTGCTTTAAACTTAAAGGGGAGAGTGGTGGTACGTGTCGTGATGCACACAAACACACACACAAAAATGTGCTTTTTTCTTTGCAAAAACAGGTAAAAACAGCCCAGTTGCAGATTGGTTTACACAATAAATACATTTAAAGTTATACAGGGTTTGTGATTCCCTCATGCCAATTGCTTTAAACTTAAAAAGGAGATCGGTGGTACTTGTTGTGTTTGTGAAACACAAACACACACACACATGTGTTTTGTGTTTTTCAAAAAAAAAACTAAAAAAACTGCAATGCACACAATAAATGCATTTAAAGTGGCACAGGATTTATGCTTCCCTCATGCCAATTGCTTTAAACTTAAAAAGGAGAGCGGTGGTACTTGTTGTGATGCACACAAACACAATCACACACATACAATGTGTTTTTCTCTACAAAAAAGAAGGTAAAACTGCCCAGCTTGCAGAGTGAGTAGCCCGTGTTGCCATACTGCAGCAGCAACGGGCTGCACGCATCTTTACATCAGGAGAGAGAGCAATACGTCACTGCTCGTGGAGGGAGGACGTCACGCGTGCAGCTAGCATGTGTGTGTACGGGGGACACGCGAGGCCCCGTGTGTGCACGCGGCTCGACCCTCGCGACCAGCGAGGACGTTATGGAGCAAACCCCTATTTGGTTTTTTGGCGGTATGAAATAAGATTTTAAAAAACAGACAACAACATCAGTGGAGAAACTCACGTCCTCGAACAGAGAGCCCACGTTGGCTGTCACCAGCAGGACTCCGGTCCCCTGCGCCGCTGGCAGCTTCCCTGCCATGATCCCGTCTCTAGGTGGGGGGGTAAGGGGGACACCTGGAATAGCGGGGACTTTACCGGTGGGTGGGGGGCGGGGTAGGGGTGGGAGTGTGGGGGGGGGGGCAAAACAAACAAACAAAAAACCCAAACAGAAGCCGGAGAATGTCTCGGGAAAGTGTTGACAACACCGCGCGGGGTCTCGCTACTGACGCCGGGGGTTGAGGCGGCTCGGCTGGAGCATATTCTTCAGCGGCGGCGGTGCATCTGTCTGCGGGAGACGATCGTTCGTTCGGCGGCGGCGGCGGCGGGGCTCGCGTGCGGCTTCACGTACTACTTTATCGCCTTCAGAGCCATCGCAAAAGTTCCCGGTTTAAATCCACGGCGAGAGCCCCCCGGGGTCTGAGAGCTTATTCCGGCGCCGAGTGTTTGTATCTCGTCTTCGGCGTCAGTGCGGCGTTGAAAGTCTCCCTCGGAAAGCAGGACTCTCTGCCCGGGACTCGCTGCCGTTGCAGTCTGCCGAGGATAGGCTGGAGTCCTCCGCCGCGATGACGTCACCTCTCCAATGGAAACACGGCGCGGTTCTTAAAGGGCCAGCGCGCCCGTTTAACACCGCGGCGGCGTCCCTTCACCTCGCGGCGTCCATTATCGGACGCACCCATGGGGAACGTTTTTTTAGAATAAGCGACCACTTTTTTTTTTCTGTGAGCTATTTCCACGTGTCCTGCCGTTACATTTGCTACAGATGAAACGATATTTATATGGCATGGACTGTAAAAACATTAAAACATTGCACGGTTAAATCATTGTTTAAACAATTAAATGACATGTTTAAGCTTCAAGGTACAGAGACATATTCATTTCAGTTTATTTTGTATAGCCCAAATTACAAATTTTCCTCAGAGGGCTTTACAATCCGTACACATCCCTGACCTTTGACCTCACATCGGATCAGGAATAACTGAAAAACCTTTTCACGTATATGCTGCAGATGCACATGTCTGTGAGTAAGTAAGCAGATCACTGACCAGGTGTTTCTGTTCTTCACCCCCAACCACATCAAGTCGATACGCTTTTTTTTGTTGCATTTTAACTGGTTGACAATGTCAATAAATTCTAAATTAGGGCCGTCCTGGAACCAAATGATGTTGTTGTCGCCCAACACAAACACGGTTCTCTTGACTTATTGGTTAGTTTATCATTATTAGTATAGATTGTAATTGTAAGGAAATGGTTCTTTAAAGAACCCTGGTTTGAACGGTTCTTTGTGGAACCAGAAATTGTTCTTCTATCAATCTGAAGAACCATTTTCGGTTCCACGTGGCCCCTTCATGTTTCTGTGTGTACGGTCAAATGTCCGATGGTGTTTTACAGTCTTTAACTGGCCAGATGTTACACCATGAGGTCACATGATGTCACTCAGCTCACGTTGACTCCACAGCTTCGCGTGTCGGTGGATCCTCGGCGGTAAGATGTTCTCGGCGGCCCTTCGGTCTTCAGGTCGTCGTGTTCGGGGCTTTGGCAGGAAGACGACGGAACATTTCACATTAGAAGACGATCAGTGTGCATGACTGGATTCTGCCAGCGCGCTCATGAGAGACAGCCAAGCCTGTGAGGAATGGATCATCATAGATTGGCTTTCCTTTTCTTTTTCTTCCATGGCTTTCCAACAATCTGTTTGTTGACAGCAGCATGAGCTCACCTCTTCTCTTCGACACCGAGCTGGAAAAACAACCGTTGGGAGCGCCCGGCTCTGCAGGCCTGGAGAGAACACCCCGATTCCAGGGAGCTGAGGTCACGGAGACGTTGCACTCGGAAATATGTGTAAAATAAGAAATAAAAAGATGTGAGGAAACCAAAGCTGTAAAAAGGCTGACTCATTAAAAAGAAATTCTGCAAAGTGATGCCGTGCACCTGTTCGAATGCGTGACTTTTTTTTAAACAAAGGGGAAATTATGAAAAGCGTTGCACGCACGCGTCACCTCTCGGCTTTTTTTAAACCTCGATATGTGACAGGATATGTGCCGCGTGATCGGTGAGCTCAGCTCTCCCGATGGTTTTGGGTTTGGGGTTTTGGGGGGAGCCGGGGTTCATTAATAGCCCCCCCCCCTCCCCCCCAACAGCAGGTCACCTGAGGACAGCGCCGTGGAGGACGGGGTGCAGACGACGGCGTGGAGTTTATTTGGAGGTAAACACGTGTTCAGGACTCGCCACTGAAGGAGCACCCAGCTGTGACCGAGGGGCAAACCTCAAAGGGCGAGAGGACGGCTCGAGTAGCTCTAATGTTAACAGCTGTGTGTGTGTGTGTGTGTGTGTGTGTGTGTGTTTGTGTGTGTGTGTGTGTGGGGGGGGTCACGGCTCACTAAGAGTCCTTGATTTGAACAGAGCTGAGAGATTAGCACCAAAACGAGAGGGCTCACTCACAGCTGTGTCTGGCACTGGCACGTGAGAGTGTGTGTGTGTGTGTGTGTGAGAGTGTGTGTGTCTGTGTGTGTGTGTGTGTGTGTGTGTCTTTGTGACTCTTGTGTTGGGATCGTGTTCTGTGTGTGTGAACATGATATGCTACAGATTATCTGTATTTAGTCATTCAGACACACGAAGAGGACGATAACAAGCGAAGGGAAGAAATCCCACTCAGTGTGTGTGTGTGTGTGTGTATGTGTGTGTGTACTTGTGTGTGTGTACTTGTGTGAATGTATGTGTGTGTGTACTTGTGTGTGTATGTGTGTGTGTGTATAAGTGCATGTGTATGTGTGTGTGTATGTGGGTGTGTATACGTGTATGTGTGTGTGTATGTGAGTGTATATGTGTGTGTACGCGTGTTTGTTTGTGTGTATCTGTGTGTGTGTATGTATGTGTGTGTGTGTGTGAGTGTGTGTGTATGTGTGTGTGTGTGTGTGTGTGTGTGTGTGTGTGTGTGTGCGTGTGTGTGTATGTGTGTGTGTGTATGTGGGTGTGTATATGTGTATATGTGTGTGTACGTGTGTTTGTTTGTGTGTGTCTGTGTGTGTGTATGTATGTATGTGTGTGCGTGTGTGTGTATGTGTGTGTGTGCGCGTGTGTATGTGTGTGCATGTGTTGTTGTTGACACATGTCTGTTTGTTGATGATGTATTAGTTGGTTTCTAGGTGACGTGTTTTCACTCCATTCGTCCAGTAAATCAAAACATCAAAGGGTTTCTGGTTCAGACAAACAAAAGGAAATATTCTCCATTCAGGATTCTGGTCATTTATTTAACTAAAAACAAACAAAAGAACAAAGGAATCCTCACGCTGGTAAAACCACAGGCCGACCCAGGTGCATGCTGGTCCTGTACCGGCCTCCTATACTTATAACCACAGGCGCCCACAGCGTTACCCAATTAGTAAACAATCAAAAGACTAAATATATCTAAACAATAACAACGAATTAAACCAAAATAAAACTATTACAAGAAAAATATTCTAACATATTTTAATATCTAACCTTAACAACAACAACTATACTACTTAAGTAAAATAACTAAAAAATAACAGGACCAATATGTGTGTGTGTGTGTGTGTGTGTGTGTGTGTGTGTGTGTGTGTGTGTGTGTGTGTATACAGATAAGAACTCAGGTAATGTGATTCATGAGGGTCAGTAAATACTACACTGTACACTCTGGCAGGATATCCCACAGGGGGGGGGGGGTAAGGAGGGGGTAATGAAAACGGTGCGTGTGTGTGCGCGTGTGTGTGTGTGTGTGTGTGTGCGTGTGTGTGTGTGTGTGTGTGCTGCTGATAAAGAAGTTACATGCAGTGTGTGGCCAGAAGCTCCTCCCTTTGCACTCTGGGTAATGGAAAAAATGATGTTTGAATTCCAGGCTGCCAGCGAGCGCGTGACCTTTGACCCCTGAGATCCCGCCGCCGCCGAGAGGCTAAAAATAGACAAACCTGGAAATAATCAGGCTTCTTTCTCACGTCTGCAGAGCAGCGGAGACTCAGAGAGACTCTCCACCAACACAACGTTTATTATCACGGGGAAAGAGATGTGTCCCAAGAGAGCACACACACACACACACACACACACACACACACAGATAGAAGGACACACACACACACATATAGACAGACAGACAGCATGGGAATGTAGCGCGATAATACAGTTTCATTCGTGGAGGAGAGATCTGTGTGTGTGTGTGTGCATATATGTCTGTCTCTGTGTGTATATATGTGTGTGTCAGGGCGTGTGTGGATGTGTGGATGTGTGTGTGAGAGTGTGTGTGTTTTCACTGCTCAGAAACAAACAAACTGTAAACACAACAACTTTAAGGCTGTTGTTTGTTGACGCCTCCATGTTTACGCTCTGCTCACCGACCTGTCTGACCTTTGACCTCCAGATGACTTTGTTTTATATTGGTTAATGTTTATATTTTATATTGTTACTGTTTATTTGTATTATTGTTTTATATGTGTTATTGTTCATATTTATTATTGTTTATGTTTATTATAGTTTATATGTATTATGGTCTGTGAAGCGACTCAGATGCTAATTAGCTGTGAAGCTACATCCTGGCCCAGAGGTCTTAAGGTGACATTCATGATTTAACTTTAAATAAAGACAACAACAACAACAACAACAACAACTGAAGTTTTTTTTCTCCAGCACAACAACACAACAGCAGTGAAGACGCCTTGTGAGGTCCTGAGTGCTTCAGTCTTTCAGTTCACTAACTTCTCCTCTTCTCCTCTCCTCCTCTTCTCTTCTTCTCCTCCTCTCCTCTTCTCCTCTTCTTCTCTTCTCCTCTCCTCTTCTTCTACTCTTCTTTTCTTCACTTCTCCTCTTCTCCTCCTCTTCTCTTCTCCTCGTTTCCTCCTCTCCTCTTCTCCTCCTCTGCCTGTCGCCTTAAGTCTTTGGCACACTTCCCTCCTCTCTCTCGAGGAGGAGGCCTCGTGGCCTCGGGGCTCTCCCACTGGGTGCTCCTCTTCCACTCTGACTGATTCATCATCCCTCACCAATTAACTTGGAGCGCCTTCATCTGCCGGGACAAAGGTCACTTATTTTCTGAAAGAGGCTGCTGGCCTAAATAATGTTCAGTGTGTGTGTGTGTGTGTGTGTGTGTGTGTGTGGGGGGGCTTCAACTCTATCGCTATTTCCAGAACAGTCGTTATGAATTATGTAACGTTGAGCTCAAAGAATAAAGAAACCTTCAAAAGTTGAACAGGCCTGACGGACTCGTTCGTAAATGTTGTTGTTGTCGAGTTGTCGTGGCTCTTGTGTACTTGTACCTGTAAATAAGGAAGTCTTGTATTTTAAATTAATATACAGAAAGATCTGAAAATAGGGAATACTATGAAGAATATTAAGATGAATATATTGTGAATTTATTGTGAAGAGACTGATTTATTATTGTTGTTGTTGTTGTTGTTGTTGTTGTTGTGTATTTTATTCAGTCAATCAATGTAATAAAATATGTAGTATAAATAAGGTGGTATGTCAGTGTTGTGTTTACGGCTAATTAACTATCCCTTTGGGGTTAAGCTATTTCACAATTAACACCTCTCACCCGCTTCTTGTTTTGGTTTTTACAGCAATGTTAATGTGTTGGTAAACTCTCAGACACGAGCACACTGATTGATTTAAGGTGGTATGTTAGTGTTGTGTTTACGGCTAATTAACTATCTTTTTGGGGTTAAGCTTATTTCACCATTAAAACCTCTCTTCTGCTTCTTGGTTTTTACAGCAACTTGGATATTTGGGTAAAATCACAGACGCGAGCACACTGGTTGATTTAAGGTGGTATGTCATTGTGTTTACAGCTATCTATGGAAAAAAACATGTATACTGCTTAACTCCCACTTTCCCGTCTTTATCCTTTTGGGGTTAAGCTTAATTCTCCATTTACACCTCTCTCTTGCTTCTTGTTTGGCTTTTTACAGCAACTTTAATGTTTTGGTAAAATCACAGACGCGAGCACACTGATTGATTTAAGGTGGTATGTCAGTGTTGTGTTTACGGCTAATAACCATCTCTGGAAAAAAACATTTATACTGCTTAACTCCCACTTTCCCGTCTTTATACTTTTGGGGTTACGCTTATTTCACCCTCTACACCTCTCTCTCACTTCTTTACTGACATTTATTTCCAGAATCAAAAGATTTCATGCCGATATCTGATTGTTGGACCCACAGAATCTTGTCAATCCTCACAACCCAGTATCAGGATGATAGTGTCAGTCTCACTGCCATCTACAGGGAGTTACTACTTAAACTAGCTTCAATGACAAAGCCGCTGTGTCTCAAAGCCATGGGAGGGAGGGAGGGAGGGAGGGAGGGAGGGAGGGAGGGAGGGAGGGAGGGAGGGAGGGAGGGAGGGAGGGAGGGAGGGAGGGGGGGGCAGTAAATTAAGATCAGAAATAGTCGTGTGTCACATCCCCGAAGCCTCTCACCCAACCACAGACACAGGTTCTCCCTGTTCATTCAAACCATAACTGGCGATATGTCAAGCGGACAATCCCCCAGATTCAGACTCGCTGTACTAAATATAAACCGGGGGGGATTAGGGCTCTTTTTTTCACTCCTTCTTCTTCTGCTGCTTGTCAAACACAAAGCTCCTGAAGGTGCTCTGAAAACAGGCCTGTGTGTATCTAGGGAACGGCTTCAGCAGCCAAAAAGGGAAACAGCCCTCGCTCTGTGCTGCTCTCCAGAGCCTTATGTAAATGTCCCGGCGCAGCGAGGCTTAATTGACGTCCACTGGAGGCCCGGCCGGCCGGAGCAGGATGGAACCGCTCCGTCTTGAGGCTGGCGCATGATCATAACTGAGCTCTCGCGTCCGCTCTGTTTGCACGGGATCAGATCAGAACAGTTACTATTAACCGGAAATTAAAGTGGTTAAACACTTCAAATAAAGTTAATTTATCAGACCCGTTTGAAATACAGCGGGGGAAAGGGAAAAACTGCCCCTAAGAAGTAGAATGTTGCCCCTGATATCACGAGAGGGGCCAGATGCTTCATAAGTATGAGAATGTGATAGCGTTTTGTTTGTGTTCTTTGTTGTGTGTCCGATCTGTGTTGCCTGAACTAGGTATACATACAAAATCTATAAATATCATTTTGAATTATAAAAAAATAAAGAAATAAGTTATAATTTTTAATATATGTTTAAGAAATGTAATAACAAAAAATAACCACAAATAAATAAGAATACAATTGAATATGATTATCTGATTTATGTTTTCTGTTTGTTTTTGTTCCAAAAAAATGAAGAAATCTGCAGACTACTGCCTAATAGTCTAAATATTGCCTACTAGTCTCGATATTGTATAATAGTCTTATTATTGTATAATAGTCTTGTTATTGTCATTTTTATGACAATAGCTCAAATCCTGTGAACCTAAATAAATAAATATTTATTATTTTGGAACAAAGGTTAAATGTTATTTCACAAGTTTAAAAAAGTGTCCCCAATTCCTTTTTAAATGCTCCTATATTTCAGTCAGTGGGTTAAAAACTGCCCCCTAACAATATGTAAATGTCATATTTTTCTTTTCTACGTGATGAATACAGAGGACAGACGCCTATAAAATATATTACACCTGCATTGCCGCTTTCCTCCAGCAGAGGGCGGTAGAGATCAACGCTGTCAGAACACGTCATCGACCTGCCTCCAAAATCTGCATCCCGCACCTCCTGATGTTTGTATCCACTGACAGGAAGTTGAGTTTGGTCTTCTTCTTCTTTCCTTTTCCACAAATCATGTGTTCTGGTGGCATTAATGTGTTCTCGATGAAATGTTTCGTTCTAGTATCAGGTCTCTTTTGTTGTTGTTGTTGTTGCAAACATAAAGACCTGAAACACGGGGCAACATACATTCCAGTTTAATCGTCACAACATAAGAAAAGAACAAATCAGGAATCAAAACAGGGTTTTATTTAATTTTTTACAGTGTAATATTTGGAATATTGAATTCCCATTATGTTTAGTCATTTTATACAAATTAGAATATGAGACTTAAACTCTTAAAAACTACAACACAGAAACATGTCCATTTCAATGTGTCTGACTATTAGAATTAGATTACATTGTTTTACAGTTTACACAGTGCACCTGTGTGAAGTGGGATAGGATGACTTGAGTCTTAGTTTGGGTTTTTTACCCCAAATCTTTTTATGTTGAATGTCTGAAACTGTTTGATGTTCTCCTGCAGGACACTCTTGTAAAGGGGATTTTTAAAATATCTATGAAGCTTTTCCTGGTTCAATACATTTAAATAAAATAAAAAACAAATAAATGATCTGACTATTGGAATGAACCATCCTCGTGCCAACAAAACCTGTCAATTAAAAAAAAAGTTTATATATATTTTCAAATAAACACATAAAAGGAATCTTGTTTATTAACTTACTGTATGTGTATAATTTTTACTTTTCCATAGATTTCAACTTCTTTCCCTGATGTAATACTCGTTAACCGCCACCAGGGGGCAGTGCTGCTCTTCTTCATTGGACACTCGAGGGCCTTTCAGGTTGAAGAAACCCATTAAATGAAACGTTACTGTGCCAGTTTGTATTGTTTGGCCACTTTCTAACCGATCTGGGGTCTGCTGACCAGGTGGTCCTGTACGACACGCCGTCATCTGATTGGCTAAATTATTCCGTTTTATCCCAAAGTATTCCCCAGGGCGCCTTTAGTGGATCGTGTATCTCACTTAGCCAACTTCTGAAAGGCCTGCAGAGTCCACGCTGACCAGAGGCCCCCGTCTATCCAGTCCAGATGAGGGAGTGTGGGGGGGGAGGGGGGGGTAAGGTCCTGAGTGACAGTCCTGTGGCAGCTGTGTGGTGAGGGAGCCCCCCCCCCCCCCCCCTCTCTCGTCTCAGAGTGTCCTCTCACAGAGGGGGGCGTTTGTTACTATGTGACAGCTGTCACAGCTACACCCCCCCTTCCCCTCCCTCTCACCCCTCTCTCTCTCTCTCACCCCTCCCTCTGAAGCTCAGCGTTCCACCTCATCACCCCGCTCTCCCTCACCTGCTGCCCCAGCTCGTGAGGCAGGACTCCGGTGCAGCGGTTCCAGCCGAGGCCCAACGCACGAGTGAAGCCTTCGACTTTAAACAAACCCCCAAATAATAATAATAACAATAACACAGGAGAAACAGAACGCCACTGTGCACACGTCAGCACGACTGGAGGTCACGTCTTGGGGGGTGAAGGACTCGGGCAGCGAGGGCCGAGCTTCTCTTTGCCAAACAGACGATCGATACATTTCATTTTAAAGAGAATAAAAAGCTCTTTATAAAGACTGAAGACACTTTTAGGACGATCAATACATTTCATTTTAAAGGGAATAAAAAGCTTTTTATGAAGACTGAACATCGACTGTCCACCGTCAAGATGCTGTGTGCGACTTTAACTTTCTATCTGTCAATCATTTTATTTAAAGTTTTTACAAGTTTTTACAAGTACAAGCGAGAGTTTGTTTTGTCGTGAAGGCATCTTAAAAATAAAAGCACAGGATTTTTTTTTAAGGAAAGGTTAATTAAGTGATGGGCCAGATTTGGTCCGCGGGCCTTGTGTTTGACACCTGATGTACAACATGCACAGACAGGAAGCCAGACACATCGACAACCTGCTAAAAAGAAAAAAGGTCAACTTTAACTTTAAAACATATATATATATATATATATATATATATATATATATATATATATATTTATATATATATAATATAAATATTATATTTATATGTACATATATAAGTTATATATATATATATATATATATATATATATATATTATATAATATATATATATATATTATATTTATATATACATATATATAATATATATATATATTATATGATATATATAATATATGTATGTATTATATGCATATATATTATATATATATTATTTATACATATTTATATATATCAGTATATGAAACGTGAAAGATTCTAATCATTTAGTTCCTGCTTCTGTGTAATTAACTTGTTATTGCAGCACGGTGACTCAGTGGTTAGCACTGTCGCCTCACAGCAAGAAGGTCCAGGGTTCAAATCCCGGTCTGCCCGGTCGTCCCAGGTCCTTTCTGTGTGGAGTTTGCATGTTCTCCCCGTGCCTGCGTGGGTTTCCTCCGGGTACTCCGGTTTCCCCCACCGTCATAAAGACATGCACACAGCTTTCAACCCGGTTCGTATGGATGTGAATGAATGTTGGTGGTGGTCGGAGGGGCCGTAGGCGCTGATTGGCTGCCTCGCTTCCGTCAGTCTGCCCCAGGGCAGCTGTGGCTACGGATGTAGCTCACCACCACCGGGATGACTGTGTGTGTGTATGACTGGACTCTGGACTCTGTAAGCGACTTTGGGTACTTAGAAAAGCGCTATATAAATCGAAATCATTATTATTATTTTTCTGGTGATATATTTGCTCTCGAGCCTGAAGAGCGAGGCGCCCCCGCGGTGGGTTTTCTTGGTCGTTTCCACGGCTCCAGTGAAGCGACGAGGAGGCCGTCCCGCCCGAGGCCTCGAGGCGGCCCTGAGCCGAGCCGGGCGGCTCAGACATCTGCGGCTCACTGAGGGCTGACCGGGCAATGTCCAGGAAGCAGATGTGGTCATTTATTCCAGCGTCATAAACGAGTCATAATCAGAAGACTTCTGCATGCGTAGAGGACACAGAGATGCTGGGTTGGGTTGTTATTGGCCTCAACGCCCACACTTAGTTTGTCCCTTTTATTGTCCTGACGATGACACTACGCTGTGGAACACGGAACTCGTTCCACACGGAACTCGTTCCACACCGAGCGGCAGGAGGAAGTGACTTCACGGTAGAGGGAAGATTGCGACACGTCTTTGTCGGGAAACGGTCTCATCTCAAACTTTATGAAAGTGGGAGAGAACAAAGCGTCCCGACCCGAGGCCGTAAACGCTGATTCTCCTCTGGACCTACAACACAGGTGTCAAACACAAGGCCCGCGGACCATATCCGGCCCGCCACCTCACTTCATGTGGCCCTTGGGTGGCTTGAAAGATATATATATATATATATATATATATATATATATATATATATGAAATCTATATATACAATATATACATACATATAATATATATAATATTTGTATATATATATATATATATATATATATATATATATAGGTTCATGATGTCATTCAAGTTAAAGTTTACCTTAAAGTTATCCTTTTTAGCAGGTTGATCTTTAGTTACAGGGCTGGATTTATGTGAGATTTATGGAGAAAACTAATACAGTATAAATAAACTGTGACGCAACACAGCATTAAAGTTCCTAAATGGAGATATTGCGCAATAAGCCGAGTAAATTTGGGAATATATTGAGGATCACTTTAATATTTGAGAAGCCTTAAAATGATGAGTCACGAGGTCGAGCGGCTCATTTTGGGAGGCGGTTAATCCGATGATGTTGATGACACACAGTCCTTCCTGTAAGTACCACCAGCCTGCTGATTCACCATATAACACACACACACACACACTCTCACACTCACACACACACACACACACACACTCACACACACACACACACACACACACACACTGAGTCGCACGTTACTTCATCCCCAAAAAATGAGCTCCACCTGTGAAGAGCGACGCGTCATCACGGAGTGTTATAGAGGTTCAGTGTGGAGGATGGGGATGATTTCTGATGATTTCTGATGATTTCTGATGATTTCTTATGATTTCTGATGATTTCTGTCTGTGTTCTTCTGTCTGATTGTTCGTATTGTTGCTTGTTTTTCGGTTATGTCATTTATTTATGTATTTAGTAATGTGTAAACTCAAAATAAAATGATGTAAAGAAAGAGCACACACTTCTAGAGGAGGGTAACATCAGCATCACGGCTCCCTCTTAAAGGGCCGGCGTAGCTGAAACACGGTATACAGACTTAACCATTACCTTTTATTCCTTCTGTATATTTAATATTGCTATTTTTGTTTCCATTGTTTTACTTCTTAAAATATTGTTCTTACTGCTCACTGCTGAGCACCTGCAACGTCACTGAGGGACGAATACAGGATTATCTAGTCTTATTTTATCTTAAAGTATCTTATCTTATTTTATAAACTGCTGATGAACATATTGTAAAATAACTCTCTTTGCATTTGATTATTGTTTATTTGAGTGGACATATTGTACAAGAGAACATTTCTCTAATATAAACACAAATCCATTCAATTGGAAACCTTCAAAATAAAAGCACAGGATATGTTTCTTAAATGTCTTCAAGGAAAGGTAATCGTGTGTCTTTCAAGCCGTTGGGGGGGGGGGGGGGGGCACATGAAATGCCGTGGCGATCAGACCCTGAACCCAGCCCCTAATCTCTGATGCATATGTGTGTGCGTGTGTGTGTGTGTGTGTGTGTGTGTGGGTGAGTCGCACCGAGAGGCCTCGCGTGAAGATATTCTATTCCATCGGATGTGAAACTAAACACGGATTGCGCGTGTGATTTATTTCGGGGGGCGATCAGCTCGACTCATCCCAACACACACATCACTCTCCTTCAAGAGAGGAACGTCTCAGACACATTGATTTCTTCCCCCGCCGATAACTCTGTGTGTGTGTGTGTGTGTGTTTGTGTGTGTGTGTGTGTGTGTGTGTGACTCCCTCATCTGCGAGCTGTGGATGAGATGAGTGGAACAACCTGTCAGAGCGCGGCAGCAGTCAGATAGCGCCGCGGCCTCGGGGGGGAATGTGTGAGCGAGATGACTCTCCGCTGGCGGCTCAACCGGAGAGAACCGGAGAGAACCGGAGAGAACCGGTTCCACGCGCCGCGGCCAGCGGCCGACGTTCTGGTGATTTAGATTTAAATGATAGAACTCCAGTAGAACGCG
>CM070100.1:21133986-21273986 GCA_036178185.1 Liparis tanakae | reverse complement strand
ATGTTTATGTTTGATTTATGTATTTTTCACTATATAAATATAAATAATCAAGTGAAAAATCAAAACCTAAGAACAGGGATAAGATTACATATACAATGTTTTTCAATGGGTGAAATTAACATGATGCAACAGAGGCTCACACAATCAAAACACACAAAGATAATAACATAATAATAACTTTATTTATATAGCACAAGAGTTTACAAAGTGCTCTACAGAGAATCAAGGGGAAACATGATAAAAATACTGAATAAAGAACAACAGACTAAACTGTATTAAAATACGACGTCACTTAAAAGCCGTTGTTTAAAAAATGAGTTTTAAGAAGAGATTTATGAGAAGATTCTGAGAGACTTATAGGGAAGAATATGTTAAAAAACATCAGAGGCACGAAGCATAAAACGCATGCAGAGTAAATGAAGTGAGACAGATAAACAACAACAAAAGACAAACATGCAGGTAGAATGCATCAAGGGGGGGGGGGGTAGAAACCAAGGAAGATTGATTCACTTCACGTCTCCACCTTCAACAAAAAGTGGTTTCCAGCCGAGAGCTGAGGAATGGCGTCGCAGCCCGAGCGAGCGCCCATCCCCCCTCCGCCTGCAGCCTGCGGAGGGGGGATGGGCGCGGCTCCGTTCTCTCTCTCTGCCTCCCAGAGCCGACAGCTGCCGCGGGACGCCGGAGGGCCCGAGGCCCCGGAACGCCAACGCCACGCCGCCACATCCTGGAGGAGGAGGAGGAGGAGGAGGAGGAGGAGGAGGAGGGCTGGACGTGTGTGTGCGTGTTCACGGAATGAAACACGACAAAGACTCAAAGACTCGTGTTTACTCAACCTGTCCACGGAGTTAATATTTGAGGAATTCCTCGTGTGGCTGACACACACACACACACACACAACAGATATACACACACACACACACACACACACACACACAACAGATATACACACACACACACACACACATGCATATACACACACACACACACACACACAACCACATACACAAATATAACAGATATACACACACACACACACACACACACACACACAACAGATATACACACACACACACACACATGCATATACACACACACACACACACACAACCACATACACAAATATAACAGATATACACACACACACACACACACACACACACACACACACACACACACACACGTTTAAAAAGGCTTAGAGTCCATAATAACCGGCGGCTGCTTCCTGTCGGGGGGGCAGGCCGTGATTAACCGGGTCGTACGGCTTGACCCGCCGAGGCCGTCACGAGGCGTGGTCGCCGCGCCCACGTCCCCGAGACGCGCGGCCGCTCCCTTCCTGGAAGCGCCGTGGGGCGATATTAAAGAAATCACTCCCCCAAAAAATGATGGTAAACGGCCCCGGAGAGAGCTTCGACCAATCGAAGGGCTTCGGCTCTATGACATCATTCACCCGTTCACACTCCGATGGGAGGAGCTACGTGTCGGGGTCAAGGACGATGGTGAAATACTCCTGATGGCGAGCGCGGCGTGCAGAACATCGTCTTCGCTTCACCTTCACAAACACAAAGACCCACCTGGACGCCGGAGGCCCCGTGAGCATCGCGCCCTCCGAGCAGGAGGACCACCCACGGAGCCTCGCCTCTCTCTCCTCTCGATCGCCCGCCAACAGACGGACCGGCTTCCTCCGGTTAACCGCGGCGCGGAGGCGTATCATTGGATGTAATTGTGTGTGTGTGTGTGTGTGTGTGTTCAGAGAGCAGCCCGTCTCTAAACGCCGGGCGACTCGAGGTCCCTAGAGTCCTCAACACCAGGATGGAGCCAGAGCCTTCAGGCATCAGGCTCCTCCTCTTTTATGGTATCAAGCTCCTCCTCTTTTATGGTATCAAGCTCCTCCTCTTTTATGGAACCAGCTCCACCTTCAGTCCTGGATGAAGACTCAGTCACTTCATGTAGAGTGATGAAGACTCTCCTCTTGATGGTCTGATAGTTATAGAGTCAGGTTCACCTGGTCCAGACCTGGAGATGCTGCTAGATTCTGATTGGCTGCTGGGCGACGTTTAGGATACACTGAGCACCTCTCTCCTCTCCTCTCCTTATGGAGGGATGTTCATCTCTCCATCACACATTAATACCTCTTCTTCCTCCCTGGAGTCCTTGTGACTTCAGTCTCGGTCCTGGTGGGTCTGATGACCTCATGACCCTGCTGGGGGTTCAGACCCCCCGTGTAGGATGGAGGGAGGGATGGACGGATGATGGACGGATGATGGACGGATGGATGCCGCAGTCGGCTCCAGGAAGTCGAGGGATTACGAGAGACGGAGCGTGTTTGTTGTGTAAGCAAAAGGAAAGGTTAGTTTCCGTATCAACAGTGGTGTGTGTGTGTGTGTGGGGAACATGAACGGTTACCTTTACAAACTGTAGTGCACAGTGGCGTTCGTTGGCTCCGCCCACAAACAGCGTGATGAGTTCCTACTGAGGTGACCGCAGAGAGAGAGAGAGAGAGAGAGAGAGAGAGAGAGAGAGAGAGAGAGAGAGAGAGAGACTCACCTTGACCTGCATCTCCACTGAGCCGCACACGCGTTACGAAACCGGCTCACGCCACCATTCCTCCTCCACCACTCCTTCTGCTCCACCACTCCTCCTCCACTCCACTCTTTCCATTAGAAGTTTCTTTTGGGAGTCTTTCCTGACCCGAGGTCAAAGGTCAGGGATGTCGTGTCCAGGTTGTGTGAAGCCCTCTGAGGGGACTTTGTAATGTCGGTCGATACAAAATAAACTGAAATAAATGGAAATGCGCCTCGTCGCTGAGACTCCAGGAGAAGACACCGGTAAGAGGTCTGAGATCCTCGTAGATCCCCCCCCCCCCCCCCCCCCGCTCTCTAGCCGTCGGTGACACAGTGAGCCTTCAGCGCAGGTATTGCTTTATATTTTATTTTATGTACAGTACATGTAAAAAAGAAAAGAAAAAGTAGACCAACGTGGGCAACAGTAGACAGCCGTGTTGCCCCCCCCCCTTTAGGCCCCGCCCCCTTGACAAACACCTCTCAGGGACGGTTGGTGTCCAGGTGGGGGGGAGGGGTCGGCCGAGCGATCGTCGGTACATTTCTTTTTAAAAATAATAATAATAATAATAATAATAATAATAATTTGGACCGGGTGTGCTCGACAGCCCTCTTGACTCCGCTGCCCCCCCCTCCCCTCCCCCCCCTCCCACAGTGCTGCTATCAACACTAAAGGTCACTAAAGGTCAACCTGTTCTTACCAGACGACTCAATAACTGCCGACTCTCTCTCTCTCCCTCCATCTCTCTCTCCCCCTCCCTCTCTCTCTCTCTCTCTCTCTCTCTCTCTCAAGTCGAATTCACAGTATTCTTACAGCATTTGACCCCCCCCCTCTTAACAATGCCCGGGGGGGGGGGGGCACATTTGTTCAACCGTGTTCCTCCAGTGGAAATGTCCGACGTGGATCTTTTGAAAACGAGAAGCGTACCCCGAGTCGAACGCCAGAATACAGCGTACACAGCCCCCCCCCCCCCAAGTCGTACAATAATATTAACTGTAAAAAGAAAAAAAGAAAAGAGTGCATCTCGAAGGCCGTGTGGACCGCCCCCCCGCCCCCCCGCGGGCCGCGACCTCCTGGATTAAGTGTCCGAGACGGAGAGCTGACAGCAGGCCACCAAAGGTACAGATAAAGTGCTTTTTTTTTCCTTCTTAAACTTGAAGCTTTAAATAATAGAAAAATAAAAGAGAGAGAGAGAGAGAGAGAGAGAGCGAGAAAGAGAGAGAGAGCGGGGGGGCAGCATGATTCTGGAGAGGGATAAGAGATCCAACGGATCCCAAGGCTGCGAGGATGGAAACACTGATTGCC
This sequence comes from Liparis tanakae, assembly GCA_036178185.1. Lineage (NCBI taxonomy): Eukaryota > Metazoa > Chordata > Actinopteri > Perciformes > Liparidae > Liparis > Liparis tanakae. The sequence goes on along the minus strand of CM070100.1, from coordinate 21,270,122 downwards.
GTCGCGGCGTCTCTGGTGGGCGGAGCCTCTCGCGGGGTCAGAAATGAAAAGAGGAATGGGGGTTAAGACTTCTTTAAACCCGCGGGTCAAACGGCTCATGTCCGAGTGTGAGAGGGCGGGTTGGGGGGCGGGGGGGATTCCTTTGAAGGAGACACTCGCTTCCTCCGGCCCGGACGAGGACCTCGGGGACCCGGGCCTCGGGGACCCGGGCCTCGGGGACCCGGGCCTCGGGGACCCGGCAGCAGACGGGCCGGGTCCTAATGAACCGTACAGATCCTAATAAATACGTCGGGTCCTTCGTCGCGTCGTTACTCGGCTCTATTGAAATATAATTAAATCTAGAAATAACGAATAAAGCAGGAGTAGTTCTGTTGGCGACGGACCTCGAGGCGCCGGGTCCTCTTTCTTCTTCTTCTTCTTCTTCTTCTTCTTCTTCTTCTTCGTCTCGCTCCAGTCTCAACAGACGTCCATCTTCACCCCCCCCACCCCGGCCCGGAAAAAAAGTAGCCGTCCAACCGCACATCGTCCTCCCTCCTCGGTCTTCATGATACAGAATTCAGAGGAAGAAAAAAAAAAAAACTTGCCGACGTCTCTCCGGTCCTCAGCTTCTGCACAAGAGAAAGAGAGGAAGAGGAGAAAGGTCAACGAGACGAAGAGCAGGTCACGCATCCGGGGAACGCTCGACACACGAGTATGGAAAACACACAGGAGCCAGGAGGGAGAGAGATTCTCTCATGTCACCATTAGCCTATTTTCATGCACTAATATCATTTTAAATACTTTTAAAAAGCGCCTCCACAACGTTAAAGTTGTTAATAATTGTACTTCCACCGTGCGTAAGGTCAGAGGTCACACAGCCGACCGATGAGGTCACAGGACTTTAAAATCTCGGCGTATTCATGAGTATACGAGTATAAATATTCATCTAAATCAAACTGAGTAGATGAACATATGAATATAAAGAATTTCCCACGAGTTTTCCAACATGTTTGGGGTCGGCCCGACTCTCGAGACACGTGGCGTCCTGGAGAGACGGACTTTAATCAGGGTTCTTCCACATGTTGACCGATGGATTTATTTGACCTTTCCAGGACTTTAAACCAAATCTCCATGAACAAACGGAAATGAAATCTCCGTATGCCGGCTTATATTTTGAGCGTCTTTCTTTAAAAAAAACATATTAATTATTTCAAACTCGCCGTAAAAGAACACGTGATCATAACAAATGTCCAGGACTTTTCCAAAACTTTTATAATTTATGTTTTTCCCAGGCCTGAAAATGACCATTTTAAAATTCCAGGACTTTTCCAGGTTTTCCATGACCGTACGAACCCTGATAAAAGTTCGTGACGGTCAGTTTAATTGATTCCCGGCCGGCGCGTGTCGATATACATACATGCACCGTCACTTTTATGCACTTTCACTTTCTTCTTTCTTCTACTTATATTTTATTGTGTTTAGTTTTATCGGCGCTGCTTCTGTTGTCAACTCATTTCCCCTTGGGGATTAATACATACGTTGTCTATATGTTTACATGTTCTTTACTGGGTTGCACTTTATGTTGTCTCTATGTTGTCTCTATGTTGTCTCTATGTTGTCTCTATGTTGTCTCTATGTTGTCTCTATGTTGTCTTTATGTTGTCTCTATGTTGTCTCTATGTTGTCTCTATGTTGTCTCTATGTTGTCTCTATGTTGTCTCTATGTTGTCTTTATGTTTTCTATTCACTCTATGTTGTCTTTATGTTGTCTCTATGTTGTCTTTATGTTGTCTTTATGTTGTCTTTATGTTGTCTCTATGTTGTCTCTATGTTGTCTTTATGTTGTCTCTATGTTGTCTTTATGTTGTCTTTATGTTGTCTCTATGTTGTCTTTATGTTGTCTTTATGTTGTCTCTATGTTTTCTATTCACTCTATGTTGTCTTTATGTTGTCTCTATGTTGTCTCTATGTTGTCTCTATGTTGTCTCTATGTTGTCTCTATGTTGTCTCTATGTTGTCTTTATGTTTTCTATTCACTTTATGTTGTCTCTATGTTGTCTCTATGTTGTCTTTATGTTGTCTCTATGTTGTCTCTATGTTGTCTCTATGTTGTCTCTATGTTGTCTCTATGTTGTCTCTATGTTGTCTTTATGTTTTCTATTCACTTTATGTTGTCTCTATGTTGTCTCTATGTTGTCTCTATGTTGTCTCTATGTTGTCTCTATGTTGTCTCTATGTTGTCTCTATGTTGTCTTTATGTTGTCTTTATGTTGCACAAATCACTTTATGAAGAGAACCTTTTTTAGAAGAGAAACGCAATTTCAATCTTCTGTACGTTTGCACGTATGACAAATAAAACTGACGTCGACTTTGAATAAAGTATACTTCTATTCTATTCACCCGTTGCCGCGGTAACGGACCTACGTGTCTCCGTGGGACAGCAGCGACGTGATCTCGGGGCCCACGTGGCCCGCGGCCTTGGCGGCCTCCAGCACGGCGCGGCGGTACACGCCCTTCTTCTTGCGGTTGAAGCGCGCCCTGAAGAGCTCCCTGAAGGGCGACAGCTTGGCCACGGACAGCTGCGAGGTGGTGGGCGAGCCGAACCACGCCACCTCGGCCTGCGGCCACTGCGCCTCGCAGCTCGCCGTCTCCTGCCGGCGGGCGCCGCTGATGCCGAGGACGCGCGCCGGCCACCAGGGGAAGCCGTGGATCTTCCCCCACACCACGTCGCCCACCGCCACGGCGTGCCCCTCCTCCGTCACGCACTTGGTCATGCTGCGCGTGTGCAGCCGCACCGTGAGCGGCGGCACCGTCTTGCGGTCGCCGCGCGCCGCCACCGACGACGAGCTCACCGACAGGTCCTCGCCGGGCGCCAGGTCGCTCAGCTCCGGCGAGGTGGCGTCGGAGCTGAAGGACTTGGCCTCGTCGAGGCTGTCGCTGCTGCAGACCGACAGGCTGGACGAGTCCGCCTTGCGCTTGCGGAAGTTGATGAGCAGCGTGAGGTCGCCGTGGCCGCGGTCCGCCTCCTCCCCCGAGCTGCCGGACCACAGCTCCGGGGAGTTCTTCCCCTCCCCCGAGTCGTCGGAGAGGGGGAGGCGGGGCCCGGCGGGCGCCCGGGGGCTCTGCCTCCTGGCGCCGCCCACCAGCTCCGCCAGACTCCGCCGCCCGCCACATGGCGTCTCGCCGCCGCCGGGGCGGCCTGAGAGGATTTCGGAGAGGGCAGGTCCGGCCCCACGGTGGTGAAGGGCCGGGTCAGTTTGAGTTTGGGGATGGACACGGTGAGGCCGGAGCGCGTGGCGTCCAGGATGTGCCGCTGCTCCTTGGCGGCGTCGGAGGGCGCCCTGCCGTTCTCGCCCACGCCGTTCTGCGCCAGCTGCTTGGGGCAGAAGGGCTTCACCGAGCCGTGCACCCTGGCGGGGATCTTCATCACCTCGCCCTTGCCCTGCGGCGTGCTGTACGAGATCTTGATGACGGGGCTGTGGGGGACGGCGTCGCCCCCGGGGAACTTCTCCCCGTCGCCGTCCGCCCGCTTGTCCTTCCTGAGCCGCTTGCCGTCGAGGCCGCCGCCGTTGCCGTTCTCGCGCCTCTTGGCGTCCTTCGCCGCCACGCCGTCCTCCTTCCTGGCGAGCTTGGACGCGGCGTCCTTGTCCTCGCCGTCCTCGTCGCTCTGCGGCGCGTCCTCCTTCCTCGGGGCCTTGGCGGCGCCGCTGTCCTCGTCGCTGTTCAGCGTGTTCTTGCACTTCTCGCACAGCACCTGGCGCGGCCGCAGCCGGATGGTGCTCATGGTCATGCGGCCGGGCTCTCGCGTCCGCCTCCTCTTCCTCTTGATTGGTCGCGGGGGGGGCTGAGGCACCCATTGGCTGTAGCTGTGGCGCACCCACAAGGGCGGAGGGAAGGGGGCTCCTTCAAAATAAGGAGGGTAGGGAGTCTCTCCGGCCGGCACCGGCGTGGGGACGGGGCAGGGGGGGGGCGCGGGGGGGGCGCCGCCCTCCGGGAGAGCGTTCTCATCCTTTGGTCCGTGCGAAACGCGGCTGGGAGATCTGGAAACCGGCTCCTCACTCGGAACTTCTGGCGCTTCTCGACACACCGGCGTGGGAATCGGGAAGTCCGCAGGTTTGGCTGTGAATTCTGGGAGACAGAAAAGCCCGGTCCTAAAGGAGGAGGAGGAGGAGAGAAGAGAGTGAGCGACAATAAATCAGGGTTCTCACACATTTTGGCCGATGGAGTTCCAGGACTTTAAACCAAATTTCCAGGACCTGAAATCTCGATATAAACATGAAACATTTAGAAAATATTATTGCGTATTATAATAATAATAATAACTTTATTTATATAGCACTTTTAAAAACAAGGTTTACAAAGTGCTCTACAGATAAACAAAGCGTAAACACAGCTTAAATGGCAGCAAACAAAAAAGACCATAAAAGCGTTGAATACAACTAAAACCAAACAAATAGGCAATTAAAATAAAAACATAAAAGGACGACATCACTTAAAAGCAGATCTTTAAAAGTGGGTTTTAAGAAGTGATTTAAAAGAAGTTATTGATCCTGCCAGCCTTATTTCCTTATTATTGAGAGCGTACGCCGGCTGATATTTTGAGCATCTTTATAAAAAACAACCATATTAATTATTTCAAACTCGCCGTAAATGAACATGTGATTATAACACATTTCCATAACTTTTCCAAAACTTTTGTGATTTACATTTTTTCCATGACTTTTCCAGGTCTGGAAATGAGCATTTTAAAACTCCATGACTTTTCCAGGTTTTCCATGAGCGTAGGAACCCTGATAAATGAATCCCCGTCTCGTGAGCTCTTGGTGCGGGCCAACCGGTCTTGTGACACGTGACAAACATTTCTCACATTTTCTACTGAAGCGACGAGAAAGACGCCGTCACGCCGCGCTCGACTTTCACTCTCCGATGATGCGAGGCCAGCGGGACGGCTCGAATCAAACACCTTTTAAATGAAGCCAACAAAAAATAAAAAAGGGTCGTACAAAAAGAAAGAAACAGCGCTTAGATCTAGTCAACGCTTTCCCTACAAGTGAAACCCTATTTCACCCTTTTGATTTGCAGCAGCTGGACACACTGGCACCACTCCGCCTGTCACCTGGATGCTGGAAATTCTTCACGCGTGGGGGGTTGGGGCGGCGAGCAGCCGGGCGCTTATCTGCTGCTGCCTCAGGCTGCAAACATGCACCGGTGGCGAGGTGGATTTCATGCTCCTTTCTTACGTTCTCCAGGTTCAGCAAACCAAAGTGAGTCTCTGAGAGGCGGCTGGCACGCAGCGGTGAAACATGGCTGTGCCGCTTCAGTGAGGAGACGGCAGACAAAGAGACGACAGGATGCCCAGGAACAAACCCCCCACCCCCCCAACCCCCCTCCTCAACATCTGACTGAACAAAAACAATCCTGTGAATCACTCGGGATACAGAGACGTAGGGGATCCGGGAGACTTCAGTTTGTTTTTGCATCTGGGTCTCATGTGAGACCAGATTATTAATTAGTGCACATTTGGGGATCCCCGTGCGTCCCTCCCCAGGAGGCCAAGCTGGCTGACACCTCCGAATTATCGTGTCTCCGCGAGGCTTGTTTCTCTCACCTTTTCAAATGAGCTCCCCACCCCTCTCCTCCACCCCCTCCACCCCTGAATGTTGATCATTGCGGTGATTGAGTCGGACCGAACAGGGGAGTCCGCCACAGGGAACAGGCAGTGCCGGACAAGCACGGTGTGAAAGGACGCGGCACGCGACCGGCCAAGATGCACGGGCGCCGTCGCCATCTCCCCGTTGTGTACGGTGTAAACGAGACGCAGGAGATCGGCCCGGACGATAAGCACCAGACTTTGGCATCAGACACGACTAAATAATAACCTGTGGGAGACAATAGACAGGAAATGTGTCGCCGCGAGCTGAAATGAAAGAAGTCAAACGTTGTCAGAGATAAGGCCTGAAATTACGAGCCTGTTTTGAGTTATTCCAAAGCCGGCCTTTTCCCATCTGGGTGGGTTATTTTCAGTCTGCTCCAGCTCTCTCGCAAGGAAAAACCTTCGAAGCATACTGAGGGGCAAAGCTGGCCAGATTCTGATTCTGCTCATCTATAAATAGTCCAAAGCCAGTGTCTTTTAAGGTGCACGGCACCAGGAGCGACACAAGGCGTACACATGTGACACACGCACGGAGGCGGATAAGTCATGACACTGATTCATATAAGAGTTCAGTTTCTTTAAAGGTTTCATTTAAACAGAGTAGTTTCTTGTTAACTGGCAAGATGTGGGCCTCTTTCTTGTCACTGGCACTGAGTCCAATATGGTCATCCAGACTCACCAGAACCAGGTGTTTCAAAAAGAGGAAATAAGGTAATTAGGCTACAGTTGGGATCGATTAAATCCCCTCATGTATCTTTATTGCCATTTCCATTGTTTCTGCACATCAGCAGTGGCCTGGCTGAGAGAGGAGAGGAGACATTTGTCACACCAGAAAATGTGTATTTTAGAATGAAATACTCCTCAAGAGAAAACGGGCACACAATGCAATGGCATCTTTGAGTATAAATACATTAAACCATATTTAAAAGGAGTAGTGTAGAGCCACGGCCTGCCCTTTTCACTGGACCCGGTGTAGCTGCTCTGTATGTGATGAGGCTAACAATACGCTAGTGCCATGAACCACTTATTGTTCATAGAGTAATTTACAAACCCAACAGTCGGAAGCACCATGTTATCATTTTGTGTTCATACGTAATACAATATCACATGTTTCCATCTCAGGGTGAGCTAAAAGGAAGTCTGTTTGCCATTAGCCGACCAGTTAGCAGCTAACTGCCCTGTCAGTTACTATCGAGGCCCAGTTAGCTCCCGGTTAGCTCCCCGCTAGCTCCCCATTAGCTCACGGCTAAGCGGTTAGCTTCGGCTCGTTAGCATCGAAGCTACATTAGCCGTTACCTGAGTTGAGCAAATTACAATTTCAAAGGATAAAATCGGACGGATAACGCAATAAATAACACTCACTTCTTGTTGCAGTCGAGTAATATCCCCGTGTAGCTCCTCTCTCGGTAGGTCAGCGTCACCACCAGCGTGTCGTTAACTATTTGATCGATAGTGACAGGTATCCGAGAGCCGGCCCGCAGCTCCTCGGCCACAGCCTCCATGTTTCCCGGCGTCAAGTGTCCGGCTCGGCGGTGCTCGATCCCGGCCAAGGGAGCCACGGTCGCGTCGGCTAAAGATCCGTCTCCACCTTCGCTTATCGGAGCAGGAGGCTACACCAGGGCATAAAATGACGCCATCACCCCCACCGAGTCAATTACAACAGCACTGCCACCGCTGACATCACGCATCCCCCGTGCGAGAGCAAGCAGACATCGCTCAAGACAAGGCCTCCCCTCTCTCCGGCTCACTTTGACTTGTTTGATGCCATTCGCAAGTGCAGGGATGCCTCCGGTTTCCATAGCGGGAGGCCAAATGGCGCTTCGCTGCAAACTTATAGCGCAGATACGCTGACCGCTCGGCGAAACACGTTATACATGTGCGGCTTTTGTTTCGCGTGTTGAGAGAGTAGTGGCAATTGAGACCTCGAAATATTCCTCGTAACGTACAGCCGTCAAATACTTTCACGTTATGAAGGCTCTAAATTATCATTTGGGGCTTCATTTGGATGCAGTACTTGAGATTATACCCAGTGTTCATGTAAATCAGGTTTATTTATTATTTGTTTTAAAAAAAAAACTTTAAAATAGTATTGGTTCACACATGCTCAAGTTTATCCTATACATTTGACATTATTATTTCATGTATTCCTCTTATATTTAAGCATTGTGTGGAGGTATTTCAGATGATTGAGGCAGAGAATATATGAGATTATGTCTTCATTTCCCACCATGGAGAGGTGGTGGTACCTACCGTGGACCTATTTTAAGGTGTTGGATGATAATGAGCTAAAGGTAACGTCTGTGTCATGGAGAGAGGAGGTCTTGCATAAGAACATTTCAAAAGACCCACTTGTCCAGTAACATCATGAGATCTTTATTAGTTGTGAATGATGTGAGCAGTGCGGTGGTCATTCATAAAGTTATGTGTCTCAGATCTACTTGTCGATGAGACTTGACCAGGTGTCTCCGGTGAAGACCGTGAAGCTCTTTCCACCATCTCCTCTCCGATTCCTCTTCCTCTCCAGGAGCCGGGCCTGCAACTGCCTCATCTGTCGTTTGGGAAAAACAACAACAGTCCAGATCAATAACCTATTAGTTCAATATAGATCGAGGTGTGTGAATAATGAAGCCGAGGGTCAGACCTGCTCCACGTCCGTCTCTGCCGCTGTCATCTGCTCGCTGTTGGTGCCCCTGGGATTCCGACGTCTCTCCTGGATGTCGTCGACGTGGGCGCGGATCCGGCGCTCCAGCTCTCGGCTGGATCTAGAAGGTCAAAAGGTCAAAATATCACACCAAAGTACTGAATATCTAGTCGCCTATAGGTATGTCTGGTGTATGTCTCATACAGCCCTTATGCTTAGTAGCTGATTAAATATGCACGTCTGTGTGTTGACTGTTCCCTTCTTATTTAAGACACATCCGATTAATGCAAACAGAACCTTCTGAGGCCTGGTTTGTCTGGTTTTTGGGGGGGCGTGATGTAGCTCAAGGAGAACAAAAGAAACTGCTGATGCTCCATGGTGGGTGCACTGTCTCTCTCTGTCCACTAGGCGTCTCTAGATTCCCACCTTCATCTGCATAGCTCACTATGGGAGACAATGCCAAATGCCAAAAGGCCGATACTTTAACCTGTAGTGCCTGTGTGTGTCAGGGTGCTCTGCGTCGCTTCTCTACAAACCAAATGTCCAACACCTCGCGGATGAAAGAGGCTCAGTAGGGTGACATCAGTAGAAAACATGCCTCCTCAGTATACCTTTTTTAAATACAACAACATGGCAAAGCAGCAGATCTGGATCGGATTCCAGGTCTATGTGTGCTCCTTCTGTCTGGACTTCAGAGAGCTGTTTTTACCTGGTGTCCTCACCCCCGGGGATGCACAAGGCCTGACCCACACCAGGTTTTGAATCCGCTTCTGCTTCCTGTAGCAAAGAGGTGTTTATTATGGTGCATGTTGTTCTGTGCAGGACAGCCTTGTTGTGTCTAAACGCCAAACTATTTAAGTAACTGGTGTCTGGCCATCATTGCACGCTACATTTCCAAATTGAATGCGTAGAAATGCAGCTGACAGCCAAATTACTTCAAAATCATCCGTCTGCATTGTCTGCGGCTCGTCACGTGTGACAGCTGCGTGGCGCTCTCCATCATCAGCATCGCCACGGGCTGCTGCAGCTCGAGCATCGCTGACACCTAAAACACCTCATTCGCCAGCTTCTAAACCTCATGTGCCGTAATCATTGTTCTATAGCGTGAGAGACGCGGCGCTCTGCTGCCCCCTAGTGGCGGGCGCAGGCTGACAGGTGGAAGTGGAGGAGGGTTTATTCCACAAATACCTCTTGGTGTCTTTGTTCCGCATGCTTCTTCCTCCTGGGCGTTTTCTTTTCCTGGGTGACCTTGGCTTGTGAACGCCACTTCCGGAGAGCCTCTTGGCTCCTGTGGGGCGAGAGGTGTATGAAGAGGAGGAGTAGAGGTGGAGGAAGAGGAGGAGTAGAGGTGGAGGAAAAGGGTTCTTGGTCTTTTGTCTCTAGATGTTCGACGGTTGATTATTTGTTCTTTACATTGTGGGCGTTGGGTGGTTCTTCCATGTCCTGCACATGCACACACACATAAAGATATACCCACACATACACTTATACACACATATACAGATATACACACATAAATTAATAAAAACACATACAGATATACACACACACATATACAGATATACACACACACATACATATATACACATACATAGACACACACACATACATAAACGTATATAAACACATGTATACACACACACACACATACACTTATACACACAGACATATATACAAACACACATACATATATACACACACACACACACACACACCCTCTCAGACCCTGTGAGTGAAAGTTCTCGGTCCTCGTGGGGTCTTTGGCCCCTCGACGTCCCCGTGTGGTCCAGGAGGAGCTTCCTGAGTGTGGAGGAGATACATTCATTGTCCTCCAGAAGTGACGACGCGGTCAGAGGCGGCGTGGGGCGGCGGCGTGGGGCGGCGGCGTGGGGCGGCGTGCGGCAGCGATGAGGGAGCGCCCTCACGGTGAACCCTCCCACGATGGAACCAAACTCACTTCCTCCTCTGCTCCACGATGGCCCGTTTCTCCGTCAGCTCCTTCGCGGCCGCCTGCCTCCTTTCCTCTATCCTCGGCCGAGTGTCGACCAGCTGGGGAGCCACGCCGGCTCTGGTCGCCGCCTTCTTTCTGCCAGAAGAATTGAACCAAAGGTTTTAAAGTAAGTAATACATAGTATTAAAACTAAGTCAAACATACTATTAAAACTAAGTCATAAAAAACATTTGAAGTAAGTATAACGAGCATTAATAATGTAGCTCCATGAGTACAGCGCTGACCAGCCTTCAACTGACTGTTGTTTCAAGTCTTTATGCTAAGCTAAGCTAAGCTAATCTAAGTTCAGCTAAGCATCTTCAGGCTATATGAGAGTGGCGTCTACTTCCTCCTTGAACTCCCTGAATTAAAGTTTACTGACATTTCCCAATCCCGCGTCCAATAGTCTGATTACCTTACCGTTTGACGGCGGGCAGGAGGCGGGGCTTCGGCACCGGGCTCAGCTCGGCCTCGTCCAGCAGGATCATCCGGTGTCGGAGGTCCCTGAACCTCCGCAGCTCGTCCTCGTCCACCGACTCCTCGGCGCCGGACCCCATCAGCTCCGACAGCTGGAGCTTCTCCACCGGCGGCAGCTCTGAGAAGAGGAGAAGACCACGGAGGCTACAGAACATGTGTTCATAAAAACAAGCGTCTGTTTGTAACTTCAACCCACGTGGAGGATAATTGGACTTTCAATATTTCATGTTGGTGCACACTAGGGCTCAAAAGCTTGGGGTCACGTAGAAATGTTTCATTAAATTAATCATAAATACTCTCTACATAGTTAATGTGTAGATGACTATTCTCTGGTGTTTAATGAAGTCTCTACACGGTTGTATAGAGGCCCATCTCCATGTTCTAGTGGTACATTGTGTTATCGCCTTAGACTAGCGGAGGGGTAGAAAACCCTTTAAACCCTTTTTATGTGAGCACAGCTGAAAACAGTTATGCTGAGTGAGAAGCTATAAAACTGGCCTTTGAGCCACAAGAAGAACTACATTAATATTTACTATACAAATCATTATTTATAACCTCGTCAGAGTCTTGACCAGATTTTATTTTACAATTCATTTGATAAATAAAAGTGTGAATTTTCATGGGAAAAAACACCAAATTGTCTGGGTGACCCCAAACTTTTGAACGGTATTGTATATTAAAAACTAAACTTTTATGTTTTTTTTAAAACAGCGAGGCCCTGTCTTCACTTAGATGGCCAGTAGTCGGTGGAGGTTGGTCTCTGCTCACTGTGAAGCAGCCTTCAGTGACAGAGAGCTCCAGTTTACAGCTCATAGGTTATCGATCATTTTCATCCGGCTAAAAATATTACAGAAGCTGGAACAGGGGGGGGGGTTAAGAGAGTCAGCCAAGTGGCACGCGGCGTCTCCAAGGCAACAGAGTCACGCTCGTGAGGCGGTAGCACGGCGTGGAGCTATTTCTTTGACGGGAACACGGCAGACGGGCAGAAGGAGGCGAAGGTGCCTTTGAGGGAGTCACCTGGAGGGCTCACCGGCCGCATCGCCATGGCGATCCTCAGGTACTGGAGGATACTGCGGAGCCCCTGACTCACAATGTGTGGCGGGGGGAAGCGGATAGGGCAGTTCCTCAGGTTCAGGCCTTTGAGGGTGATCACATTCCCTGGGGGGGGGGGGTAAAAAGAGTCTATTAGAGCAGTCATTTTAGTGCTTTAGTGGTGTGTTTATCGTTACCGCATCTCATCCATGTGGCTATATTGTTATCAAATGATCAAAACACAAAGTACCATTTAGTGTTGATTTCGAAGGTGAAAGTGCAAGTGTGTTATTTCTATTAAAAACTCATTGCACGTAGTTGTAGACGAGCCAGCCAGCGAGACTTATTGGAAGTGATGAAAGCAGAACGTAGCGAAGGCAAATCGCTGGCTAGAAAAAGGTGACCGAACTCCCCTCACCCAGCTCTGGTGGCAGTTCTGCGATGGGGTTTCCTTCCAGAAGCATCGTGTTCAGAGCCCTACGAGAAGACAACCACGTCACTAAGCAGAACACAGGTGGAACCAATCAGCATATCTCAAAGAGCAGTTACACAAGACACATACCTGTGCGAGCCAATTTCGGGCGGGAGGGATGTAATGTGGTTTTTCCTGAGGTCCAGCCACAGCAGGTTTGGCAAGAAGGTGAACATTGAATCTGGGATACTGGATATCTGGTTGCCTTCAAGGTATAAATACTGAAGATGACACCAGAGCGGTTAGAAGCAACAGATGCCGCGGAGAGGACATCGCCTGCAGCCAGAGCGCGGGGTCCGGACTGACCTTCAGCGGCCTGGTTCTCAGGATGCTCTCGGTGACGTGCCTCAGCTGAGTTCTGCACAGGTGTAACGTCTCTTGTGAGTAACGCCCGGGGAGCTCCTGTGGCTCGCCGTCCTCCGGCAGCAGGCGGCGGGTCTGTGGTTGGACAACGCCGTCCCCAAAGACGAAGCGTAGCTGCGGGTCAGGAACCTCCTCCTCCTCCTCCTCCTCCTTCACCACCTCCTCCTCCTCCTTCACCACCTCCTCCTCATCTTCCTCCTCGTCCGGGGAGGACACCGTGGAGGAGACGCTTGGATGTCTAGCGTCCATTGCTCAGGTGGTTCTCTGCGTCTGAAGATGAGAATCCGTGTGTGCAACATCTTTCTCTACGGCACAACCGCCATCAACAAGCCACAATCCAGAACTCCTCCCAGAGGTCACATGACCCGTCCTTCAAAACATCCACTGGCTCCCCAATACAGCAGAGAAGATTAAAGTTACAGATTTAAGTTTGAGATTAATGTTAAAGATTTAAGTTTGGGATTAAAGTTAAAGATTTAAGTTTGAGATTAAAGTTAAAGATTCTCCTCATCACATACAAAGCCCTTCACAACCTGGCCCTGTAAGTAATACCATGAGTAATACAATAGGTAATACAATAAGTAATACCATGAGTATTACAATAATACCATGAGTAATACAATAGATAATACAATAATACCATGAGTAATACAATAAGTAATACAATAATACCATGAGTAATACAATAGGTAATGCAATAAGTAATACCATGAGTAATACAATAAGTAATACAATAATACCATGAGTAATACAATAGGTAATACAATAAATAATACAATAAGTAATACAATACCATGAGTAATACAATTGGTAATACAATAAGTAATACCATGAGTAATACACTCACGCTTTTGTTTATATCATTGTTGATTCCGTACTTTTTACCGTGTAAAGTGTCTTGCTTACTTTTTAAAGCGCCACACAAATACAATGTTTTATTATTATTAATAAATATCACGTGGTTCCGTCTAAACAGGCTATCCCCGCCACTCGAGGGTTCAGCTCGGAGCAGGTGTCAGCTGTTGCCCAGCGTTAGCATTAGCATTAGCATTAGCAGCTGAATAAGTTGAACGGGGCTTACCTGAAAGTTGAGTAAACATGCTCTTTGCTGTGGACTCGGGTGTCTCCGGTCTCTTCTTCACATACAATAAAACCCTCTGTCAAACGCTAAAATAAATACATATGAAAGTCCAGCACGAGCTTGGGGACGCCCGGCTCACTAGTGTGACTCGGTTACTATGGTAACTGACGTCACCACAAACAGACAGCCGCCCAGGTGCTCTGTGGTGAGAGGTTGGGGGCGGGGCCTCTGCATGCGTTGGGTCCGTCGAGCATGCGCACAAGCGTTTCTTTTAACCCCGCCTCCCAGTTCGAGGTCAACATCTAAAGTTGCAATCCTATGTAAAACCTGATATACAGATATATTCATATATGTATATACATCATATCAATACATTTATGTATTTAAATACATTTATATATTTATTTATATAAATAAATATATAAATATATGGGTAAACAGAGGGGGAATTGGGTTGATTTTGACAATGCTGGTGAGAGCTAAGCCTCCCTTTCTGCCTCTCCATTTGTCTCTTCCGCTATCCTTCTCTTCTCCTCCTCTTCTTCAGTTGAACAGGCCCAGTCTCCTCAGCAGAGGGCGCCTCCTCTGCATCCCCGTCTCCACAGTCCTTTTCCAAAGCACAGATTGAACCAAAGACTTTCAGATATTAAAGAGGTTTTGTTCCAATTAATGGCTACTTTACGATCCACTTCCTTTAAAAAAAAAAATCATATAAAAGGCAGCAACATAAGAAACACATATTTACAAACAAAAAACACAAGAAACACGTAGTTATAAACAAAAAAACATAAGAAACACGTAGTTATAAACAAACAAAAAATACAAGAAGCACATAGTAAAACAAATAAACATAGGAAACACATCACAAGAAACACATAGTAAAAAACTAAAAACATAAGAAACACATACACAGACCCAGACGAGTTGAAAGAAACTAAAAGTTAAGAGACGGTGACATAACAGAGTTAAATTAAGAAACTTTGACCTGTTTGGGAACCTGACTCCACTTCATTAATTTAATATTTAAAAGTAGCAGTGGTATCAGTTATTTGAGTTTTTAATTATTCTGCAACATGTTCCAGGATGAGGGAGCAGAGTTCACAAAAAAATCATTTACCCTTTCTGTTGTGGCCTTTGTGGCCGTGGAGTTCTGAGAACTCACAGTGTCAAAGAGACATCGCTCCTTTGAGTACTTTTAAACGCTTTATAAAGATATTGCTGAAGGTTATATTTAATCCACACACACAAGAGTGTAACCGCCAACTGCCTCGGCCCCTTGTGATGAGCCGGGTTGTGACTCCGTGTGTTCGGACGGCTTCAGAAGGATTTATTATTCTTTCTTTCTTTAAAAGTTAAGTTAAGTTGACGTCGGCTCTAATAATACATGTAGACATAACGGACGACTCGGCCTAACGTATGAACAAAAAAGATGAACTGAGGATACAAAAGATAAAACCTTCAGCGTATAGCACATGAAGATAAAGACGTGTGATCCCTCCTGAACCTGAGCGCTCCGCTCTGAGCTCTAAAGGTCGAGTCTCTGGAGGAAAACAAGAACACGAAACTGAGGACATTTGACATACTAATAATAGTCACATACTACATTTCCTTTTTCTGGCATCCTAAATCGCATACTACCATTGGTGTTGAAAGGCTCGGTAAGCTTTATGAGTCTTATAGGCCCCCCAAGGCTCCGGAGTTTTATGTTGCGAGCGTCACAAAAGAGATTGAAAAAAAGGAGAGGATGGGCCAAGTCTTTGCTTCAGAGATTTCATCTTCCTCCCACAGGAGTGTGGAGGTTGTCTTTGTCACATCCCTACTTTTTACCCAGAGGACCACGAAAGGGAAAACGCCTCTCGAATACCTTTAGGGATGTTTGCCCAGAGGTCGTTTCGTAGCCCGGAGATCATTCTTTAGGCCAGAGATCGTTCCGTAGCCCAGAGAATGTTCCGTAGCCCGGAGTTCGTTCCGTAGCCCGGAAAGTCTTTCCGTAGCCCAGAGAATGTTCCGTAGCCCGGAGTTCGTTCCGTAGCCCGGAAAGTCTTTCCGTAGCCCAGAGAATGTTCCGTAGCCCGGAGTTCGTTCCGTAGCCTGGAAGTCTTTCCGTAGCCCAGATGTCGTTCCGTAGCCCGGAAGTCTTTCCGTAGCCCAAGGATGTTTTTCTGTGTAAATATACACACCCTCAAATAAATAAAACCATTTGGGATTTATTACATTAGGGTGACTCTTAAGCATACAAATTATGTAATTCAGTTAAGCATTCAATAATAAAATAATGTATTTTTAGATTTAGTTTCGACTTTAAAACCCTCCATAGCATTTATAATTTGTTTGACTTTTCATTTACCCAATTTAAATGAATTAGCTGGCAGTGTACTTTTAATTACCATTCGTTTAATTTCTTATTTCATAATTAAATCCTTTGGTTTGACTTATTTATGTATCTTTATTCTTTCTTTTGTCGACATACGGACACAATTAATGTGAAATTGCCTTTTATTTTTTTTAAGTGAAGTCAAAGTGCAAACAAGATGAACCGCACATAAACCGACTGGGCAAATTGAAGACAACCTGTTAAAATTCCCTTTTCCCCCTCAATGATCCGGAACCACCCATCCATCCACTAATTGTGGAATATTTCCACTGAGGTTCATGTGGGCTGCAGGAAAGCACCGGCTTTCAGCTGGTATCAAGCCCCCCCACACCTCCCCCCACCCCACCCCCCACCCTGGCTTCCCCTCCAGAGGCTGGTCCCCATGCCTTGATATGCATGGCAGTCTGTGATACAGGGAGCTACGTCGACCACAGTCACTGGCCAGCATCTGTCACACTACTCTCGTCAAGTTACACGGCCAACTAGCTGTCAGTTTCGGTTCTCACTTTCACAATAAAAGCTGTCTGTCGCAAATTCATTTACGGTAAGAAATAAATGAACGTGGGAGGATTTTTGGAAAGCTGTATATCTTGTTTTCTGATCCACTATGGACTCTTCACGTATTTATACTTATATATGAAATAGCGGAAACACAGTTATCCATTTTGACATCATACTCATTCGCTCATATTGATTATTTATGAAGACTGCTTTCAAAATCACTGTATTTCGTATATACATCTGCCTGCTTTGGTTGTAAAATGAATCTATATAAATCACAACATGAACGTAATCAATTAAAACGAGTCTAAATAGTCACGTTGCACCTATGACTTCAACATCCGACACGTCTCTAAAGCTTTTATTTTTAAGGCGACGCTGCTCAACTTCCGGTTCCGGTTTCGCTAACTGTCGTTCGCTGACGCAGCTCTGAGCCCCGACCGACAACACACGAGTCTCTCCGGTTTGGCTGGCAGGCTACGGGAAGACAGCGGAACTCTACCCGCACCGGGTAGTGACACCGACCTCCAACCGGAACGAACAAAACGGCGTTTATTTAAAAAATAAATCCCGGTTCTTGCTACTCTTGCTCTCGCCTTGTTTAGCGAGTGTTTTAGCGGCTCGGCGGTCACGTTTCGCGGTAGAATAGATATCCGATAACGTTAATTAAAGCGAAATAACGGACACGGTTTTTTTGGGGGGTGTGTGGGGGAGACCGGGGGAAATGTACGGTTAGTACTAACCTACTGTCTTTTTGAGGAGGGCGTCCATCCAACACACGCGCTGCGGTTTCTCCTCAAAGAGGCGAGGAATGCAACCTGAGCATCGATGTTTCACTGGGGCAAGTGGAAGAAGAGGATGGGAGTCAATAGTTCTTCAAAGAGACCCGTTTTCGACGAAAGGGAAGATGGTAAGTGGCGGGAAAAAACCTCCCTTCTCCATTTGTGTTTTAAAGACGTCTCCACGTCTTAAAGTTACCGCTAGCTTGTAATATTGGCTGAAGTTGTCAAAGTTTTATACGAGGGGGGAGGAGGGGGGGTTGACAGACTGTTGCTGTGCAGACTGCTGGAGTTTTCTCCCTAACCGACGACGACCAAAATAGTCGAAGTAGAAGAAGAAGAAAAAAGAAGAAGAGTGTGTCGCCTACATTTAAACAAAGGCTGCGTTTGTGTTTGTGAAATGTTGGCTTCGTGCAATCAGAACTTCAGCCACCCACCAGGACTCCGTGGGGGTGAAACACTGGGATGGACTGTTGAAGACAGCTGGTTGATTGCATAATTAAGGATGAGAGTAGACACACGCGTGCAAGTAATGTTAATTCGAGATATCTTGTCAGTGTGTGAGCTTCTTTTGAAGAGCCCACCACACACACACACACACACACACACGCACACACACATAAATATCCAGTGTTGCTTAGGCGCTATCATCATCATCAATGTGCTGGCCACGTTACAAGCACAAACTTGAGTAAAAATAAATAAATAGGTCATTTCACTGCAGAGATGTGGTCATGTGACCCCCCCCCTGTCACTGTGTGTGTGTGTGTTGAGTCCAGGCTCCGACATGCATAACCCAATTAAGATTGTTGCTTTTAATCAATGGCCTTCAAGGAGCGCCCGGCCCTGATGCACGTGACTATCAAGGGGAATGGTGGGTTAGTTGAAGGCAACACCAGCAGCAGCCCCCGTGCAGCCTCAATGCGCCGTACACACCGGAAGTTGCCAATTTTTCACGCGAGTAGATTCCATTCAAATCAATGCACAGACGCAGAATAGGGCGAATGATGAGAATAGCGGAAAAAAATCGCCCCCGGGCGCTAAGTTGCAAAAGCCAATCGGCGTCAAGATGCTCCCACCCGTCGCCACTGGCTGCTGATGTTCTAGTAGGGCTGGTGATAAGCCACGCCCCCTCTCCGGCGCGAATAAAGCGAATGATGGAGAAAAAACCCACAACTAATCGTGTGAATGAACTCACGAGAGTATATGCGTTGTGACATTTCTTTGCGTGAATAGAGTGTGCAAAGTCAACGCACGTATGTAAATAAAGCACATTTTCTGCCGGGCGCGAATGAAAATTCGCCCGACGTTGGGTTGCGAAGGCCAATTGGCGTCGAGACGCTCCGTCCGTCATCGCTGACGTTGTGCCGCTGTTGAATCAAACCGACTGCTGCTACTCTAGTAGCGCTGGAGATAAGCCACGCCCCCTTTCCAGCGCGAATAAAGCGAATGATGGAGAGAAAAAACACAAAAGATCGAGTATATGCGTTTGCGTGAGTAGGGTCCGTGCAAAGTCAACGCACATATGCAAATAAAGCACATTTTCTCTCCCACATGGATCGGCGCGTTGACGCCCGGAGAGAGTTCCTGTTGCGCTCCTCTCTCCTTTTAGTTTGTGAAGTCGATCTCCTCCTCTGATGAATGGCGGTGTCAGTTATTTATGACCTGCGAGGAAAACTAATCACAGCTCATCACAGCTTCAACGTTCATTTCCGTCCGCCGTGTCGAGAACCCCTCGGCCGTCGCACCCTTCCTCGTCGCAGACGCTCGACTCGAAGCGTCGTGTGTTTGGCGCCGGGCTCACGCGAGGTCGTCCTCTCGAGTCCCCGCCCCCTTTTATGAAAACACTCTGGTGGAGTTCGAGCGGTCGTCTTCCGGCAAAACAAACCACGCCGTGGACCCTGCCAGGCTCCGTCTCCCCCCCCCTTAGGTCTCGCTCGTCTTCTTGGAAAGCGGCGCATTGGCCGACTGCATTAGGCAGTAATATCGGAGCGGCGCTCGGCTCCGACATAATCGAGCGGTCAGGTTGATGTGCAGGCGTAGCTGCCATAAGGGCTTTTTTGGCAGATGGTCTGAGGAGCAGGAGAAGGCTGTGGAATTGATTGAGGTGCACATCCCGATAGCTCCTGCTTTACTTTCTCTCCCCCTACACTTCAGTGTCTCTTGTCGGCTGAGAGGAGTCTCTTCTTGGTTTGTTTTGGCTGCTAAACCACTGAACAAAGCTCGAATGTGCCGGACTATTTCTGGACCCGGGGCTGTGCAAAGTCACGACTCCCAGCCGCAAAATCATTTTGCACAAAACCACAACGGGCAGTTCTTCTGCAGCTCTGACTCCAGAGCGTGAGCCGCATCGTGACAGGAGGACCTGAAGGCAGCACACGGGTCGCTGTCACAGACCAGGGCTTCTTCCTCCTGCCTTTGTTTGTTTACATCTTCATATTCATCATATTGGATTATTCCTTTTAAAATGAAGCAACTTGGGGCCCCTTCCTCGCTGGTTATGTTGAATACAAACAAAGACGTATTACAAGATTATTCTATTCCACTTTGTTAAATTTGTTGTATATATTTATGGAAATTAGGGAGGAAAAAAACAACAACATAATCTTGTGCAGATTTCTTCTTCTTCTTCTTCTTCTTCTTCTTCTTCTTCTTCTTCTTCTTCTTCTTCTTCTTCTTCTTCTTCTTCTTCTTCTTAATCATCTTCCTCTTCTACTTCCTCATATTCCTCCTCCTCTTCTTCCTCTTCTTTTTTCTTCTTCCTCTTCTTCCTTCTCCTCTTCTTCATCTCTCTCCTCTTCTTCTTTCTTTTCTTGTCGATCCTCATACGACCTTTTGGATCTATTAAGAAGAAGAAGAAAGAAGTAGAGAAAAAAAATACTTTTATTGTCATATTACACATAGTTATATAGTTATATATAACTTCTCTTTCTTTCATCTCTCTTACAGGCTCTCAGTTTCTTTCACTCTCTTTATGCGACTCGACTTCACGGCTGCCCGCGGCGGAGGGCCGTAATGGGCAGACTGGTATTACACATAGTTATATAGTTATATACATATGTGAAATGTATTCTCTGCCTTTAACCCACCCTTAGTTATTACGGAGCACTGGGCTGGGGGGGGGGGTAACTGCTGTTCCTGCCATGTTAAAGCTACATGTCCTTAGTAAACGACGAGGAACTCGTCACATAGTCAATACATCGCATGTTCACGACGAGCGTTCGGCGTGGAGTTCGGTTTGAACTCTTCACCGGCATGAAAAGCGTCATCAGCGAAGCAGGGATTAGGGAAGAGGCAGCGAGCGGAGGGAGATGGACGCAGAGACACGGCCGATTGCTCGCGCTGAATACTGAGGGCGCTTCTCTTTCTTTCATCTCTCTTACAGGCTCTCAGTTTCTTTCACTCTCTTTATGCGACTCGACTTCACGGCTGCCCGCGGCGGAGGGCCGTAATGGGCAGAGTGGTATTGCGCAATAAGTCGGGGAACACTGCTGCGGGCACATAAGTTTATTTCTGCAGTATTAAACTACTCCATCAAAATAACAAATGTACAATAAATAAAACGACAGGCCTTATATGTGTGGAATGTGTCGCGACATTACAACCCTACAGAGAGTTTCTCCACCTATAAAACTGGAGAACCCACATGTTTTCTGAAAGAAACGTTGGAGTTGAACGGTTTAAAATCAGCCGAAATATTCAACGAGTGACATAGTTGGAAAAGGCAGCTAAAAGAAAGAAGATGAATAAAGTAGAAGTATGAATTTGTCCGACATTGAAGCATCGGTTGAAGGTTTTCAATTTCTTTCAGCGTCATCTTTTTTGGGGAGGAAATATTACGAGTGAGTTTTTCCCTCCCACGGTATTCTTTTTCTGTTTCCATAGAAATTTAAATCAACCAATTTAGCTGAACTCATCTATTAAGATACCAACTTTACATTCATTGTATATTTAGTGTAATATTTCTATTCAACATCTGCACAGGTGGCCATTTATCATAGTAATGACAAACCGCTGTGCAATTAATTTATTGTTCCACACTTTATAAATGATGGATTCACCATATGTAGATGAAGTATTTTATAATGCTTCATAGCATGCAGTTATTATAAGGAGAGAGACTTCTCTAGGCCTCTTACATGACCAAATATTTAAGTGAAATAAGAAAATAAACGCTATATTGCAATGCTATATTAACTTGTTAATTGATTTAGTTTTGTACAAATATTAGATCAAGTTTCCTAGCGTCAGAAATCCATCGCAGTTTAATCTAATGTCGTTAAAAAAACAGCGTAAACGTCTTCGTCCTCGATTACAAAACGTACGGCGATTTTTTTTTTTTTTTCAAACCGCTAATGAATCGATGCCCTTTTCTAAAACAGATTTTAATGGTCGTCCGTGTGAGACTTGATTTCTCCGGGAGGCTATTTGCAACCGAGAGAACGAGGTCAGAGGAAAGCGACCTGCTGCCGGAGGACAGCACTGCTGCATGCTGGGGTTTGTCACAGTGGCGTCACGAGGTCGTGGCTGACGTTAAAACCCTCGTTCAGATGCATCGGGGATCTTCCCCCGAACCCACGCCATATTTTGCATTCCTATTCTGGATAAAGCGTTGCGAATTTTTCTCGCAAGTAGATCTTATGAGCAAATTCAACGTACAGACGTGAAATCGGCCTCTTTCGCATCTTAAATATTTAAACTTTGGCCCGACGTTTTTAATACTGACACAGAGCGAAGTGTTAGCAGTTCGTCAGCACTGCCCCATATCGACGTGTCCTTGGGTCCCTCTTCTCTCTGTTTTGGTCTCCTCCAACTCCTAAAACGCCTCTTGAGAAGATCAATGTTCTCCTCTCGTCTCCAGCTAGTTGCTCTCTTCATCTTTCCTTTGGTGCTGGTCGATTAACGTTGCGTTCACACTAAAAGGGTTGCGAGTTTTTCCCGCGAGTAGATCCCATGAGCAAAGTCAACGTACGGACGCGAGAATCTTCGCCTCAACTTTGAAGAACATTTTTCCCGATGGCGAGTTACGAGAGCCAATCAGCGTCAAGAAATGGGCTACACAATAACCCATCAGAAAACAAACGTATCTGTTGTATATGGGTAAGATTTAATCAAGCAACCAATGAAAATAAAGCAGCCTGGAATTGTGCACAACTGATATCCTAAAGTTTCGTTCTGTGGGGGGGGGGGGGCTGCTGCTGCTGCTGATGATGATGATGATGGATATGTCTCACGCTTGTCTGTCTTCAAAACTTGAGAGCCCTGGGGGAGTTCTTCATGATGGATGAAGGAAATGACAACGTTTTTTTACGGAGACAAGCCACAGTGATAAGCCCCGCCCCCTCTAAGCCCCGCCTCCCTAAGGTGGCAGTGTGTGAATGCACCTTTCTATTTTCTTCCAGCTGTCATGCACATGTGCTTTGTTAAAGAAAAAAAGAAGAGCAACACAACCTGTTTATGGCCGCGTGGATATGCAAACAATCCTCCGTCGCACAGGCGCTACTTCCAGGTGTCGGAAGAGATGCCTGTTAAAAAGAAAATGGTCCTCTCTCCTCTTAATTAACACGTGCAGAAAACACATGTTTGCATATTCATCGCCTCACTGAAAAATGACCTTAAAATGGGGACGCCATCTTGAATAATTAGTTCTCTGTTGATGCATTATTTGGCCTCCAGGGTACTTCTCACCCTTGAAAGGCTGAAAGTTGAGAATGCAAAACTCGGCATAGAGCGGGATGGCGTTTTATCCGGCACGCCATCGGCATACCCTCTCAGACTCTTTGTTTACTGCCACTCCTCGTCTCCCTCCCTCCGTCTCTCACCGCCGTCTAAATAGATCTCTAACGCCCCTCTGTGAACAGTCGAAAGGTTGCTATGGCATTTGAACCCTGTAGCGTGGTCTATTTTCTCCCCTGCGATGTGTCACGGCCCAGTCGGTGGTTTTTGTAAAACCAGGTCCTGCCGGAGATGCTTCGGAGTCGGGGGCGGGGGCGGGGGCGAGGGGGGAGTCGGGGTAGAATGTCGAGATGCGGTTCTTAATTGGATGAAAAGGTTTGAAGCAGGAAGTTCAGGCCACGCTGAGCCGCTGTGTCCGCGCTGTGGGGGGGTCTGATGGTCTCAACAGGCGTGAGGGGTGGTCGCCCGACACGTTTCCTGCAGTTTTATATCGCGTACGTGAATCCAAGATCAGAGCAACCCGAGAAAGTCCTTGAAGAAAATGTATTCCCTGAAGTCCTGGAAATTTGTTAAATTCACATTTTCATTTACGTAGTTTGATTGAAAAAATAAACATTTATATACATATTTATTCTTTTTAATTAAACTATTATCTCATTCATTTGTCATTTAAGGTATTTACTCATGTATACATCGAGATTTCACTAAATGTTTTGTCATGGAAATCTATAAGTCAACATGTGTATGAATCCAACATCAGAGCTCCTGAAACGGATAACATTGCCTTGAGTGATGTTGCATAATCATAAAAAAAACGAATCTCTAAAGTCCTGGAAGTTTGTTGTATTCAGATGTTAATTTACGCAATTTGACTGAAAAAATAAACATGTATATACATATTTATTCTTTTTAATCAAACTCTATATCATTTAAGGTATTTACTCATGTATACACCGAGATTTCACAAGATGTTTGGCCGTGGACGTTTGGTTTAAAGTCATGGAAGTCAACATGTGTATGAACCCTGCGTATATGAATCCAACATCAGGTCTTCCCAAAATGGATAACATTGCCTTGAGTGATGCTGCAGAATCATATTCTCGTTGGAATGGTCGTTCATGGAGGAGAGTGTCTTGGTTGTGTTGTAGAAACGTTGCAAAAGGCGTCCCTCAGGGTCTGTACGGTCATGGAAAACCTAGAAAAGTCATGGAATTTTAAAAAAAGGGTTATTTCCAGGCCTGGAAAAGTCTTTAAATAAATGTAATCCCTAAAGTCCTGGAAGTTTGTTTTATTCACATGTTAATTTACGCAGTTTGATTGGAAAAAAATAAACATTTATATACATATTTATTCTTTTTAATCAAACTATTCGTCATTTAAGGTATTTACTCATGTATACACTGAGATTTCACAACATGTTTGTTTTAAAGTCATGGAAGTCAACATGTGTCATGTTGCGTATATCAATCCAACATCGGAGCTCCCTGAAAACGGATGCCACGGCCTTGAGGCTTGAGCTGTGCTGCAGAATTGCATCATATCCACGTTGGAATGGTCGTTCGTGGAGGAGAGTGTCTGGTTGTAGAAACGTTCAAACGGCGTCCGCGTTGAGGCGGTTCCTCGCCTGCTTGGGGAACGTTGACGGTTTTGCGATCGGACCGACGGTCTCGGATCGCCGAGAGACTCGATAACGACCAAAAACCCGGCGTCGGAATAACGTCGAGAGCCCCGGGTACTCGTTCCCACCTCCGACTCTAATGACCACGCAGCGGCTGACCTGGTTTCAGGCCGCCGCCGGGGGATGACGATTACGCCACTGGAGTAATTTGCGCAAACACCGTGTAAAAAAAAGAAGAAGAAGATGCACCCCCCCACCCCCGCCCCCCCGATAGATACGATAACAAGGTGCAGAGCCCCCCCGCCCTGTTGTTATCGATGAACTGCACAACGTGCCGATGCCCAGGAAGTTGTGATTCGCAGTGACGGCGTGGCAGAGACGGAGACACACGCACACACACACACACGTGCACACACACACGTGCACACATTGCTATGGTAACCTCAGAAGTTTTCACACGGTCCAGATGCCGTTTCCTCGTGACGGCGCTGTGCGTGCGGCGGTAGCCGTGCTGCAGTGCAGATCCGTCCTCCTCCTCGCTCCTCTTTGTCTCCTCAGCCTGATTCCGATGTGCGGCGCCGCCTCCCGCCGAGGTCGCTCCGCGCCTCCAAAAGCGCTCCGCACATCTCCTCCTCTCGCTCTCTCGCTCGCGGCAACTTGGCTCGCTCCGTGCGAGGATTTACGCGACACCTGCGCAGCATTTTCATCTCTCTTTGTGTGTGTGTGTGTGTGTGTGTGTGTGTGTGTGTGTGTGTGTGTGTGTGTGTGTGTGTGTGTGTGTGTGTGTGTGTGTGTGTGTGTGTGTGTGTGTGTGTGTGTGTGTGTGTGTGTGTGTGTGTGTGTGTGTGTGTGTGTGTGTGTGTGTGTGTGTGTGTGCACGATAAACAAGACCGGGTGAAAGAAAAACAAGCAAGCATATTATACATAATAAGTTTTTTTTTATTATATTGAAAGCGACACGTGTGAGTATCTCGTGTGTGTGTGTGTGTTGTGTCACATGTTATCATTGATTATCAGCGGTGTGTTGCTTTAACAATATTAGGCTTCTGTGTGTGTGTCACATTTATTGCCAACCAGTGGATGTTATTCTTCATAAGCTTCACAAAGTTGTAAATGTCAAAAGAAAAACAAATGACTTTGTGATTCTCAAAAATCACAGGACGAGGCTGGCTCTGGTTACCATAGTTACACATCTCAGAGGCTTTCAAGGAAATTATCCAAAAGTTTCCACACAACCGTTTATTCCCAGAAGAAGTATTTAGTATGTAGCGCTTACACACTAATCAGAGGCACAGTGGTTCGTCACATCAGCGACGCACAAACACACGGGGGGGAGAGAAGGAATAAACCAACATTCATGGAAACTTTCATTTTCTAGCACTGTGAATCCTCTTGTGTCATCAGGAAGGCAAAAAAAGACACGTAAAGACACGCAAAGACATGTAAAGACACGCAAAGACACGTAAGGACACGCAAAAACCATCAAAGACACGCAAAGACACACAAAAACCATCAAAGACACGTAAGGACACGCAAAGACGGTCATTCGACAATTGTTCAGCAGCCATATATTGGTTAACCATTATTTAATCACCAAAATTAAAAAGGTTCCTCATAAAACATGTTTGGATTGTGTACAAATATATTATTATTATATTATGTTTTTAATTGGGCTCTTAATACAACTGGATTATACCTGTGAGTTTGTAGCCAGGTGTTTTCTTTTTCTTATCCAATTGTTAAATTGTTCTGCAGCCATATATTAGTTTACCATGTGTAATCACCTAAATGAAAAGGTTCCTCCATTAAAAAAAATTCTGATTGTGTAAAAAAAAAACCTAAAAAAGTCCAGATATGTTTTGACGAAAAAAATAAGGGATTAATTTGTCTCTTAGTACAACAGAATGATACCCGTGAGCTTCGTGCATCGGCTCCCAGTGGGATGTGCAGTCCCACCCACCAACTCCCAAACATTACCAGAACTAAAGCGTGTTTATGTTAATACTTCCCGTTTGAAGCGTTTCCATTGAGAGTATTTTGAATGCATAAGATATGCGTTTCCAGTGTTCACGCTCGCTCAGTATACAGGGACAGAACGTACATTTTCTGTCTTTCCGATTCCGCCCTCTCTCGTAGCGCAGATCAATGTGCTCAAGCTCTACTTGACATCAAAGGTATTATGTTGCCCCCCACACACACACACACACACCTCATTAGGATAATGCTTTGCCTCCAGCTCAGCTTGATGCATTAATTTTCAGGTGACAGCATTGGTCCACGCTTATTGATCATGTGGTGATGCTCTTCCAGGGAACCCATGGGTGAAATTGGAGACGTCATGGGTGGTGTTATGACTTTCCCGAGGAGAGCGTTCATACTTCATCTGCGGTTTGAATACAACCCGACTGAATGTTTCCCCCCCAGATAACTCCTCGCGTGTTCTCGACGGGCGACCGTCTGGTGTTTTGGTTGGATCAAATCTCAGAATTATAGAATAAAGTCAGAGTAATGCATCAGCTGTTTATTTAAAAAGGCGGTCGGCAAACTTTACGAGACATTACCTATTTTCCACCAAATAAAATGTGCCTGGAGCTGCAAAAGCTATTTGATACCACAGTGTATAAAGTTTTATATATATATATATATATATATATATATATATATATATATATATAAAATATATTTTATATGTATGTATGTGTATATATATATATATATATATATATATATATATATATATATATATATATATATATAATAAAGAAATACATATATAAAATATATTTTATATATGTATTTATATGTATATATATATATAACAACAATATATAATATTTATATATATATATATAAAAAATGAGAAAATCTATCTTTTTTTTCTGCAGCTTCAGACTTTAAAAAATAAATAACTGCGGGCCTGTTCCGGAAGAGTCTTTATCTTTAACATTAAATATATTGTCGTCTGCTAATTACTCTCCACATATCAAGCCACGCGGGTCAGTGAAGGGAAGTGGAAGAAAATTAATGCTAAATTAAATTAAACTTTTCTTTTTATAATTTATTTGTAATCCATTGACAGTTTTCCGAGGGCGGGGCTCAGCGAGCCACGATGAGTCGCCTGCAGGGAACGACTGAACAAATAAATATATATATATATATATATAATATATATATGTGTCCGGTGTCACGGTATTGCCTCAAACGGCAATCGCTGAGTTGTTTTGAACGATTGTCCACGTGGCACATTTAAAAATGACTAATATCTATATTTTTTCTCGTCGAAGCCTCAGGGAGGCTGAAGAGCTGCGTGCCAATTAAAAACCACACGGCTCTGAAGGCAGCGAACACGCCGTAGAGTCTGAACCGCGGCGTCTTTGAGACGCTGATTAATTAGGAAAGAAGAACTTATGATTCATAATTAATGACTAAATAACACGAGAAACGTTTTCATACGTTTGTTGGCATTCATCAGTGTGTGTGTGTGTCAACATGTTGCTCCTCTGTGTGTGTGTGTATGTGTCAACATGTGCCTATGTATTTGTGTTTGTGTGTTTTTGTCAACACGTGTGTGTGTGTATGTGTTTCAACATGTTCCTGTATGTGTGTGTGTCTCAACATGTTCCTATGTATGTATGTATGTGTGTGTGTGTGTTTGTCAACTTGTGTGTGGGTCTGTTTCTGTGTGTGGGTGTGTGTCAGCATGCATGTGTGTGTGTGTGTATATGTCTGCACGTCAACATATTCCTGTGTATGTGTGTGTGTTTGTCAATGTGTGTGTGTGTGGGAGTGTGGGTGTCAATGTGTGTGTGTGTGTGTGTGTGTGTGTGTGTGTGTGTATGTATGCACGTCAACATATTCCTGTGTGTGTGTGTGTGTGTGTGTGTGGTCCCAGCTGTTAATTGCAGTCTTTTTGTTGTCATTAATAACTTTCCTGTAACACTGCGTTTTCTTTTCTTCGCTGCAGAATTGATATCGTGTGTGTGTGTGTGTGTGTGTGTGTGTGTGCTGCAGGTGTGTGTGTGTGTGTGTGTGTGTGCTGCAGGTGTGTCTGGTCGTCCTCTCTAAAGGTTGAGGGCCTCCAGAGCCTCTTGTGCTGCTCCGTGTTTCCCGGGGTGTAATGAGCAGGTTGATGACCTCCAGCATAATGATCCTCGTGGTCTTCAAGGTGTCCTCCGCACGCTTCACCTTCAGCCGTCGTTCTCTTTCATCTCCCACATTATACCCCACGGCCCCCAATAATCTATTTTGACTCGTTATATTTCATTTGATCTTATCTTAGATTTTATCCTGTCCTGATTCATCTCAATTTGTCTTTTCTTGTCTCAGCAATCATCATATAAATCTGTTCTTTTGATCAGTTTTCATAAAGTAGTACACACTTCGTATACTTCAGGGTTCGTACGGTCATGGGAAACCTGGGAAAGTCATGGAATTTAAAAATAGTTATTTCCAGGCCTGAAAAAGTCCTGAAAAATAAATCTGGAAATGTGTTATATTGATATGCTCATTCAGGCAGTTTAATTAAAAGAATAAACATTTATATCTATATTATTCTTTTAATTAAACTATTGTCTCTCATGTACACAGAGATTTTACCAAATGTTTGGTCATATGAGCCAAAGTTTGGGGAAAAATCATGGAAATTTGTTCCACTCACATGTTCATTTACTCTGTAATTAAAATGCTTTTTTAAAAGAATCACGCTCAAAATATAAGCCGCCGTACGCTCTTTCATACTCGCACATTTTCGGCTCTAAAACTGAACGCACCTTAACGTAAAAGACATAAATGTTCATTCTTTTAATCTAAACTAGTGTCCCTCATTCATTTGAGTCATTTAATATATCATAAACTGTATGCTTTGGAATCCTCATTCTTAGTTTAAATACAACATGTTATCACTTTTTCATGTATACACGAGATCCCCCAAAAAAAGTTTGGTCATGGAAATGTGGTTTAACATATATCAAGTCCATCTTAGTGCTGAGTTTTCATGTTGTACACAATAGTACAGTAAAGGTCCTACATTTCAAATTCAGACCATTAATATACTATTGATGTATGGTAAAAATAAGATTTTTTTGGCCCGATCGATCCCAAAATCGAATCAAATGTTCCCCGGCTAATTACCAATCATCCCACCGAATTTCATGCGATTCGGTTTAATACTTTTTAACTTGTGCGAACAACGCACACACACACGCACACATACAAATACACGGCGATCAAAACATTACCTCCCAGGTGATGAATGTCTGTCGGATTGTTGAGCGGTGTCTCTAAGGGGACATTAAGGACGTCATTAAGTCCCACGCAGACGTAAACGTCTCCTCCCGAGGGGCTCGGAGCCAGGATCAGCCCCTCGGCGGGATGCGGTCCCCCGGCGAGGCCCCCGGCGGAGCCGACTCAGCGGCGGCTCCCGGCCCCCGTGGAGGCGGCGCCGGCGTTCAGAACCGCGGCGGGAGGCGGCGGCGGCAGATGCGCTCGCCGATCGGGAACGGAGGGACGGAGTCTCTCGCCCCAAAGTGACGCAGCTTCTCCGGGACTCTGTGACGGGAGAGCCGGTCCAGGCCTTCTTCAGCCGACACCAGGGCTACGCCGCTCAGGCGGAGATGATTCCGGTTGATACCAGAACTCCAGAGGAGAAGTCTCCTGAAGGGGCGGCTCCTCGTGCCATGAAGAGCCAGAGGCCTCGCAGCCGCCTCCCTGGAGCCTCAGCGTGGAAGACGACGGGAGGAGGCAGCGGGCATGTTGATGAGGAAGTGCTCACTGGATACGGCTCTAGGAACTAATGGCGTTTTATGACTTGTATAATTCTTTACAATTATATATATATATATATAATTATATTTTAATTGTATGATTGCCTTCGCTCCATTGTTCACATGAAAAAAAAATCTTTCTTTCCTTCCTTCTTTCTTTCTTTCCTTCTTTCTTTCTTCTTTCTTTTCTTCTTTCATTCCTTCTTTCTTTTCTTCTTTCATTCCTTCTTTCTTTCCTCCTTTATTTCCTTCTTTCTTTCCTTCTTTTCTTCATTCATTCTTTCCTCCTTCCTTTCTTTCCTTTATTTCCTTCTTTCCTTCATTCATTCCTTATTTCCTTCCTTCTTTCTTTTCTTCTTTCTTTCCTCCTTCCTTTCTTTCCTTCTTTCCTCCTTCCTTCCTTCATTCCTCATTTCTTTCCTTCTTTCTTTCCTTCTTTCTTTTCATTTCTTCTTTCATTTCTTCTTTCTTTTCTTCTTTCATTCCTTCTTTCTTTCCTTCTTTCTTTCTTCTTTCTTTTCTTCTTTCATTCCTTCTTTCTTTCCATCTTTTCCTTCTTTCTTTTTTTCCTTCTTTCCTTCATTCATTCCTCATTTCCTTCCTTCTTTATTTTCTTCTTTCTTTCCTTCTTTCTTTCCTCCTTCTTTCCTTCATTCATTCCTCATTTATTTCCTTCTTTCTTCCCTCCTTTCTTTCTTTCCTTCTTTATTTCCTTTTCTTTCTTTCCTTACTTCTTTCCTTCTTTCTTTCTTTCCTTCTTTATTTCCTTTTCTTTCTTTCCTTACTTCTTTCCTTCCTTACTTCTTTCTTTCTTTCCTTCCTTCCTTCTTTCTTTCTTTCCTTCTTTCTTTCCTTCTTTGTTCCTCCCATCCCAGCAGCAGCAGCTGTGTGGAGCTCAACCACCTGAAGAGAGATAAATGCCCGTTGACTCTCGGGGTGAAGCTGGTGTGGCGGTTCATTTGGTGCTAGAGGACAATCTTATTCCAGCACCGCCATGGTGCATTTACATTTACACGGTTTCTTCTCTTGGTGTACAGGCCGAGGCTTACACCACCCGGCGCTGGGTCGTCTCACTTTGCTCCGTCAGGATTTGTTGATACTGATTTAGTTTCTTTGTTTTTTAAAGCAGTCCTGCTGAAAGATACACGGTGGGATAGCTGAGGCTTTCTCCATAAGATATTTATATAGGATGCTCAGAGAATTGGATAAATACGTCTCTAGGGTACATTTTCGATATTTTCAGGATGGTTCAAGACTCTCTTCCGATTAGCAGGAGGTCCTTTGTTTAGTCTGGGATGTGATGGATGTGATGGATGTGATGGATGTGATGGATGTTGGGGACACCAACAGCGACGGGTCTGGTGACTTTACTCCTCCGAAAGAGGAACCACCGAATCCGTGACCCCCGCCGTCCCGTCCCTCTTTATCCCCACCGGGTCGCCGTGTTCGGGGCGTCGGCACCGGGGTGCAGCCCGAGCCCCGCCGCGGGATTTAGGATTAGCCGTGTGCGAGGGTACGAGCCCAGAGGATCCACGAGGGATTAACCTGCAGGCAAAAACGGGGGCAAAATAGAAGCAAGTCTCACTCATCAGCAGCAGAGGACCAGGGGGGTCCTTCAGCCCACATTCATACAGCACCTATCAACTACGTCCTTTCCCGGTTCATTGGGCTGTCCTCTGATTGGCTAGTATTGGCAAGTTCTGATTGGCTGTTGGCTAATACCGGAAAGATATTAGAAAGCTGGGTAGCTCTCTAACTCCTCTACGTTTATACTAACTCTATAGAGATAATAGTAAAGAGAAAAAGACTTGAGAGATTCATGAATGAAGCGGTGTGAAGCTGGTAGACCATCATGTGACCCCCACGTTAACGTCTCTCTCTCTCTCTCTCCATCCCTCTCTCCCTCCCTCCCTCCCCTCACAGTGATCTTTGACCACTTCCAGATATTGCGAGCCATCGGCAAAGGCAGCTTCGGAAAGGTAACGTAACCTCTACTCCTACACGATTACACGGTTGTCAGCACTACGGCGCTTAAAAGATGAATAATATTTCTATTTAATAATAGTTATAAACGCGGCTTGTGTCAATCCACTCTTTCCATCCGACCTGTTGGGAGTTTTGACCCCGCTCCTCCATTTAATTACAGAGCAGCACAACGTTTGGCTGGCTGCAGCGGGGGAGAAAACCCGCTGTGTGTGTGAGTGTGTGTGTGTGTGAGTGTGTGTGTTTGGCATATTGTGTTGCCAAATCGCAGCCGCCCTTTTCGAGCTCGTCTCGGGTGCCAATCTCGTCATGGGTGGCCATTGTTGATAAAAAAACCTGTTGTATTTCTGGACAAATTATTTTTGTGTTCCTATTAAATTTCCTGCATGAGACGCTCGTGTGTGTGTGTGTGTGTGTGTGTGTGTGTGTGTGTGTGTGTGTGTGTGTGTGTGTGTGTGTGTGTGTGTGTGTGTGTGTGTGTGTGTGTGTGTGTGTGTGTGTGTGTGTGTGTGTGTGTGTGTGTGTGTGTGTGTGTGTGTGTGTGTGTGTGTGTGTGTGTGTGTGTGTGCGTGTGTGTGGAGACGGGGAATAGTTTATCTTCCCTTTGGATCCCAAACATCACACGGCGAATATTGGTTCATTTCTCTGGTGTCTTTGCAAATCCTCTCTCAAAAAGACGATCTCCTTCTCTCCCGCCCACAGCGCGGCGCCCGGCTGCCGAACACATTACCGTGAGACTTTATGTAAATGTGTTACTTATTGCTTCGCTCCTTCAAGCTGCTGCCACAATGCCGGGGGGGGGGGGCTCCACCGGCACGCAGAGTGGATTTTTCTTACATAAATATTACATTACGTTCATGGAAATGAATGTTCATTCGTGTTTTTTGTTTTGTTTTAAACTTCGGACGGAGAGAGCGTGAAACGAGCTGCTCAGCGGCTCAGAAAGACGCCAAAGAGGGGTGTGTGTGTGTGTGTGTGTGTGTGTGTGTGTGTGTGCGTGTACCAATTTAGGGAAGAAGATGGGTTATCCACGACCTCCAATTGGCACCGAAGATAGACGCAACTATAATGTAAATAAAAGAACACTTCTTTTTAGGTTTTCTTTTTGAATATTCGCGTGAGTTTACTCGCTTGACTATTTGTGGCTTTTTCGCTTCATTCGCGCCTCAGAGGGGGCGGGGCTTATCTCAGTGGCTGTACTCCGTGGAAACAGTTATCATCTCCTTCATCCACCTTAAAGAACTCACCACTACTCGGAAAGTTTAAATATTTAAACAATTCTCGTCTCTCGCCACCTCTCGCGTCCGCACGTGGACTTTGCGTGGTATATACTCGCGCGGAAAACCCTCAACGCTTTAGCTGTGAACGCAGCGTTACTGTTGCACTATTTCATAACCGCACCATGAAAACAGCGGTGTGTGTTTGAGAGTGAAGGACGGACCGGAGAGGGATGCTCACCTCGCTCTGCAGCGCCGTGTAACACGATCCCTGTTCTCTTGTGAAGGCGCTCCCACAAAATGGTCCATCTTGATGCGTGTGCGTGTGTGTGTGTTTTATTTGTGAGGGAGTGTGTGTGTGTTGCCGCTCTCGCTCTCGTTCGGTGTGTTAGAGAGGAGAAAGAAGAGGCCGTGTGAGGGGGCGTGTCTTATAAAGCAAGACTTTATAAATCACAGCCCGGTTTAAAGTGTCTCCGTCCCAGGCGGTTATCATTTAAGGATGCAACTGGTCCTAATAGTCAGAACAAATCAGAATAAATCATAATGTGTTTTTCTGGCTGCAGTAGAGTTAATAAAGCCCGCCCCCACCGCATTAGGGGGCGGGGCATGGGCCAGATCCAAAAACTACGAGTATAATCGCCAAATGAATTTTTCCCTAAGTTGATTTATGTCAATTTCCTCAGTTATTATCATGCTGATGTTCAAGTGTTCATCTTTCTGATTAGTTAGGCTTTAACTCAGTAATTTGACACTCACGTGATTGACAGCCGGTCTGATTGAAGTAGTCAGGGAGCCGGAGCCGGAGGCGGTGGAGGCGCGCCCGACGTAACGCGAGCTCCACCAACGAGAGAATTTGGCTGCCGTCGTCCACGACCCAGGAGCCCGAGGTCAGCGCCAAATAATGGACCTTATAATGGAAAAGTCATGAAAACATGAAATCCGAAAAGTCATGGAAACGTGTTATAATCATAAGTTCATTTACGCAGTTTGATTAAGAGAATACACTTTATCAATATGAATTTGAATCACACTATTGTCTCATTTAAGGTTTTCTCTCTTGCATATACCCAGATTTCACACCATGTTTGGTCATGGAAATGTGTCTGAACCCTATTTATATATATATATATATATATATATATATATATATATATATATATATAATATATATATAAAGATATCTATATGAGTATAATGACTTCATTTGATTCACTTAGCTAACTTTAATATGGAGGCGAGGCAATATACTTAGTATATATATATATATATATATACACACACACTAGTGAGTGGCTCAGACTTTGTATATTTTTCAGTATGTGGCCCTCAGTGAAAAAAGAAGTGGATACCCCTGGTTTACAGCTTTACTTTGCCCCATACTGTGGCACATCTGTCCCCTTGTGTGTGTGTGTGTGTGTGTGTGCGTGTGTGTGTGTGTGTGACGGTAGCTCAGCAGTGGAGAATATATACATCTAAATGTAACGCGCCTGTCTGAAGGGGCTCATGGCTGCCCCCCCCCCAGGTACACATCAAAGCGGAGAGGAGAGGAGGAGGCGGCGGAGGGGCGACGAGGCGGGTCAGAGGTGGCGCCGAGGCTCAGCTGGCGGGTTCCCACATGAGCGTTCCCTGTAGCGGGCGCACACCGAGGCCTCGTTAGGAGGAGACGCCGGGAGAATAAGTGGGAGTGGAGGGGAGAGAGGGGGGAGGTTGTGACAGCCTCATCATGTCGGGGAAAGTACTGACGTCTGTGGAAAGGTCAGGATGCTGAGGGAGACTTGGTGTAGCCTCTCCTCTTCCCTCCCGTCACCCTGCAGCCGTCAGACTCCCACGGAGACGGCCCTCCTCTTTACCTTCTGCTGCAGGTGTGAGGAGCTGAGATCAGAGCAGCGTAGCCCTCGGCAACCTATTAGCCCAGAAACAGTGAGCGCCATGAACACTATGGCGCTGCTCTACCGGCTTCAGGGCTGAGGAAGAGGAAGAGGAAGAGGAAGCGAGGGCCGTATGGATGAGATGGCTCCAGGGCCTCAGGGAGCGGCTTGGAGAGCTCTGGAATAGTTTTATTTTTGCGTGTATTCATTATCATTAAGACCGTCCTTCTGTAGAGAATACCACCAAAGCTCCCTAGTGGGGGAGTGTGGTACTACAAGCTCTCTAGTGGGACGATATGGTACTACAAGCTCTCTAGTGGGGTAATATGATACTACAAGCTCTTTAGTGGGGTACTGTGGTACTACAAGCTCTTTAGTGGGGTACTGTGGTACTACAAGCTCTTTAGTGGGGTACTGTGGTACTACAAGCTCTTTAGTGGGGTACTGTGGTACTACAAGCTCTCTAGTGGGGGAATATGGTACTACAAGCTCTCTAGTAGTATAATATTGTACTACAAGCTCTCTAGTGGTAATATTGTACTACAAGCTCTTTAGTGGGTAATATTGTACTACAAGCTCTCTAGTGGGGTACTGTGGTACTACAAGCTCTTTAGTGGGGTACTGTGGTACTACAAGCTCTTTAGTGGGGTACTGTGGTACTACAAGCTCTCTAGTGGTATAATATTGTACTACAAGCTCTCTAGTGGTATAATATTGTACTACAAGCTCTCTAGTGGTATAATATTGTACTACAAGCTCTCTAGTGGTATAATATTGTACTACAAGCTCTCTAGTGGTATAATATTGTACTACAAGCTCTCTAGTGGTATAATATTGTACTACAAGCTCTCTAGTGGGCTAATATGGTACTACAAGCTCTCTAGTGGGGTAACATGGTACTACAAGCTCTCTATTGGGGTAACATGGTACTACAAGCTCTCTAGTGGGGTAACATGGTACTACAAGCTCTCTAGTGGGGTAACATGGTACTACAAGCTCTCTATTGGGGTAACATGGTACTACAAGCTCTCTAGTGGTGTAACATGGTACTACAAGCTCTCTAGTGGGGTAACATGGTACTACAAGCTCTCTAGTGGAGTAATATGGTACTACAAGCTCTCTAGTGGAGTAATATGGTACTACAAGCTCTCTAGTGGAGTAATATGGTACTACAAGCTCTCTAGTGGAGTAATATGGTACTACAAGCTCTCTAGTGGAGTAATATGGTACTACAAGCTCTCTAGTGGAACACATCCAGTGGGAATAAACCGAATGAAAGAGCAAATCATTCCGTCTTCTCCCCAGGCGACATGTTCATCAGACCCCGAAAGCACGTTCACCTTCGCAGTCTGTCTCTCTCTCTCTCTCTCTCTCTCTCTCCCTCTCTCAAAGCACACTCTCTCAAAGCACTCTCGCCCAAATGCGGCATCGTCAAAAGTTTGTGCGTCAGTGTGTCTTTTAGGGCCGCCCCGGATAACTCTTCTTTTTTATTCGCCGTTCGCTGACAACGAAGCACAAGCTGAAAAATTAATCCGAGAGAATCCCTGTTGAACTCTCAGGGGGAGGCACACAATGTATTATTTATGTATTTGTAGTCGTCAAGATTCACAAGGACGGAGATAAAATCGCAACACACTTTTGATCTCTACTCGTGGTTGTATTGTGAATACTGAACACGGGTTTAAGTTGTGATTTTTAAGACGATGACCGTCTGAGGGAAGTCGAAGCGATTTGGATCGTCTCCCTTCTTGCACTGTGGATGTTTTGGAAAAAGCAAAAGGATGTTTCTAAGAAACCCCGGCCGTGTGACACCAGGCCCCCGAAACTGGAGCGGCTAAATAGAATTCAGGCGTCATTGACTTCATCGTTTTGCACCTGTGCTTCTCCTACCGTGACGTGAAAAAACGTTATTTCATATACTGGAGCTCAGAATGATGACGCCCACCCTTGGATTTTTTTATTTACTTCCCCTGTGGAATCATTATCCAATGACAGGCTGGAGATGGAGCCTCTCGGTGGAATATATAATTAGTCCGATCGGCCTCGTGGAATGTTTTGCAGAAAATGTTGTAAGCTGCTGTTTGAGATGTCATATTTGTACGTGTGATTATATGTTAATATGCATCTGGACATATTCTCAACTCGACACGTACCACGAACCACCATATTCCCGTTGGTTTAATTCAACTCGATTACATTCCTCTGACTGTATAGCATCACGGTGGACTGGTGTGCCTCTGAGGGCTTTACAGTCTGCACACGGACGACATGACGTCCCAGTCCAGGGACCTGCCGTCGCATCAGTAAAACTCCCCTAGAAAAGCTTTCATGAAGGAGAATAGGGGAGAAACATCGTCTCCCCCGATGGACATGAGTGCAATAGTG
Source organism: Liparis tanakae (assembly GCA_036178185.1). Taxonomy (NCBI): domain Eukaryota; kingdom Metazoa; phylum Chordata; class Actinopteri; order Perciformes; family Liparidae; genus Liparis; species Liparis tanakae. The sequence goes on along the minus strand of CM070100.1, from coordinate 21,232,271 downwards.
CATGTGTACAGAATAATAACTTTATTTATAAAGAGTGAACAACGTAACAGAGTTACAGCACATTCAATGTAATGAGTCGTGGGAGTGGATTACGATCCAGATAACCACGATGCATGTAAACAGAAGGAGGTGGGCCACGGCAGGAGGCGGGGCCTAGCAGGCAGAGCCCAGGAGGCAGGGCCCAGGAGGTGGGGCCTAGGAGGTAGGGCCCAGGAGGCGGGACCCAAGAGGCAGGGCCCAGGAGGTGGGGCCTAGGAGGTAGGGCCCAGGAGGCAGAGCCCAGGAGGCGGGGCCCAGGAGGCAGGGCCTAGGAGGCAGAGCCCAGGAGGTGTGGCCCAGGAGGCGGGGCCTAGGAGGCAGGGCCCAGGAGGTGGGGCCCAGGAGGTGGGGCCCAGAATAACCACAATACATGTAAACAGAAGGAGGTAGAGAAGGAGGGCCATCAGCAGGGCCATGGCAGGGCCCAGGAGGCGGAGCCTAGAAGGCAGGGCCCAGGAGGCGGGGCCACAGCCACGATCCATGGAAAGCTGAGAGGCGAGAAAGAAATGCCACCCATTGGCTCATGGAATACACTTTTGAAGTCTTAAGAGACGCATTTCGTCCGTAGCCATCTCGGTTTTCGTCCGTCACCTGCTCAACGTTTTGCAACGAAGAATCTCGTTAATGAATCCCTGTTGCCTTTAAAAAAAACAACAGATTAGTGAGTTTGCGTAGCAGCTCTCATCTCGTCTGTACCTGCCATTGTTGTTCTCTAATTGCCTCATTAGAGCTCCTCAAATGTGTTCTTTGGACACGTGGGCTTTAGCTGAAGCGCTCGCCGCCGTTGTTTAATTGCAGGAGCGTGTTCCTCCGGCTGCTCGGCGCCCCGGCCTGACCCCACGGAGATTAACTCCCAGAAACAAGCTTGCCGATGCTCCTCGTTATTAGTGTTTTCTTCGCCCTGATTAAATAATGATTTGTGCCTCAAAAAACAAACAAAAACAAAGTTAGTTTCATGCGCCACGGCGCTAGGAACATTCAAAGTGAGCATCGGGGGACGGGGGCGGATGGATTCATGGTCACCTGGTTCCACACAACTAAAACACACGGGGCCAAACGGCCCCCAGGAACATGAGGTGTCCCCTGATACCACGAGGAGAGGAGGCAACACCGGCTCCCAGCATTTCAGTAATTTAATAGTGTTTAGTTTGTGTTCTTTGTTGTGTGTACTGGACCGTCTGCACACCAAGACAATCAATATATGTATCATTTTTAATGATTAAAAAACAAAGAAACAAGTTATAATTGTTAATAGGCAATAATAAGACTATTAGACAATAATAAGACTATTAGGCAATAATAAGACTATTAGGCAATAATAAGACTATTGGGTAATAATACGACTATTATACAATAATAAGACTATTATACAATAAGACTATTATGCAGTAATAAGACTATTAGACAAATAATAATACTATTAGGCAGTAATAAGACTATTAGGCAGGAATAAGACTATTAGACAGTAATAAAACTATTAGACAATAATAAGACTATTAGGCAGTAATAAGACTATTAGACAATAATACAAATATTAGGCAGTAATAAGACTATTAGACAATAATACAAATATTAGGCAATAATAAGACTATTAGGCAATAATAAGACTATTAGGCAATAATAATACTAGGCAATAATAAGACTATTAGGCAATAATAAGTCTATTGGACAATAATAAGACTATTAGGCAGTAATACGACTATTAGACAATAATAAGACTATTAGACAGTAATAAGACTATGAGGCAATAATAATACTGGACAATAATAAGACTATTAGGCAGGAATAAGACTATTAGGCAATAATAAGTCTATTAGACAGTAGTCTACAGATTCAAAGTGTTTTCTTGGAACAGAAAACATAAATCAGATTATTGTATTTAATTTGACTCTTATTTTATTGTGGTTATTTATTTTGTATTAAATTTCATTGAACAACTATTAACAAATATAACTTATTTCTTTTTTTTTATAATAAAAAATAATATTTATAGATTTGTGTGTGTGTACCTAGTACAGGCAACACAGATAGGACACACAACAAAGAGCACCAACACTATTAAACTATCCTCATTATGAGAGTGAATGAGGGTTCCTCTGCTGCACCCCCCCCCCCCCCCTGTGAGGGGCAACATTATATTTCCTGGGGGCAGTTTTGCCGCGGTGTGTGTCCGGCCCCGCCCCCGGCCTCGCCGCCGGCTCCCCGCCGTCGGACCAGCCGAGTGACCTTTTGCACAATGACATGTAAATGCAGTTTAAATAGCAGGTCTTCCCGGAATAGACGCTAACAATGAAAACCCTCAGTAGATTGGCTCGTTATCATTTTGCAGATAATGTGACCGAATAATTTAAGAACGCCCGAGTGTCGTCCCGCTCGGAGAGAGTCGCCCTCGCCCGCCGCGGCTCTGCCGGCGCCGCGGCCTCAATCTCCCGTCTTCCAGGGGTTTCCACCCAGGTGAGACCGCCTCCATTCAGATGCAAATGAGCCTCAAAAATTGTTACTTTCTTCTGCTCCATGCTAAACGGGTCAAATGCATTGAATTGCTAATACGTCAAATGAATATATGAATAAATCTCTTTTTTTGCAAAAGTCGTCGTTTCGCTCGGCTGACCGGCTCCTGAGGATTCCAGATAAGACGGGCTGCTGGGAGATGACTGTCAGCCTGGTATCTGATTGGGCGCTCCACGCTGCACAGCTGCCACAATCATTAGTCCTCAATAAAGAAGATCTAAATATAGGAAGGCGATATTCTATCCTCGGCAACAGAGAATCCGGTCTTTAAGCGTTCAGGATAAACAGGAGTTCCCGTGTGAAGTCTCTGTGCAGTACCCAGACTCACTGAGGGGACGTGAACCTGCACACAGCTTTAAAGGGTACTAAATCATCATGATGGAAAAATGAATTGCAGTAAATCTTAACACGGCAATGAAATATTTCCGTGACAAATATTCGCCGGTCGGCTGGCTGCCCTCAACTCTTTCTGTTTCTGCCTCCGTCAACTCTCTTTGGAGTTCCTGCCATACTCAGGGATGGGTATCATTTCCGACTACATCTGGATTAAAACACAGATTTTCACTTCAGTGGCTCTTAAACATATCTTATTGTGGTACTTTTGTAGTTTGACTATGTTGAGGAAATGTTACTTTCTGTATTCTTGTTGATCTTAGTTTGTCCTCTAGGTTGAAATGCACTTATTGTAAGTCTCTTTGGATAAAAGTGTCTGCTAAATGACATGTGATGTAATGTCATTTTTATTTTTTTCGATATCGGTGCTAAACCGGTACTTTTAAAACGTTACCAGTGCCTGAACTGATACTTAAAAAAAAAACACACAATGAGGACATAAAAAATCGGCCATATTCCCTGTAAAAGCCGTTACCATGGAGCACTGACAAGAAACGCATATCAGACTGTCTAGCTCGTAGCACGTAGCACGTAGCTCTTAGCTCGTAGCACGTAGCTACGCAGTCATACACGGTGCACGCCTCCTTTCAAAGTTAAATATGATAGGCTATCGTAACCTGCTGACAGGGCGGAGTCACCAGAGAAGTTCAAAATAATAGTTTTTATCAATTTCAATCGGCTCAGGCACCGAAATGTGCGTTGTGTTTCGGTCGCATAAGGAATGTAAAGAAAAAGAAAGACTGAAGCTGAAGGACGTTGTGTAATAAAAACACGCGTATGCATTATTATTCATGGGGAATGTGTTCTGCACCGGCAATACAAAATAAACGTCAGAGTTTTACGGGCGATGTTGTGGTTCTCCATCCGTCCCCCGTAGAGAACGTCTCTCGCGTGTTCTCCATGCACGACGTGGCCGTTCCTCCCTCGCTCGCCGTCTCCAGATGTTCCACGCGGCGGAGGACTCTCGTGATTGGCTCGCTTGTTTTTTTTCGGCACGCTCCGTTAAAGAACGATACCACTTTGACACCCCCCCCGCCCTCCCAGCTCCCTTTGTTGTTCCCAGACGATGCCGACAGAGAGAAATTGCCCGAGTGCGAATGTGTTGCGGTGCATATGGGGAGAAGAGGCTTATTCTGCAGCAGAAGGCTGAAATGAGTGAGATACCCTTTTGGATTGTTTGTTTGCAGGATTTCCAGGAGTTAGCTGGCTCTACCTTGCAGCCCGCTGGGCGGAATGGACCGGCAGCTGCACATTAATATTATATTGAAGCTGTATATTTGTCTCCCCCCCCCCCCCCGTCCCCTGGATCATATCTTTTCCATGAGGGGTTATGGGAATTGCGCTGCATCAGCATTTAAACCATTGGGTATTAAACGGATGTTTTACTTCCTGCTGTCACCACATGGAAAATACTCATTTTAACACCTCGTTTAACACCTACTTTGACATTCTTAAAATATTCTTTTATAAAGTATAGTCTGCAATTGGACATTTTTTGTCTAGCATCTCATTTTTTAAATTTAAATCCTATTTTTTAGGATGTGTTGTGTAATGCAGAGGTCATTTTAAACGCATCAGACATCAACGTAACCACGAGCAGGACGACGGGCATTAAACCGTCGTCACGTGGAAGCCGGCAGATTTCCTCCCAGCCTCTTGTGCTCGCTCGTCTCGTCTCTTCCAGACGCGTGAGGAGCTGACGAGCTCTGCGGTGCATCAGAGCCGAGTGTAAAACATCCGTCTGGACGAGGAGACCTGTGTGGACAGTTCACTCCAGCTCAGGCCTTCTGTTGGCATCACTGAAATAGCAAGGGGGGGGGGTTTAGCATTTACTGCTTCACAGGAGGCTCGAGTGCTACGCTCGGCTCCCTGGGCGACACGTTTGCTTATTCCACTCCAACAGCGGTGATCATTTTTCACGCGACTAGATTTCATGCAAAGTCGCCGCACGGAGGCGGATACAGCAAAATGTACTGCATGACGAGAATAATGCGATGCAAAGAATTTCGCCTGATTTAAATATTTCAACTTCGCCGGGCTCCGATAGCCAATCGCCGTTGAGATGCTCCGCTCGGGAGCGCCGGCGTCGTGCCGTCGGTGAATTTAACCGCTGCTGGTTCTCGAGGCGTTGGAATTTGGGAGTTTAATATTCTGACGTTTGTGTAATGTCCACAACACAAGTATGAAGCAGAAACGGTGGTTATTTCCACGGTGGATACAGCGGGAATTATAACAAGCCACAGAGATAAGCCACGCCCCCTTTCCATCGAGAATGAACCACCACCACCATAAAGCGTCGCGAATTTTCTTTTGTTGTGAACGCGGCTTTAACAAATATGTGAACATCTTGTCTTCATGTGTGTGTTTCACAAAGACTGTTTACACACACACACACACACACACACACACACACACACACTGCTAGACCACGGCTGGCGCGTGTCTTAAGTGCGTTACGATGATGAGTAATGTTGTTTACTGCTGCCTCGGTGATACTTTTACGACGATGAGTAACGTTTCCTGCTGCTTCGCTGATATTTTATACTCGAGCCTTTTCTCAGCAATCATCCCTCTATTGAGGAAAACAGTTATTTTAATTTTAATTTTGTTCACATGCCATTTGTTGAAACAGGTTAAGGAATAAGGACCCACCAATGTGTTCATCGTTCTGTATTTGAAGCCTCTGTAAATGTGTGTTTTCCCTGCGGCCCACTTAGGCATGTTTTACCGCCGGTCGCTGCTGTCTCTGCTCTACAGTTATGCAAATGAGATGTAACCACCCATGGGAGGCTGCTGAGAAGCGCATTAACGGAGAGAATCGGATTTGTTTCCGACTCCCCGCTTTAATACAAATGTCGTGTGAGTTATTGTCGCTGCGTTCGTTGTCCCGCCAACAACCTTCTCCGCGTGGCAGTTTGGTCTGAATCCAAAGCCACGCTGTCCTTCTTCCTTTCTTTTTTTAAAATCAATTTCATTTGAACTATAAAGCAAAAGAATCTCGGTCTCAGAGAAGCTGTTCACACACGGTGTCACGGGGTCAGAGAGACGGGATGGACTCCAGGTTTGAGGGAAATGAAAAAAGGTTGAACATAAAAACTCTGGCAGCTACAAAAAACACAAGGAATCACCGTGAGAACCAAGAGTAAGACATCGAGACTGAGACATCGAGAGTGGGACATCGAGAGTGGGACATCGAGAGTGGGACATCGAGAGTGGGACATCGAGACTGAGACATCGAGACTGAGACATCGAGACTGAGACATCGAGACTGAGACATCGAGACTGAGACATCGAGACTGGGACATCGAGAGTGGGACATCGAGACTGGGACATCGAGACGGAGATAAAGACAAGAAACCGACAGGAGACGAGGGAAAGACTGGCAGAATACATACAGGTGTACGACACGAGACAACCAGGGAGACAGAGAAGGGCTGAGGGCAGGGGAAGGGAATGAACCAATCAAGACAGAGGAGACACAGAGAAGACAGGAGGAACGTAACCGGGCGTTACACACAGAGATGTTTATGAGAAGATACATTTTTATTAAAGTCTCTGGTGACACAACAAAATAAAGAGTGAAGACTTCTGTTCCTCTGCATCTGGCGTGGACGATTGAACCGACTTAAACCGCTTTAATGACGCGGTTGCAACAACGACGTCACTGTGATGACCTCTGACCTCTGACCTCTCCCGTCCGGCTCCTTCTCTCTTACTTCCTGGTAACGCCACACAGAACCCGCGATGAATAAACACTGAGGTGATTTTGTGAATGACGAGCGCGTTTGAACGCATCGTGTGCACGAGGGCTCGGAGCTCAACAATCAACACCTGAAATCTGCCTCGTGCTATTTTTAAAAACATAAATTTGCACATGCCGCGCCGCGATTAGCACCGCGTCGTTATTTCTATCGACTTCGCTTGAAGATCTTCAACGCAAACTGTCTGAAATACACGTTAATCTATTATTATAATCTATTTATATGCTCATTTGTCTCTCCCCCCCCCTTCTGTCGTCCCCTGCAGGTATGCATTGTGCAAAAGAGGGACACCGAGAAGATGTACGCCATGAAGTACATGAACAAGCAGCAGTGCATCGAGAGAGATGAGGTCCGAAACGTCTTTAGAGAGCTTGAGATCCTACAGGAAATTGAACATGTTTTTTTAGTAAATCTCTGGTGACTATCCTACGTTTTTACACTTTCTATGTTTTCTGTGCTGCCTGCTGTCGGTCGCCTGCTGTGTCTGTCTGTGCATTTTGTTGATTTATTGTGTATATATAACACAAGTGCATGCCCTCTCTAAAATCTGCATGTGTAACTTTGTGGAGAAACGCCTCCAGATTCATCGATTCAGGGACATTTTCCCCCCAGAAACCGACAGCTGCTAAACCCTAAGAAACAATTTACACAGCGGAGATATTTCGGGATATTAATTTTGGGCCGGCGAAGCTCACATTTGATAATTGCTGTGGCTCGAGAATTACCTTCCTCTTCCCTTGGGTCTGAAATGTGGGTGAACGGAGGCCGCTTTCATTATTCAACGCTCATCTCCGAGCGGGGACACATTTCCAAATGTAATTGGGGACCTGGCGTTCACGGCGTGTTACACAAAGCACTTTGCCGCTCCTGTAATTGGTGGAATGATATTTGCACGAGTCTGTCTCCTCTGAGCGGTCGCCTGAGGAATATTTTTCTGTTTTTCTCACATTTTACGACGAACCGAGACGAAGTCGAGCTCTTTTCGCCCTCGTCCTGTCGCGTACGGTTTAAGTTTAATCTGCTCAAACAAACCGAGGGCATTTTAATGAGCGTGCAGTAGTATCCTGTGTGTGTTTTTTATAGTTTACTTCCCTGCAGGAGTGTATAGCCGCCAACGCCTTCTGTGTTCTAGTTCCCGATGTGTCGCTCTGCTTTCTCTCTCGTACTCGGCACTATCCAGCACTTAATTAAGAAAATGTCCATTAATTAGAAAGATGCGGCAATATTCTGTATTAATTTACCAGGGACACTGTACATATATCATAATTTTAGTGTAAATGTGCAAGAGTTTCGGAATAAGTTCCTTTTCCACTTCCAAGTCATGGAATTTAAAAGTGTTTTATTTCCAGGCCTGGGAAAATCCTTGATATTGAACCTTTATGTCAATATTTATTCTTTTAATCAAACTATTGTCTCATTCATTCGTCATTTAAGCTATACTCGTGTACACACAGAGATTTCACAAAATATTTGATCATGGAAATGTGCTTTAAAGTCATGGAAAGGTCATAGAAAGTTCACGGACAGCCATTGGTCAACATGTGTATGAACCCTGTATTGCAGTTTAGTGGCCTAACATCAATGCAATCACACAGACGTTGTTTCTTGATGGAGACGTTGCTGTTGATTTCAAATTCTTTATAGTCGTGTTGGATAGGTGTTATAATTCACAGGATCTTTCCTTTGAGTGTCTTCATAAAAGGGACCTGATCAATTGATTTATCATCGGGTGATTGGATCATTTGGTTACTCATCAAAGGACCTGAAGACAAAAGTCTCCTTCTGGATCCTCCTTCTTCTTGTTTCCCTTAAATACATGTTGATTCATTGACTCTTCAGTGCACCCTTGGCAGACTCCTGAGGGACTCCGTGTAACGGTGACTCTTCAGTGCACCCTTGGCAGATTCCTAAGGGACTCCGTGTAACGGTGACTCTTCAGTGCACCCTTGGCAGATTCCTAAGGGACTCCGTGTAACGGTGACTCTTCAGTGCACCCTTGGCAGACTCCTGAGGGACTCCGTGTAACGGCAACTCTTACCAAAATAAATGATTTCATAGACGAGTTCTGGTTCTTCGATATTCGTCATTTCAGTTTAAAAAGACTGAATCTTGGACGGGGACAAGATTTGCTGTCACGTGGCCAACAGGCTGTCCTGTCGCACTGCAGCCCGACTGCATGACAGGAGAGAGACGCGTCAGGCAACACAGCTGTGGGAAAGCGTCTGGAAGCAGCTGTTGCGACGTGAATCTGTCGTTGTCAGGCGCAAGGACCCAGAACTGGAGCAGCTGCGTTGATCGACTGGTCCCGCGCTAACGCCACCAGAGAGAGTGACAATGTGCATCTGGAACTAGTTGTATTCCCCCTTCATTATGCAAACCAGAGGAACCAAAAACACACTTTGGTATTGGTTACTTCCTCACCGTGTGAACGGATTCATTCGGACATTCAGCCTAGCTGGTAGAAAAAACGACATTACCGTTCAAAAGTTTGGGGTCACACACACAATTTTGTGTTTTCCATATAAATTCACACTTTTATTTATCAAATAAATTGCAGAATTAATCTAAAATATAGTCTAGATATTGACTACTTTGACAACTATACTTTATTGTAAATATTAATGTAGTTCTTGTGGCTCAAAGGAAGGCCAGTTTTATATCTCAGCAGCATAACTGTTTTCAGCTGCGCTCGCTTAAAAAAGGTTTTCAAGGGTTTTCTACCCTACGCTGGAGATGGGCCTCTACACACCTCTGTAGAGACTTCATTAAACACCAGAGAATGGTTATTTACACATTAACATTACTATGTAGAGTGGGTATTTATGAATCATTAAATGTCATCTTCATTGAAAAACAGTGCTTTGACGAATAAGGTCATTTCTAAGTAGCTCCAAACTTTTGAACGGTAGTGTGTAATTGAGTGAAAGTCGTGCCGGAGAGACGGGAACACGGCGAGATAAAAAAGGGAAATTAATTTGTAGCTTGAGGCCACGATAAGTTTGTTAAACTCCAGTTGGACCCCCGCCGTGCATGACAACACTAGTTATGTGTTCCTCTGGTATGAAGCTTCGTTCAGCCGCCGCTCGACACGACATCTCCGCCAGGCGGATAACGAGAACGGGCCGAGAGCGCCACTTCGTCTCCCTGTCGTCTCCCCGTCATCTCCCCGTCGTCTCCCCTTCCCGTATAACAACGAGGTTCCTAATTGGCTAAGCGCGTGGGTATGTTGTTTAACCAATTTCCCGCCGATCGGAGAGTTGCCAGTATCCTCGTCAAACAGATCATTACGATTTCTGGCGCTCTGCAATTTGGCACCGCAGCGTTATTATTAATGGGTGTGCGATCGACCAGCTGGGGTTTCTGGGAACTGCCTGTTCTCAAAAACAAACAACAACAACAACATCAACCACAAAAAAAAGCAGTCATGATGAGAAATGCCAGCTTTGATGGAGCTTCATAGGAGTGTTATTTCATTGATGGAGTGCCAGGAGGCAGCCAAAGAGACACTCGGAGAAAGAGTCAGAGAGAGTGTGAGAAAACCACACCAAACAGCTGTCAGAGGAAGTAATGATTCCTGCAATCACAGAACGAAAGGGAGGGGGCCGGAGGCGGCACAAGACGGTGTTTGGCTTTGATTTGCAAAGAGTTGTGCGGATGAAGCTGTTCTCTATCGCTCAACTACACACAAACACACACGGTCTGTCCGTGAACAGGGTTCTGAATTAATTCAGACCGTCGGGATTCCTCCGCACAGCTCCGTCTAAGTCCATTAGGCAGCAACCGTGAGGAAGCCCACGCGGAAATCCCGCCAACCCGGCTAACGGCTCGCCGAAGCCGGGCGGATGTCAAGTATGCATCCCCGCAATGATTGCTGCAACCATTCAGGGTCCGTACGGTCATGGAAAACCTGGAAAAGTCATGGAATTTTAAAATGGTCATTTCCAGGCCTGGAAAAGTCATGGAAAAACGTGAATCGTAAAAGTTTTGGAAAAGTCATGGAACTGTGTTATAATCACATGTTCATTTAGGCCGAGTCTAAAATAATTAATCTGTTTTTTAAAGACAGACGCCCAAAATATAAGCCGGCGTACGCTTTCAATACACAAAATGTTCTAAATTGTTCATTTTTATACAGAGATTTCAGTTTGGTCATAGAAATTTGGTTTAGTCCTGGAAAAGTCCTGGAAATCCATTGGTTAAATTGTGTTTAAACCCTGCCAGTGCTTCATTTGCCTCTGGATGCTCGGGCACCCTGACGGGTCATACCCCCTCCACCCAGACGAGGGGTATAACAAACATCTGGGCGTAGCAAAAGAACGCCAACCCCCTGATCTACGGAGTATCGCGCATCATTATAAAAGCAAGCGGTTCGCCTGGCGTTGCATCACAACAGATCACTCTCAATCGGCATCACCCGTTCCATCCCCTTGAGGCCACGCACCGCGGCGGTGAATCGTGACCCGACGGCGCCGCCACAGCGGTGTGGGAGACGAACGGGGAGACGAGGGCCGGAGCTTGAACCGCGGTCCCCTCGGATCGTATAAAGGATTGTTTTAAAGGTTTTGAAAAGCCAACACGGCGGTGAGTCAGGAGTGGTGTACAGCTTTCCTCTTACTGGCCATCCCTTCATCAGACAGCAGGCGGGCGGGAGTGGTGAGGATGGGGTGGGGTTCAGCCTCCATTAGGAATATTGATTTCAGGCCTGCGTGGAACAAGGCCTTAGGAGACTGGAACAAATTAGCCTCTACACGGCCTGTCAGCAGTCAGAACGAGCCCCGGTTGGCCTTAAATCACCCTCGTAAAAACACGGGATCATTTCCGAAAGCACAGGAGTCTGTTTCTCTGATGTAGCATCGTGGAATATGACCACTACCAACCATGCCATGGCCCTGCTGAGACTCCGCCCACTGCTAAGACTCCGCCCACTCTTCCTCTCTACTGATGGATCCTGGAGGTCTGGATCGTGGTCCATGCCGACTACCAACTCTTCATCACTCTGTCATCTTCATTGTGTTCCTGTGTTTTAATGTGTGTAATGATTCCTTCTGGTCACATGACACCTGTCCATCCTGGAGAGGATCCTCCTCTGTTCTCTCCTCAAGGGTTGTTTAGAAGTTGTTCCTGATCCGATGTGAGATCAAAGGTCAAAGGTCAAGGATGTCTATACGTACAGATTGTAAAGCACTCTGAGGCAAATTTGTAATTTGTGAGAAAATAAAATAAATAAAAATAAACTGAACTGAATTGAATTGAAAATAGCATTGTGTATCCCCGGATTATTTTGCCCTGGTTTTGCAGCCTTGAAGGACTTTCACTGCTCCTTTTTCTTTTGTAGGATGTGTCCTACAAAATACTTTTTCTTAAAGTAGCAGTTCTGGTTAAAGTCCTTCGAGGCTGCTCACCAGTACACCTTGTGAAAGCAGGCCAGTGCAGGTGCTGTAAGGCTGTAAGGCTGTAAGGCTGCTCCTACACCGTTGTTGACGTAATCCTCAGAGGAGCACGCCGGTGTCTTATGATGGAGCTGTGTAGCCGATTGCAGCCGGCCCATCTCCATCATCAACTTAATGTAGGCCACCGAAACTTTTTAGCAGACCAACCGGAGCCAACAGAATCACAAGCTCTTGTTTCTCTGTCGTTCCTCTTCCTCTTCCCCCCTGCTCCTCCTCCTCCTCCTCGGCCTCCCCGCGGTCATTTGTCATGGTGGCCTGATTATTTCAGCCTGTTCTCCTTTCAGCCGCCTAACCTTCCTCTCTTAGTTGAGTAGCCCAGTCCTGTCCCGGCTTATCCTCATGGCGTCCTCCTGGTTTTGGACAGTAACAGCCCCTCCCCCCCCCCAGGCGCCAGAGAACTGCCAGGCATTCAATCACACTCAAGGGTTTGACCCGCAAGTCCTCTGTTCTCAATGCAAAGCACCACTCAATACAATGTGCGCTAATATCTCAGTGTGAGGAGCAGTGGAGGGTCCATACAATGAGATTAGTGGCAGACGTTGTTTTAACCCCTCACCCGTGTGCGCTCCAGTGGGTGCAGCTCTATTCCCTGGATGTAGAAGAGATGTACTAGTCAAAATGTAAATATAGACATGTGAAAACATCTCTTGATCCACCTTAACTCTGCAGAGCAGAAATTGTAATTTGCTTAACCCACCGTATGCGACGTCTCCCAGCACCACACAACATAATAATAAAGCCTTTATCAGCCTAACAACCAACTGAATCCCTCAGGAGCTGGCAGAAACCAACAGAACTGAAAGGAGGATTGGATATTGGACTCACCCTTACTTAAGGCGTCATCTTGCATCTTTTCCTAGAGTGAAACTAATGTGCACTAATGGCAGATAGAGTGACGCATGCTCCTTAGTACTAGCTCACTTTAGCGAGCTCAAGATGTCTTCGGTGACCTCCAGCATGCACCGGCGGGTCAGGACCTCCAGGTCTGACGCCGCGGTTCTCCACGAGTTGGGAATGAATCGATGCCCCCGAGCCGGGAAGTTGAAGTATCTCTGGGTTCTTGTTCACAAATTACTTTAAAGTGGAGCAAGAGATGGCCGGGCGGCTCAGTGCTGGTGTTGTGGTGAACATGTGGCTCTTGATTTACCAGTTCATCTGTTATCCAGGGTTCGTACGGTCATGGAAAACCTGGAAAAGTCATGGAATTTTAAAATGGTCATTTCCAGGCCTGGAAAAGTCATGGAAAAAAACTTAAATCACAAAAGTTTTGGAAAAGTCATGGAAATGTGTTATAATCACATTTTCATTCACGCCGAGTTTAAAGTTATGAATATGTTTTAGAAAAAGACTCAAAATATAAGCCGGCATACTGGCGGCGCAATTTTTTAAGTGAACGCACCTTAACTGGAAAGTTTGTTGGCCATAGCTCGGGAAGCAAGTGTTCATTCTTTTAATCAATAATATTGTCTCTTATTCATTTGTTTTATTTAATGTTTACTGATTGTTTTGGAATTCACGTTGTTTAAATACTAAATGTTCTCACTTTTTCATGTATAAACAGAGATTTCAGTTTGGTCATGGACATTTCGCTGAAAGTCATGGAAAAGTCATGGAAAAGTCATGGAAATCCATCAGTCAAATTGTGTAAGAACCCTGGTTATCACTCTCACCTATCATCATGAGAATGATTTTGCAGATACAAAAGGCCAAGATGAGCCTCAGTCGTCGGGCGGTCGGGCTCAGCAGTAGAGACACGGTGGGGTGAGTCTTTGCTTGAGACAGAGGCTTAGCTGAGGGGTTCAGGCCTCTGATCGTGACGCCTCTTGGACGCCTCCCTTTAGAGGTTTTCCTGTCAGGAGCAATTGATAAGAGGCCCACGGGTAGATTAGAGAGACTATATATCTCATCTGGCCTCAGGAAGAGCTGTAAGATGTTTCTAGGGAGAGGGACATCTGGAATACTCAACTTTTTACCCCCTGGATACGCAGAGAATGGATGGATGAAGATCTTCTCACATGTTCTACTTTCAATGGATACGCAGAGAATGGAAGGATGAAGATCTTCTCACATGTTCTACTTTCAATGGAGATGCAGAGCTGCATTCTGCATCCAGCAAAAGTTACGGAAGTAGCCGTAAAGTGATCTCTTCTTGTTCGGGGAATAGATGCCGACTCGGATGATTGCTTCTCTCTTCCTCCGTGTCATCTCCCAATCTATACTAGTGCTTTAAAGTAGAGGATGTCTTTGAATACCAGTAACTGAAAAGAGTTTTCCTTGAGGTGCCCGGAGATCTGGAAAGAGAGCGGAATTATCGACTCTTCGTATAAAAAGGAGCCAGTTGAGTGGTTCTGGTATCTGATTAGGATTCTTCCTTAAAAGGTATTCCAGGTATTTCGATTTGGGAGTAGACTCAATGGCAGACTCTGAGGATGCTGGAAACATTGGATATCTTATCCGTTCGAGAAAAACTTTTTGGATTGTCCTGTCAGAAGATTCTACTTATGAAAAGTGTTTGAAATGAATGCTTGAAGAACTTAAAAAAAAGGGAGCTTGAGAGAAACGTCCAGATCCCGTTTACCTCGGCACTTCTGGACAGCCGCTACGCAGAGTGGGCGTCACATTTCCGCTTTGGGAAAGTGTTCTGACCCCTTTCACTTTACCCCAACACATGAATTCAATTCAGTTTATTTTTTATCGTCCAATATCACTGATTACAAATTTCCATCTGTACAGATGCCAGAAAACAGTCTGAAGGGTCCTTATGGTTCGAGTGAAGTGCACTTCAACTGTACCTCATACTGTACTTGTCACTTTGCTCTCCTTTAATGGTTTAACCAGTATCCATGTCCTCTCCCAGACAACCGAAGAGTCCTTTATTTAATTTGTAGGAGTGTCAAACTGCTCGACTTTACTTTTTTGGGGGGGGGAATAAAATAGTTTTTGTCCCATCCCTGGTGAGAGTCTTAAAATGCCTGTCAGCCCCGTGGTTTTCATTGGCCCCAGGTGTCGCCCCATAACTGACATCACCTTGTCACATCCAAAGAAAGGCGAGGGGGGGGGGAGAGAGAATCGACATCCGCCGCGGTCTTTCTCTCACGAGCCCATATATTTTCGGCGGCGGATTTGGGAAGAAGACCGTTTTGTTTGAGATAGCAAGTCGAAGCCTCAAGAGGAAACTCATCCGTCAGCCGGTCCCGTGAATCAGGCTGTGACAGCGAGGTGATAAAAAGGTGACGGGAGGAATCCCTGCCGACGGCAACGACGACCCAGAGCCGGCCGTCTGGCTGAGGCGCCTCTCTTTGAATAGCGGGCCTGATCTTTAAGGGGGGGGGTACTGTGACACGGCGATGTCATTTCCTATTGAAAGCATGCTTACAGGACTGTCTCGCCATGGTGATGAGAAAGAGGAAGTTTATTTTCAGTCGTTTTCTTTCCATATCCCAAAGGTTCTCAACCTTTTTTGAGTTATGTTCCTCCTGACCAGTGCGAAGCATTTTGGGTTAAAAAGATGTAATAAGCAGCATTTAGCATATAATGTATAATATATACAATTCAGTTTATGAACTTTATATATATATAGTTTTTTTAAATGTTCTTTATTATTTTTATTTATTTTATATACATTTTTGGATTTATTTAATATTAATTTAGCATAGAAATATATAAGCATTTTTGCTTCTACTTATACCTTTTCAGTCTTTTTGTTTTGTCTTGTATTTGATTGACTGAATGAAAATTCGCAACAACAAAAAGATACACAAAAACTTGTACTTAAATTGGATTAAATATTTATTAAATAACAACTTTCAAAGGATTTTTTGATGAATGCTCATTTTAAATCTATCGAAAACAAATCTCACGCCCCCCCCCCCCCCCCAGGGGTCCGCATATCCCCATTTGAGAACCACTGCTTTACCTTTCATCGATTAATCTGCTCGGTGTTTTAGGAAGAAGAAGAAAGAGCCGACAGTTCCGCAAACGTTTTTTTCTTATTATTATTTTCTTCTGTGGAAGAAACCAAAACAACCCGTGGAAGAGAGGGAATGATTTTCTCTCCGCAGCGAAAGCCGGCCCCTATTTCCTTTCAGGAAATTGCACCTGAAGAAGCTCTAATCAGAACGTCCCGAGTGTTCAGGGTCTGGAGACACGGAGGGAACCCGCAGCTATAAAAAGAAGTGATATTGGCACGGCATCGGAGCTTTAATGGGAAAATAAAGAGTTGGCTCGGCAGCGACCGCATTAAAAGCGAGTTTGATACAAGAAAAACATTGACACGGGAGCCTATTAAGATATTATTCTGCCCTTTTTTTTAGATGATGAATTAGATTATGTTACCAAACACAATCTGTGCAGCCGTGTGGCTTAATGTTCCGAGTCTGAGGCGGAACATTTGTGGAGTGGAGTGTTTCAAATCCCCTCGCAGATCACCGAGAGGCTGCGTTTTAATTTGATGTGCATGATTAATAAGTCAGAATGTTCAGCGGACCGCGAGCCACTTCACGCTGGGAAGGAAGGTTCCACTTTCAATCCGTCAACCGCCTTCTTCTCCTCTCACGTTATATTCACGGACGTGGCGTAACCACGCAGGTTTTCTATTATGTTTGTACCGTCCATTGCGTAAGCTCGGAGCCGTTGATGCGGAAAGCATCCGAAGCAGACATTACCGCACACAGCCGGGCGTTATGCGTCTAGGTACGACACATGAATATATCATGGTTCCCCGTGGTTGCTCATAGGCATGGCCTCCTTGTTGTTTCCACATACATGCATGCGTCTCTGCTGATGACCTTTGCACACGTCACACACTTTGTGTACTGCTTGCCGGAGCACACGCCCCCCCCCCCCCCTGTACAGTGTGTTTGTGTGCTCAGTCTTTGCACAGCGGGTGTTTCCTTTCCACCTGAACAGTGAGTGAGCGCTGTGTTCTCCCCCCCCTCCCCCCCCCGCCTTCCTCCCCCAGGTACTCCTTCCAGGACGAGGAGGACATGTTCATGGTGGTGGACCTCCTGCTGGGAGGAGATCTGCGCTACCACCTGCAGCAGAACGTCCAGTTCGGCGAGGACGCCGTGAAGCTCTACCTGTGTGAGATGACGCTGGCGCTCGACTACCTGCAGAACCAGCACATCATCCACAGGTACGCATGCTTCTTCTGTGCTTTTATTTAGTGGATGCATATTAAAAGAAACGCATCTTTCCGTTTGACTATTCTGAAACATTTTGGGACACCAGCAAACGGTAAAATTTTCACCGACTAATTAATTAATTAATTAATTAATGGCGACAACTCTCCCTCATTCAGTGATGTCACAGGCAAAAGTCAATATAAGCTCGTTGGAGTGTTGCAATATACCGGTATTGACAATAAACGTTAAATATTTTTTAATAGAATAATAATTTCATGTTCAGAATACATGATATCGTCAATAATAATCCTG
Source organism: Liparis tanakae (assembly GCA_036178185.1). Lineage (NCBI taxonomy): Eukaryota > Metazoa > Chordata > Actinopteri > Perciformes > Liparidae > Liparis > Liparis tanakae. Next base: position 21,214,682 of record CM070100.1, on the reverse strand, counting down.
TTAAATTCAAGTTATGGTTGGTGACTCTTTCTTTACCTCCCCGCACAAAAATAAATAAAGACAGAGCATCATTCTTATTATTTATATATACAAATCTGTAATTATGTAGGTAAAAATCAGTAATTATGTAGGTAAAAATATGTAATTATATAGGTAAAAATATGTAATTATGTAGGTAAAAATATGTAATTATGTAGGTAAAAATATGTAATTATATAGGTAAAAATATGTAATTATGTAGGTAAAAATATGTAATTATGTAGGTAAAAATATGTAATTATGTAGGTAAAAATATGTAATTATATAGGTAAAAATCAGTAATTATGTAGGTAAAAATATGTAATTATATAGGTAAGAATATGTAATTATATAGGTAAAAATCTGTAATCGTGAAGGTAAAAACATGACATCATGACAGCCCTGGTAGCCTGACCTCTTTTAGGCACCCGGTGTTTTACTTTTACTTCCACTGACACAACCAGATGTCTTATTTCCTGGGCTTTTAATAAATCTTCCCAGCATCAGATCAGAGAGACGGACACATTAAACTCCCATAACCCAGTTGAAATGGCCTTCGCAGCACTTTCCAGCTGCACCCACAGCGCGGTGCCGGGGCATTACATCATTACGCTGTTCTTTCATCCAATAATAAACCTGTGTTTGGGATCAAAGCCGACGGGTTGTTCCGCATCCAGATACTCCGGATTGTGTCTCCGGCTTCATGTTCCAGAGGCTTCCTGCGCCGTGCTCAGCGTTGTCCTGATGCGTGAGCGTGACGGTTCACTTCCGCAAAGAACCTTTCAAACCAGAGTTCTTTAAGGGACCATTTCCTTAAAGAGTTCTTCAAATAACCTATAAAGGTGCCTCAAACAAAAGAAAGGTTCTTCAGTAGGTGATGGATCTCCCCAGCGAGTTAGAAAGTTAGCCTTTCTAACTCGCTTTATATGCAGTATTTTGTTTGTTTGTTTGTTGTTTATGTCCTCTGGACTCGTCTCCCCTGCGTCACCTTTGACCTCACCGGTTAGGAACACGCCCACTCAGGTGAAACCACATTACAAAACCACTGTTTATAGTCGTGAGTCTACTCACTCGAGTATTTGTGGCTTTTCACATCAGTTGGAGGGGGCGGGGTTTATCTCTGTGGCTCATCTCCATGGAAACAGTTATCATCTCCTTCCTCCAGCATGAAGAACTCACCTCTAGTTCTGCTTCATACGTGTTGAGGACGTCCCACAGACGTGAGAACATGTAGCATGTAGCGCCTCGTGTTTGGGTTCACAACATTAATATATATTTATATATATTTATCCATGACATCACCCGTAGGCTCACTCAGCTCGGTGACCTTCACCTCTACGTCTGAATGTCTCTTCAGCTCCACTAGAGCAGCCGTTAGATTCACCAATGGAGGAGCAGCCCAGCTCTGATTGGCTCTCTCTACTCGGCGTCGGGCGAATGTTTCACCAAAGTTGAAATATTTAAACTTTAAACTACATTTTTGCTCATGGGTTCTACTCGAGAGAAAAATTCTCAACGCTTCCGGTGTGAAGGCAGCTTTCCTGTCGGAGGAGACATCGCCGACCATCAACGTCTCTCGATGGAGTCTCGTCGTTGTCGAGCGTTATCGCTTTCAGTCCAGAAATAGTTCCAGCAACAACTCTCAAGGTTTTCGTTTCTCCACTTTTAGTTGTTTACGAATGTTTAACGAGACAAAGAAGACGAGACGTCCTAGTTCTGGAGTTCTAGAGTTGCTGGTTTAAAAACAAAACCAACATTTTTACCTTCAAAAAGTGCGTCTATTGCAAACCGCTCGCGTCTTTTTTACCTGATCTACTGGAGAGAAAAATTCTCACCTCTTTCTGTATTCGATATTGAACAATTTGCATAATTAGTATCACGCTGTTGTGTTCCGGCTCCAGCCCCAGTGTAAGGCTGTGTGTTATCTCCCTTCTAGAGGATAATAAAGGAGCCCTCTGCCTCCGCCTGAAGGCCGTCACTGAGCCTCGCCGTGGCCTGCAGGGCGCCGCCTTATCTCGGCTCCTGGGTTTCCCTGTTGTTTTTATATTTCCTCTCCATTCATAAAGAGTTCGCCCTCATGTTTGCTCCTGTAATTGTGACCATCGATCATCTGCAACCAGGGTGGGACGCGCTGTCAGGGGCTCTTTGAGCAAATATGCTGAGCGCCGCAGTCTGTATCCACAAAGTGGAAGAGATCAGAGCCTCACGGGGCGGCGCTCTTCTTCAAACAGCGGCGTGCGGTCGGCGTGCGGTCGGCGTGCGGTCGGTTGGCGTGCGTGTGTTTGGGTTGTACCCGACTTGCGAGGACACGCCTTTCTTTTGGAGACGAAGTGGGGAGCTTAATGCACGTCTCCATGTTGTAAATCATTCCAGTGGACACTTGACTTCAGATTAGGTTCGAATTACTTTAATGTTAAGGTTCGGTTTAAGATTAAGGTAAGAGTTAAGATTAGGTTAGGGTTAGTTTAAGTCTCCAGGAAATGGAAGTCTCTTTAATACCACTGTGTGTGTGTGTGTGTGTGTGTGTGTGTGTGTGTGTGTGTGTGTGTGTGTGTGTGTGTGTGTGTGTGTGTGTGTGTGTGTGTGTGTGTGTGTGTGTGTGTGTGTGTGTGTGTGTGTGTGTGTGTGTGCGTGCGTGCCAGCGATGCATACCTGCAATAAGCCTTCAACTATTGTTCATCACATTCTGTACAGAATAGCAACTCTAGAACTCCAGAACTAGGACGTCTCGTCTTCTTTGTCTCGTTAAACATTCGTAAACAACTAAAAGTGGAGAAACGAAAACCTTGAAAGTTGTTGCTGGAACTATTTCTCGACTGCAAGCGTTAACGCTCGACAACGACGAGACTCCGTCCAGAGCCGAGCTGTGAGCCTACGGGTGATGTCATGGATAAATATATATAAATATATATATTAATGTTGTGAACCCAAACACGAGGCGCTACATGTTCACACGTCTGTGGGACGTCCTCAACACGTATGAAGCAGAACTAGAGGTGAGTTCTTCATGCTGGAGGAAGGAGATGATAACTGTTTCCACAGAGATGAGCCACAGGGATAAGCCCCGCCCATATAAGCCCGCCCCTATAAGCCCCGCCCCTATAAGCCCCGCCCCCTCTCAAGGTGCAAACTAAGCGAATAAGCCACAACTTGTCAAGCGAGTAAACTCACGCGTGTAAAGGTCCCAAGAGGATTCTTCTAATTGCAAGCAAACACACACACACACACACACACACACACACACACACATAATAACCATAAAACCATATTTCTATGTGCACAATTGGTCTGACATCCTCAGCCCCGCTCTCCTGTATCTATATATACGTATGTTAGGTGACAGGTGCTGCTTATCGCGGCGCTTTTTTTGTCCCGCCGTCGGCCCGCCCTCTCCCCGGCGCCGCTGACACCGCCGTGTCCGCTCTCGGAGGCGTAATCAATCCCCGGGTATCCGTGGCCGTCCCCCGGCTCTGTAATTTAGTTCCACCCGGTAAGTTTTTTGACAGGAGAATACTATACAATTATTTTGTTGCACCAACTGAAGGAAGAGAAGAGGGTCTCCGGTCTCCTAGCAACAGTCAGCTGCCAGCATGCTCGAGGAGGTGACACTGGGAGGAGGAAAGTAAACGAGAGAGAGAGAGGAGAGAGAGAGAAAGAGAGAGACTCTCCTCCTCGACTCCTCCTGATTGTCCTCATCCTGCAGGCTTCGTACGTTCCTGGAAAACCTGGAAAAGTCCTGGAAAAAAATATAATCCCAAAAGTTTTGGAAAAGTCATGTAAATGTGTTTTATATGTTCATTTACACGGTTTGATATACAATAATAAACATTTATATCAATATATAATTCTTTTAATCAAAGATTTTACTCACACATCGGGGTTGTGTGTGTGGGGGAGGGGGGGAGGGGTGTGTGAGTGTGTGTGTGTGTGTATGGGGGGGGCATGAGCATTCTCTCCCATGCCGCTCTGCGTCGGCTCCGCTGTGTTTCCGTTTCTCGCCGTGTGAGACGAGGAGGGAGTCGTGTTGCACATCAAACAAAAGAAGCGTTGCGGCGCCGTAGCGGGCGCCGGGTCGAGACTTCCTCGTGTGAACATGTGAGCGTCTCCCTAAGATGATATTTAGCGCTTGTCGGTTTAGTCGGTTGCGTGGTCGGCAGCGGCGTGAAGGTGTCCTCTGCGGACGGCGTGTTCTACACAGCATCGTTCAATAAGCATGTGTGGCTCCTTTAATTGCCTGTGTGTGTGTGTGTGTGTGTGTGTGTGTGTGTGTGTCCAGACGTGTCCTTCCTTTGCACGGGTTGCATTAAGCGTGTGCAGACGAACCTGCGACGGCCTCCAGGGGGCGCTGCGCTGGTCTGTGCTTGAAGGGCAGGAAATGAAAGTGTTGCGCCAACATGTACGGTAGTTCACACGTGAACCACTAGAGGGTTTGATGGCGCTGTCGCAGTATTTTTGTGATTTATTTGTGGTTCTACGAAGATCCATCACCTACTGAAGAACCTTTCTTTTGTTTGAGGCACCTTTATCGGTTCTTTGAAGAACTCTTTAAGGAAATAGTTCTTTAGAGAACCCTGGTTTGAAAGGTTATTCGTGGAACCAGAAATGGTGCCTTAAAGATCCATGTGTTTAAGGTTCTTTGTGACACTTTTATAGCTTCTTTGAAGAACTCTCTATGTAAATGGTTCTCTTAAGAACCCTGATTTGAAAGGTTCTTAGTGGAACCAGAAATGGTTCCTCTATGGCATCCCTCTAAAAAACCATGTTCAGTTCCAAACAGCTGCTTAATATTTCTGTGTGTACCTCTTTAAATGTTTATGGACCATTGATGAGACTCTTAACCCAAAATAATATAAGAAACAGACATTTAAAGCCATATTTTCTTGACGTACTCTCGAAATAGTCCCAGTGTGTTCACGATATGGCCCCAAAAACGATGTTAGCCCCTAAAGTCGACCTCAGCGGGGTCACGGCGCCACCCACCGCCGATGACAGACCTTATTGTGACGACCGTCCGCCTGGTTTATGGCGTGAGGCTGTTTTTTTGTATTGATGTTGTTTATGTGGTGAATGATGATTTGTGGGTCTGTCGTTGGTTCCTCTAGAGACGTGAAGCCGGACAATATCCTGTTGGATGAGCAAGGTAAGGAGGGGAACGCTGTGTGTGTTGTTTAAATAACCGTTATGTAATTAGATCAGGATCTAATCAGGATATATTTATATATAAATACGTCCCTAATGCCTTTGCGGTCGCCTCAAACATTTAGCCCAGGGTATCTACCTGTAAGTGTTCGTCCTGTGTCTTTGTGACCATGAACGAGTGGATAGCCAGAACCTCTTAGAGCTCGGTCCACAGCACCGAGGGCGGGGGGGTCAGGGACGAGTGACGAACACAAGACCACAGACACGTCCGATGACCTTCAGTTGGTTTTATTCCTCCTCCATTGAATGTTTTCTTTTCTGTGTGATGGGAGGAATGTATTGTACTAACATGTTATTATAATCTACACTACCGGTCAAAAGTTTGGGGTCGCAAGGACAATTTGCTGTTTTCCATGAAAACTCTCACTTTTATTTATCAAATTATTTGCAAAATGAATAGAAAATCCAGTCAGGATATCGACAAGGTTATAAATAATAATTTGTATTGTAAATATTAATGATGTTCTTGTGGCTCAAAGGAAGGCCAGTTTTATAGCTTTTCTCACCAGCATAACTGTTTTCAGCTGCGCTCACATAAAACGGTTTTGTTATGGGTTTTCTACCCCTCTGCTCGTCTTCTAAGGCGATAACACAATGTACCACTAGAACATGGAGATAGGCCTCTACACACCTCTGGAGAGACTTCATTAAACACAGAGAATAGTCATAACACATTAACTATGTAGAGAGAGTGTTTCTGATTAATTTATCTATTCATCTAAGTGACCCCAAGCGTGAGCGGTAGTGTAAAGTAAACTATACGAGTTGTAATAGATGTACTCTTGATGGACCGTGTGGTTTCTTCTCCTCAGGTCACGCTCACCTGACGGACTTCAACATAGCGACGATAATAAAGGACGGAGAGAGAGCCACCGCCTTGGCCGGCACCAAGCCCTACATGGGTAACTTTACTGAAGCAGTCGCATTACGATCGCCTCGTGAGCCACGACATCGTCAACAATGACATCACGGGGGGGGGGGGGGCTCAGTGGCCAGCAGGTCCCCCCTTCAAGCTAAAAGTCATGGGAAAAAAACTTAAATCATAAAAGTTTTGGAAAAGTCATGGACATGTGTTATAATCACATGTTCATTTACGCCGAGTTTTAAATAATTACCGTAATATATTTTTTAAAGAACGACGATCAAAATATAAGCGGGCGATAGATCCCAATACGCAACATTTTCTACAGTTTTCATGTTTATACCGAGATTTCAGTTTGGTGAAGGACATCTGGTTTAAAGTCCTGGAAATCACCTGGTCAACCTGTGTAGAATAGAATAGAATAGAAAATAGAAATATACTTTATTAACCCCCAAGGGGAAATTTGTCGACACAGTAGCACCAATAAACTAAACACACGAGAATAGAATATAAATATAAGAAAGAAACGGTGACTGTGCATAAAGTATACAAAGTGCCCTGTCCATGCCGATGTGTCCTTGGGCAAGGCACTCAACCTACCGTGTGAATGTTAGGGACTCCCGTGGCTCCTCCCCCAGCGTGTGGCTGAGTGAACGACGTCATGCCGCGTTGACGCGGTCCTCGTTCTCGTCTCTGCTGGACAACAGGAAGCTGGAGGCTGTTGAGGATTCGTGCTCCTTCACAATAAGTTTATTTCTTGTGTCACGCTCTGTTTCTGACGTGTTGGGTGAACTGAGTCCGGAGCTTGTGGATGTTTCACAGGAGCCTCCAGACGGAGGATTCATAAACATATTCTCACTCGCTCCTCACTAACGAGGGACTCGAGTCAATTAACTCAAACACCACGGACCTCCTTTATATCTGTAAAAACACAAACGACCGCCTCGTCTGGTCTCGACAGTTTGGGTTGACATTTAGCAAAGGAGCGCTTTCTTTCTTTCTCTCTTCCTTTCTTTCTTTCTTTCTTTCTTTCTTTCTCTTGTTCTTTCTTTCTGTCTTTCTTTCTTTCTTCTTTTCTTTCTTTCTTTCTGTTTTTTTCTCTCTTTCTGTCTTTCTTTCCTTCTGTCTTTCTTTCATTCTTTCTTTCTGTCTTTCTTTCGTTCTTTTTTCTTTCTTTCTGTCTTTCTTTCATTCTTTCTTTCTTTTCTTTCTTTCTTTCTTTCGTTCTTTTTTCTTTCTTTCGTTCTTTCTTTCATTCTTTCTTTCGTTCTTTTTTCTTTCTTTCTGTCTTTCTTTCATTCTTTCTTTCATTCTTTCTTTCTGTCTTTCTGTCTGTCTTTCTTTCGTTCTTTCTGTCTGTCTTTCTTTCGTTCTTTCTTTCTTTCGTTCTTTTTTCTTTCATTCTTTCTGTCTTTCTTTTCTTCTTTCTTTCTGTATTTCGTTCTTTCTGTCTGTCTTTCTTTCTTTCGGTCTTTCTTTCTTTCTCCTTTTCTTTCTTCTTTTCTCCTTTCCTTTCTCCTCTTCTTTCCTTTTCTTTTGACTCCTCATGTCCAGGCAGCGGTCTGAATCTTCCTCCTGACCCGGCCGTGTTTTCCTCCCTTTGTTCTCTCAGCCCCGGAGATCTTCCAGTCGTTCGTGAGCGGGGGGACGGGCTACGCCTTCGACGTGGACTGGTGGTCCCTCGGGGTGACCATCTTCGAAGTGCTGCGAGGATGGGTGAGGCGTCACGGGGAGTCTCCCTCTCGGCCTCTCTTCGTCCCTTCCACTTGCTCTTCCTCATCCCCCCCCCCCCCCCCCCTCTGTTCGTTGTGTTCCCCCACCAGAGGCCCTATGACATCCACGCCAGCAACTCGGTGGAGTCCCTGATCCAGCTCTTCAGTACCATCAGCGTCCAGTACAGCCCGGCCTGGCCCAAGGACCTGGTCTCCCTCTTGAGGAAGGTAAGCCGGGCGAAGCCCCCCCCCACGGGAGGCGGTTAGGACTCTTTACTCATCAATCAGACCAGCAGCGACGGTAAAAACATGTTTAAAGACGTTTAACACGGGACATTTAATTTCAAACGAGACTTTTAAAGACGTGGTGAACGTCTCCGTGGAGCTGCTGAGATTCGACACGTCAGTCCAGATCTCTTTTTAATTCGATATAAATATTCATGCTGTCGGGCGGTTTATTCCAAATATCATGAAATAGTCTGAAAAACTAATTTAAGCAAAATCCCAAACGTCCACTTTAACATTTAGGAGGATTTGTTTCAAATGAATGTCTTCTGTAATAGTAAATGACTCTCCCTTGGAAATATGTGTATGTGTGTGTGTGTGTGTGTGGGGGGGGGGGTATAGTGCTATTACGGCTTTGGGATACATATAGAGGTAACAAATAGAAGATGCAGGGGGGGGGGGCGAGACCCTCGAGGCAAAGGATGAGAAGAAACAACAGATGGAAGCACAGAAACGTGGCTGAGAGAAGAGACTGTGTGTTTGTGTGTGTGTGTGTGTGTGTGTGTGTGTGTGTGTGTAGCTGATAATGTGTATCCTAACCAGCGATGCAGCCTCCTCTTGATACTCAAACCGTCCCGTGCCAGTTGGATTGATCCCTAATCTCCATTACTCACCCGGAAAACAAATCCCCTCATCCCCTCTGGCAGTATGTTCTTAAGTCAATTGAAGACTCGATTTTAGAGTCGGTGTGCTCGCTACGGAAGAGAGAGCGTGTGCGTGTGTGTGTGTGTGTGTGTGTGTGTGTGTGTGTGTGTGTGTGTGAGTGGCTCTGGTCTCTTCCGCTCCGCTGCTGATCGATTACCGCCGAGACCCAGACGGAGAAAAGCGAATCAACCTGTGATCAAATGAAGAGAATGAAGCTGAGGGCGAGGACACGAGGACAGAACCACAGCCGTGTCTGTCCCCGGTGTTCACCCCGAGGAGGGGGGGGGCAGATGGTCCATTAAAATAAATGAACCAACATGTGAGATGCTTGTGAATTTCATAACACGGATTACGAGGAGTCGTTATTACTCCATTTTACACTTTTTATTTAAATGCACTTTAACAATACTTGCAATTATTTCGGGTCACCTTTTATTTCCTCTGTGCTGCTGCACAGCTACGCTAGGCGAGGCAGGGCTACTCAAGGCATGATGAGTTGCAACAGCATCCAGAATGTCTTTTTAATTCATTTAATATTGAACACTTTGTGGTCCGTGTTCTTAGAAACACGGAATTGAATTTTCTATGAAAAAAAAAACTCCATTCTGAATTTTTACTGCGTTTATAGTTGAATGTCTCATATATATATTCTGATTCTGATTCTGATTCTGATATAACATGTGGAAGAGTGTACTGCACACCGAGAAAGGAAAGAAACACGTTTTTTATTTTATTTCACCTCCCAGACAGTCGTTAGAGCGAGGAGAGAAGTTGTGAAGGTGATGTTGCTCCTCGGAAGGTGACGTAGGTGACATTGCTGTGTGTGTGTGTGTGTGTGTGTGTGTGTGTGTGTGTGTGTGTGTGTGTGTGTGTGTGTGTGTGTGTGTGTGTGTGTGTGTGTGTGTGTGTGTGTGTGTGTGTGTGTGTGTGTGTGTGTGTGTCTCTTCCAGCTTCTCACCGTGGACCCAGAACATCGTTTTTCCAGCCTGTCTGACATGCAGGCGTCGGCTTACCTCGCTGACGTCAACTGGGACGCCGTGTGCGAGAAGACGATGGAGGCCGGATTTGTTCCTAATGTCAGTGCAAGGCAATCAGATACATCCCCACACACACATACACACATACACACATACACACATACACAGATACACACATACACACATACACACATACACAGATACACACATACACAGATACACAGATACACAGATACACACATACACAGATACACAGATACACACATACACACATACACACATACACAAATACACACATACACAAATACACACATGCACAGATACACAGATACACACATACACAGATACACAGATACATGCACATAGATACATAGATACATGCATATAGATACATGTATACACATGCATATATATATATATATACATGCATATATATTCATAGATACATGCATATAGATACATATAGATACATGCATATAGATATATATACATGTATGCACATTTATACATATAGATACATGCATATAGAATATATACATGCATATAGATACATGCATATAGATACATGCATATATATACATGCATATAGATACATGCATATAGATATATATACATGCATATAGATACATGGATACATGCATATAGATACATATAGATACATGCATATAGATATATATATATATATACATGTATGCACATTTATACATATAGATACATGCATATAGAATATATACATTCATATGGATACATATATATACAGGCAAATTTATACATATAGATGCATGCACATAGATACATGCATATAGATACATGTATACACATGCATATATATATACATGCATATATATACATAGATACATGCATATAGATACATATAGATACATGCACGTAGATAAATGCATATAGATACATATATACATGCATATAGATACATGCACATAGATACATATATATACATGCAAATTTATACATATAGATACATGCATATATATACATTCATATAGATACATGCACATAGATACATCCAACACGCTGGCACTCCTCCATGTGTCACAACTGAATATTAAAGGGAAATTGACGCATCTACTTCCCGTGTGCACTCGGTGCCCCGCTGCACACCCACCGGTGGATTTATGCGCGGGTCTTTTGTGCGTTTTGTGATTACCTCCCTCCCTCCCAACAGAAAGGCCGCCTCCACTGTGACCCCACCTTTGAGCTGGAGGAGATGATCCTGGAGTCGCGTCCCCTGCACAAGAAGAAGAAGAGGCTGGCCAAGAACCGGTCCCGTGACAACAGCAAGGACTCTCAGTCCGTGAGTCCCGCCGTCCAAAACGCATCAAACGGATCACTGTGTGTACAGACATGCGTCTCTAACATACGTCAGGTCACCTTCGTTAGATTGGTTTACAATGTGCACCGTCTTGCGTTGCGGTCCAAGAGGGGATGATATGCCAGACGTCACTGCGTTGATGATCCAACCGGATCTACTTATGGCTTTTAACTGCTTCCCATTCTGCTGTTTTCCAAGTTAATGTGATCTTTGTAGGCTTACGCACGTCAGGTTTGTGTGATGTTCTGCACACTTTAAGCAAATGTGTATGAAGAGGACACCAGAGTTGATTATAACCTTCCGCACAGGAGGGACGGATACAGCGGCGCAGCCTTCTCCAGATAACAAAGCAGCTCAGGTTTGCCTCGGTCCCCGGTCTGTTAGTTCCCCTCAAAACTGTATATTTTTAGATCGGAGGCGAGACGGAGCCCGGCATCTTTTCTTCCCTCGGCCGCCGCGCATTCCCTGAGCTCGGCAGACAAAATCAATAGCTAATTGTGCGACTGAATTTAAAGAGAGATTTATCGCGCGAGCACGGCGGCGTCCCGTAAGAACGCCGCTTAGTCTTCCCACGTCCTCTCAAAACGGGGATTCAGAATTCTCTTTGACTGTCATACTGGAAGTTTTACAGGGACAGAAACGATTATCATACTAAAACAAAAGGATTTTTTAAATTCAAAGCACGTCTATGGTTGATGGATTGTCTCGAGATTTTTGAGGCCATCGTTGAGCCGGCAGCGCTGACGGAGCAGTACCAGAGTTCACCTGCGGGGGAGCCAGAGGGCTCAGGAGGACATTACACCGCCGCCGCGTCGTCACATAGCCAACAGTTGTTTACTGCAGTATTAATGTGCTCATTCTACAACGTAGTTTCTCTGATTCTGATATATATTTGGGTGTAATATTGTTATTATTCAAGTTTTGTGTTATCGCTCTGAATTTTGGATTTCCATTTAGAGAGATACGAGAAGTTGAAGATCACTTTTCTTTCAAGCTATTTAGAAAACGACAATCACTCTTTTACACTGGGGGGGGGGAGTGTAGAATATTTCTCAACCGAGAGGCAGCGAGTTCCTGGAGTCGGGCCGGTTGCCTGGCAACGGCTCCGTGAACTGAATAAATGGTCCATTGTCATTTTTGAGACTCGGAGTGAAGTGATGGCGAGATTCCCCGGAGGAGCCGGCGAGCTTCGGGACCGCTTGGTGGGAGGAGCGCCGTTAGCTCGGGGGCGGAGCCCACGGTGTTCGTGCTAAGCTAAGCTAGTTAGCACGAAGGCGTGTGAGTCACGTGACTCGGCGACATTTCCTGATATTCGACGTGTTTCTCGAGGTGCGACTGTTGGCTGCTTTTGGCTTCTGACATTTTAAATCCCAAAGGATTAGTGAGGAGATGACTGTCGGCTCGCTCTCTGTTACAGCGACAGTAGCACCGCGTGTGTGTCAACAAAGGAATCAAGAAGGACTGAGTGTGTGTGTGTGTGTGTGTGTGTGTGTGTGTGTGTGTGTGTGTGTGTTGTGTCACGTCACATGTTATCATTGCTTATCAGCGTGTGCAAGGAGTGTGTACCCCTAACAATAGCAGGGTTATCTGACTGTGTGTGTGTGTGTGTGTGTCTGCGTGTATGCGTGTGTGTGTGTGTGTGTGTCGGGTCACATGTTATCAGTGTGTGCACGGTGTGTGTGTTTACTCCATTGAGACCAAGATTGCCTCACAGAGTCTCACAAGAAACATGGAATCTTCATCCTCTGATAACAAGGAGGAGGAGGAGGAGGAGGAGGAGGATGATGATGATAACGATGATGATGACGATGATGATGATAACGACGACGATGATGATGAAGATGATGATGATGTCGTCTTGTTGCCTGCCTGCAGGAGAATGACTACCTCCAGGAGTGCCTTGACGTGGTGCAGCAGGAGTTTATGATCTTCAACCGGGAGAAGTAAGAGAAATATGATAACTCAGACTCGTTAAGAGCTGATCCTCATAGGACAATAAATATATTATAAATATGGTATTATATATATTATATTATAAATATGATATAATATAATATAATAAATATTATGATTATGATATAAATATGATATACATATATTATAAATATGATATAAATATGATATAATAAATATTATGAATATGATATAAATATGATATACATATATTATAAATATGATATAAATATGATATAATAAATATTATGAATATGATATAAATATGATATAATATTATATTATAAATATTATGAATGATATAAATATGATATACATATATTATAAATATGATATAAATATGATATAATAAATATTATGAATATGATATAAATATGATATACATATATTATAAATATGATATTATGAATATCATATACATATTATGAATATCATATACATATTTATATAAATATGATATTATTTATGATAAATATTATATTTATACAAATATTTGTTCTTTCGATCAAACTACTCCTTCATTGATGATATTATAAATATGATATTATAAATATTTATATAAATATTATATTATAGATATTACATTATAAATATTATATATAAATATTATATTATGAATATGATATAACTATATTATAAATATTATATTGTGATATGATATTATGAATATCGTAAATATTTATATAAATATAATACAAATATATGATGAAGGATATACTCGTGTACACGTAGATAACGCAGCGCGTCGCCTCGTGTGTCGCTGGCTGCTGTCGAGCTGGAGGCGCTCTGAGCGACCGCCTCATTTATTATTCACCGGGTTCTGCCACTGCAGTGGGTCTGACACCCAAAAGACTCATTTTATCCTCGTTGCTCTAATTAATGTTGTGTGTGTGTGTGTGTGTGTGTGTGTGAGTGTGTGTGTGTGTGTGTGTGTAGCATCCGGCTCATGTGTGCACACGTCATGCATATTCGTGGAGGTCGTGTGATTAAAATGTGTGTTTACGTGTCGGCTGCTCCATCTGCCTCAGGTTCAAACGGCGTCAGGAGGAGGGGGGCCCGTCGGAAGCCGGGGGCGACGATGGCGGCGACGATGGCGATGGCGACGAGGAGGAGGCCGGGGAGGCAGCGGAGGCCGGGGCCACCATCGAGGACGCGGCGCCCGAGCCAGAACCCGACCCCGAACCGGAGCCCGAGCCCGAGTCCTCCTCCAAGCGGAGCATGTGCGGCTCGGTGTGCTCGTCCCCCGGCAGCTGCTAGCGCCGCACCGCCCCGATCCCCCCCCCCCTCTGTCGTAGCCGGGCCGAGGAACGCACGGCACAGGCGACTGGCGCACGGCACAGGACCCAAAATGGCCTCCCGCTATTTATTTTCCCTTTTCCGTAGCATCCCTCCCCGCCCGGGGCGTGAGTGAAGGCGGTTTCCACGGAGATGTCGTTGTTGCCCCGCCCCCAGAGCTCTTAACTTCTATGCAACGTTACGATATAGCATGACGAATAAGGCGCCGCTCGCCACGAGGCTTCATCCCGAGCTTTTGGATCGAGACGCTCCGACCGGATCGTTCCGCTCGCGGCGGGACCTCGCTCCACGCCGTCTCCGGGCGGCTCGAGCCTCTCCTCCGCGACGCGTCGCCCGGTTCAGGACGTTTTGCTTCTTCCTGTTGCCGCCGACACGATGTGTTCAAAGACATCAGTTAATCACACTGTAACCAAAATGTTAAGTTTTAGGTTTGTTCCTCTTTAACAGGGTTCGTACAGTCATGGAGAATCTGGAATAGTCCCGGATTTCTTTTTTTTATGGTTAATTTCCAGGCTGGGAAAAGTCCTGGAGAGAAAGAAAAGTAAAATAAAAAAATTGCATTTACACAGAATGAATATTTATATAAATATGATATTGTAAATCTTATATAAAAATTTATATAAATATGATTTTAAATATATTATAAATATAATATTATAAATATAATATTATAAATATGATATACATATTTATATAAATATTATATTAGATATTATATTATAGATATGATATTATAAAGATGATATAAATATTTATATAAATATTATACTATAAATGTGATATAATTAATATCATATAAATATTTATATAAATATTATATTATAACTATTATATTATGAATATGATATGAATATTTATATAAATATGATATAAATATTTATATAAATATTTGTTCTTTTAATCAAACTATTTTCTCATTCATTTGTCATTTAAGAATATACTCATGTGTACACAAAGATTTCACAAAACGTTGGTCAACATGTGTATGAACCCTGTCTTTAATGTTAGACGGCTACTATTTTTCCAAACGTTCTATATATTTTGGTGCGATGAGGTACTGGTCAGTGAAGTCGGTACAGCCAATGGGATTGAAGCGTTCTTGCATGTCACTTTATTCCCGACGTGGTAGCGTCTCCTCCTTTAGGACTCTTCTTAGGAAAGCTCTCGTTTCCTCCTCTAGGCGTCGCCGTCTCTTTAAGTGCTTTTGGGTTAGCCGTCCCCCCTAGAGCTCGTCGTAAGTGTAGCCGTGCCTTGTCGGTACTTTCAAATTAGTCGAGATGAGCTTGTTTATATCCGCCCGCACATTTAAGGCGGCGCCGTTAGATCCGAACGCCTGTAGCAAAAGGTCCACCTTAAACCCTAAAGGCTCGTTAAACCTTGTAAATACACAGCGTAGGTAACTTTAAACTGACCCGCAGTTTTATGTGGGGTCGCGACCTCGACGCAGAGGAAGGGCGGAGCTCCACGGCCGCCTCGCTCGGTTCTCCTCTCCAAGTGTGCAGGCACAACTTGTCGGCAGAAATACGCCAAAGCTTTTCTACCATTTGCATTTTACCATTTCTAAGGAACTTTGAATGTGTGTGTGTGATGTGTGTGTGTGTGTGTGTGTGTGTCTTTTCCCCCCCAGTGCAACATAAAGTACGATGTTCCCTTCTGCAAGTGGAAATCATTTATACAATCATATTGTGATTATGTAAAAAGTATATATTTCAGGTAAGGGGGGGAGGGGGAGGGGCTTAACGTAATAGTTAAACATTTTGGGAAATGCTCTCGACGTCTGCGATGTTAATCAGACGTACGATAATCGTCACATTCTGTTAATAACACCCGCCGTGCTGTAATGTAGAACCACTGGAGATTATTTTAGTCTTATTTAAATTCAGATCTCACGTCTCTGTAGAGTATTTTGAGGCACAACGTTCATGTTTTCTTCGTCCCTTTTTATTTTGTAACTGGCTGTAAAACATTGTCGGCCGCGTGGATATTTATTCACCCCGTCATACGCATCACGGCTACATCTGTTGGCTCGGAAATATATATTTTAAAGAAAAATGGGTCTTAAAACGTCGATATGTACTATTTGTTCTTATGGTTATGATAATTTAACTCTAAATACAATTATTTTAAGCCACTACATTTCCCATCGGGCAACGCTGAATATACCGTTTAGTTGTTTTTTCCAGATTTATTTGTTAATAGCACATTTATGTCTCTACAGAGAGCTGATTGGCCTGAGCTGATTGGTCAGAGCTGATTGGTCACAGCTGATTGGTCAGGGCTGATTGGTCACAGCTGATTGGTCAGAGCTGATTGGTCACAGCTGATTGGTCAGGGCTGATTGGTCAGGGCTGATTGGTCAGAGCTGATTGGTCACAGCTGATTGGTCAGGGCTGATTGGTCAGGGCTGATTGGTCAGGGCTGATTGGCTGTTGTAATGAGAAAAATATTAGCCAAATCTTTATATCTTATTTCTCTTTTCTGAATCTTTTCATGGCTCTTGAAAACCTAACACGCTGCACATTGTGATCTAGATGGCGTTGGCACATTGTATGTAGCGTTGTCATGACAACGATATGGGAGCGCAGGCTTGACGCTCAGCGGAGGTTTCACATCAGATTAAAGACGACTCCATATCCCCACCTTGTATTATTAGATAATGACTTGAGCTTTTGAGTCGCTAAGTACAGAAGAACATTTTAAACATGTAAGTATTACATTTCAATGTGACCCACATCTTCCAGTCCTTATGCTAAGCTAGGCTATGCTAAGCTTGGCTAAGCTAAGGCTTAGCACAAAGCACAAACCCGACGGCGGTCTCTCCGTCTTCTCATCTCTCTTTTTAGAAAAGCGCATTTCCCAAAATGTCTCGACAGATATTTCTAACGCTAAAACTTAGATGAGGATCTCCTTTGAAGTTGTTAAAGAGGCGGAGCGGCGAGTCGCCTTTAGGCTCCGCCTCTGGTTTTGTTGTTGCATGTTCCTTTACCGTATAACGCCTGTTTCTTTTTGCCAAAGCCTTGAGAGCTGATGTGTGCATGCGCAGGTCCGACGCGCCTGACGACCGACCCGGTCCGACCCGGTCTCGCCCGGTCCGGCCGGCCGGCGTGGTTCCACACGCCGAGGTCACCGAACCCCAAACTGTACAAACCCCAGCGTCACGCGGACGGCATGATGTCTTTAGACGGTACGCGGAGACCTTCAGGTCGGCTTTCTCCCCTCTGGATGAGAGGAACGAGGTCAGCACAGTGTGTGTGAGTGTGTGCGTGTGTGCGTGTGTGTGTGTGCGTGTGTGTGTGTGTCTGTGTGCATGCGTGTGTGTGTTGCAGCGATAGGAGGGTCCCCCCCCCCCCCCCCCCGATTGTGTTTAAAAATCCGACCGAGAGGAAGATGAGGTCCGCGTGTTCCCCGTCGTCTTCGTCGTCTCGGCCCCCGCTTCGCGTGAACGTCCCGCAGGATTTTTTTGAAAAAGGGGGAAAGCGGCGAGACGCCTCGTTACCGTAGCGACCGCGTTGAGAGGAAAAATAAATGCTGCTTCAAATGCTTTGATAAAGAAATAAATCTCCTTCCAGTAAGTTGGTGTCACCGTGTCTTTGTTGTCTCACACACACACACACACACACACACACACACACACACACACACACACACACACGGATGTTTGTTAAATAAATGTCAGAACACTTTGAATCTGTGGAAACATAATCAGTAAATGCATAAACACTCATGTTATTTAGTAATGAGGTCATAGAAGACGGATTGGATCCTTCCAGGTCAAGAGCCCCTCGAGTCCCTCGGGGTCAGGGGGTCAAACTCATTTTCCCCGTGGGTCACATCAGCATCCCGGCTCCCTCTTAAAGGGCCGGCGCAACTGAAACCCCCTTTAATAGACTTAATCATTACCTTGTATATCATTTTATTCCATCTGTATATAAAATATTGCTATTATGTTTTTCTTACTGATTTTTTACTTTTTAAAATATTGTTCTTACTGCTCACTGCTCAGCACCTGCAACGTCACTGAGGGACGAATACAGGATTATCTAATCTTATTCTTAATCTTAATCTTCTATTTTATCTAATCTTATTTCATCTTCTTTTATAAACTACTCCCGAATATATTGTGAAATAACTCTCTTTGCATTTGATTATTGTTTATTTGAGTAGACATATTGGACACAAGAGCATTTCTCTAATCCATTCAATTTGAAACCTTCAAAATAAAAGCACAGGATATATTTCTTAAATGTCTTTCAAGCCGTCGGGGAGGCCACATAAACTGACGTGGCGGGCCCCATTCGGCCCGCGGGCCTCGTGTTTGACGTGCTCTAAGTGGACCGTTGCCCCGGGTCTTCCAGGATGTCCACCGTCGTGTGCTCTGCATTGTCCACTAGGGGGCGCCACTTCGGGGCGTCGATGGCGTCCAGCAGGGCGGCCATCTCGGCCTCCAACTTCTCCACCGTGTCCTCCACCTTCTGCAGCACACAGGAGGTGTGACAATATGAATAATGCATCAATACGTCGCGGCATGAATAATAAAGTGATCACATATATATACATATGAATATGAATATGCCAAAAAGCAGCAGGTGAGAACAACCCGAGCTCTGATGGTTTCACACCGGAGGGATCCATTATTTAAATAATTGGGGGGGAACTTCACCTTTTCCACCACATCGAGACGGTTGTGAAGGCTCGTGTGTTCTTGACAGGCACTTGAACGCACCGCCCGAGGCCGCCCGGCCGGCTCAGGTCCTGCAGACAGAAACAAGTATTTATAAAAAAATTACAATTTATGATTTACACTTTAAATCACCAACGACAACACAAGCTATTGATCATACATGAATCAGCAATTATTTTATGTTTTTATTGTTTCATACGTGTCATTGTATTATGTGTGTTATTGTTTTATGTTTACTATTGTTTTATGTTTGTTATAATTTTATGTTTATTATTGTTTTTCTTGTTATTGTTTTATATTTGTTGTTTTATGTTTATTGTTTTATGTTTATTATTGTTTTAGTTTTGTTATTGTTTTATATTTTTATTTTATGTGTGTGATTGTTTATGTTTGTTAATGTTTTATGTTTATAATTGTTTTATTTGTGTTATTGTTTTATATTTTTTATTTTATGTGTGTTGTTGATTCATGTTGATTATTGTTTTACATTTCTTATTGTTTTATGTTCATTATGGTCTGTCAAGGGTCTAAAGATGCTAATTATCTGCGTAGCTACAATCTGGTTCAGAGCATCACATGGTGACCTTCGTCTCTTTTTAAGTAAAGATATGAAGATGAACACATGAAGTCCTCCGGCGCGTTGCTGCTGCCTCTTTCCTCCGGCTCTGTTCCCTCTGAAGCCCACTCTCTGAGGCGGCGTTCTCTGGCAGGACTCTGCTTCCATTTTGGTTCTCGCACCTTCTCCGTGGCGCCGAGCCATCCGCGTAGCGTTTATACTTCAGAGGTTTCAGTCGCGCCTGAACTCTGGCACCGGCTGGACCGCCCGGTGTTTTAAGAAAAGTTTGAGCAATGCCCAAACAAGGATGTAAAAAAAAATAAAAAAGTTTAAGAGCTCAATCAATATATATTAAATAACACTTGGAAATGTCTCTTGTAACCAGTTTGTAACTTTAAAATGAGCCAAAATACTTCGAGCTATTTCCAACTCATTTAAAACTCCCACATGTATCTTTGGTTTTCACAGCTTTAATATGAGCACCAACATAAAGATTGTTAAATATGTAATTGTCCCCTGGATTTCAGACCTTCACACAATTAAAGTTGGCTTCTCTGCTTTCCTCATCGGTAAACACGCCTTTAGCATGAGGCACAAAACCACGATAAAAACATTAAAAACACCCAAATTCTGCTGCCAAAGACACATCTCGCACAAAAGAAGAGGAGGAATTTGTGTTTTGCTTTTCATGAGCTTCTTAGATAGGGGTTGTGTATATGTTGCCGATCAGTATCCGACTTAACGAGTCATTAATCCACCGCCGACTCCCAACAACATCGTTTATATGAGCAATGAGAAAGTCGTGCAGGAGATGCTCCCCACGGCTCGTTTTGTGATCGTCGATGTTCAGAGATTTCAAACATTTTCGGGCTCCATTACACCGATGAAGGGATGCCAAGTTCAGAACATGCAGGAAGCAGGCCAAGAAGGAGGGATGGAGGGAGGGAGGGAGGGAGGGAGGGAAGTGAGTATCCTGCCCTGGGTTTGTGGAAGACCACACCTGCTTTGGTTTTGACTGATGCGTTATCGGCAGTTCGTAACATCCCTCTTTCTCTTCATATTAGTGCATTTCATAACCACCACAAGCTTTTAACGTGCTCTACTATAGCTCCTCATTGTGTGTATTGTGTGTTCTTCTTACCAAATATATACTGTGTGTTATTGTCTTATTATCTTATGTTTATTATGGTAATTAGCTCTGTAGCTAGTATCTGGTACAGGGCATCACGTGGTGACGTGCATGTATTTACTGTTCATGGTCCCTTTTTAAATAAAGATAATATAAATGAGAGAAAAACAAACCCACATAAAATCCCCAGATGAGTTGTTCCCATTTTGTGTTTTGGGCTTTTGGCTTTTATCCAGTTATATAAGAGATGGACTTTGTTCTCCCTTCATGGACTGTTCCAGGAGGTTGAGCAATCACAAGAGAGCCCCCCCCTTCCCCCCCCCCCCGCCACACACACACACACACACACACACACACACACACACACACACACACACACACACACACACACACGCTCCAAGGAAACACAAGAAACACAAGAAAAGTAAACATATTGTATGACATAACATGCTGAATACGTGTCTTTGCCTGTGTGTGTGTTTGTGTGTATGTGTGTGTGTGTGCGTGTAGTAAACATTGAGGTTAAAACTCTCGCTAAATGGGGAAACTACGCCCCCTGCTGGTGTAAATGTGTACCTGCGCAGAACGGTAGACGCAAAGGACTGTGGGTAATATTCAGTTCAACGGACGGTTCGCTAACGGGTTTCGTGTCTATGAATATCTGTGGACATTCATAGTGTTAACTAATTATAAAAGTTGAGCTGGCTTTATTTGTTTGGATAGTAATTGTCTCGGAGTATATTCGCCGTGTTTTTATTTAGTTAACTATTATTTTTCTTCGTGTTTTATTGCCAGTAAAGAATGTTTACGCTAACGGGACGCCGTCTTTCTATACTGCGCATGCGCAGTTGTCCACAGGAGACGCCTGAACTAAGTCGTCTTTCGTCATGCCTGCAGGTAATGTTACACTACGTTGTTTTATAGTGTGTGCTAATGTTTTAAACAGGCAGCTAAAGTATGTTATATATAGTCTACATGTTTACTCGGTTACATAAATATGAAATTAGAAACTAATAAAAAAAAGAAAAGGTAGAAATCCAACAGTGAGAAATCTGTGTGAATATATTTTGTATTATATATTTATTTTACATTTCTCCTCATACATTTAAGAGACTTTCTCTTCTATTTTGTATATATATATCCCCACTGTACTAGTGTATTGTCACCTGCTCCCTCCTGCTTTCTCCTTGCTCCCTCCTCCCTCCTCCTTGCTCCCTTCTCCCTGCTCCATCCTCCTTTCTCCCTCCTCCCTTCTTTCTCTCTCCTCCCTGCTCCCTCCTCCCTCCTCCTTGCTCCCTTCTCCCTCCTCCTTTCTCCCTTCTCTCTGCTCCCTCCTCCCTGCTCCCTCCCCCTTGCTCCATTCTCCCTTCTTTCTCCCTCCTCCCTCCTCCTTGCTCCCTTCTCTCTGCTCCCTCCTCCCTGCTCCCTCCTCCCTCCTCCCTCCTCCCAGCTGTTGGCCGTTCCCTATGAGTCTGTGTTCCCCCCTTGAAGACGTCCCTCCCTCCCTCCCTCCCTCCCTCCTCCTCCTCTCTGGTTTCTCTCGTTCTCTTCTCCTCCCTCGTCTTCATCGGTGAAGCGAGCCACTGAGCGTGGAGACGGAGGAGGAAGGAGAGCTGGTTAGAAACCACGCTGACACGATATTGGATTAAGTGTTGCCAGAGCGGAGCTGGAATTAGGAACAGATGTGCTGGAGGCCCTGAACACACACACACACACACACACACACACACACACACACACACACACACACACACACACACACACACACACACACACACACACACACACAGACTCGCATCTCGCATGCATGTGTACCAACGTCATTTCAGCCTTGTGTTTGTTCACCGAGCCGTTGTCTACACACACTTACATCTGTACACTATATATATATATATATATATATATATATTAAAGCAACGTACACATAAAGGATCGATGTATTTCCACCGCACTCCAATAAATCCGTTCTGGTAAATCAACACAGTGATTCCTCGTAGCCTTTCCATGTCTGACCTCACACACACACACACACACACACACACACACACACACACACACACACACACACACACGTCCCTTACCTGCGACGGCGTAGCCAATCAGGAGGAGGATTAGTCCAACTGAAGAGGTGGAGGGGCCGGTCATGGCGAGTGGCTGGCGGACGACAGAGTGAAGACACAAAGCCCCCCCCCCCCCCCCCCCCCCCGAAAACCAGCTGAAACAGAAACTCTTCCTTCTCCTCTTCTCTCTCTCTCTCTACGCTCTCCTCGTTGGCTGAGGCCGGTTTCCTAATGAAACCATTAGATCAGGACAAAAACAGCTCAGTGTCGGGAAGGGGAGGAGGGGGGGGCACTGGGAGGGGACTCTCAGCCACAGAAGACTGGTTTTAAAAGAGGGGGATGAGTTTGACTCTTTAGTTTATGTCTCGCTTACGTACACAGAGTAGATGAGCTTTTGTTTTATTTTTTTATTTTATAACTTTAAACTGTATTTGTTTTTTTCGAATCCAGAGAATAACAAAAGATGTGAAGCTTTTTTTAGTTTGGGGGGGGGGGATCAGCAGGAAGTCAAAGCGGTCAACAATCAATTAAGTTCTTGCATAATTTAATTGATTGATTTCCTGTTATAATAATATAAAATAATAACTTCAAACTGTCAGAATGAATTCATTTCGCTAAACATCACAAAAAGGAGACGTGTGTTTTACTCTTTATTATTTTTTACATTTAATAGAAAATCAAAGATATTCCTCAGCTGATCAACTTTAAATGTATTTCATGAATTGTTGAGAAGATTAATGTATGTATTAATGTATTAGCTGCGTGTGACTCGGACACAGCATCCCATCATTACTAAGACACCCTAAAAAAAGAAGATAATATTTAATACAAATTAAATGTAATTCAGATGGTTTACAAGCATGCAGAGCAATAATAATAATATTACAAAGATTATTAATGCTCTGATAAAAACACGCTAACAGAAAGATAGAATACGTGCAGCGATCATCTGAGACCTCCAGACAAGACCTCCACAGCGTCAGCTTTAACGTCCTGAAGCTGAAGGAACCCTGGAGGGGTTGGTCCTCGCGTAGCTCCGCCCCCTGGGGACGCTCTTCTCCGGACCCGCTTCAGTTCGCCGAGCAATCCGATTGGACGCCGCCGTCATCTGCCTCCCTTTCTCACCTGTGAGAGTCGCCCGTGAAGACCTCCTATGACCTCCTATGACCTCTGACCTCTGACCCCGAGCGGGCAGCAGCCATCTTTCTGTGGAGCGGCGTGCCGGAGCAGCGGCATCTCGACATCCCGACAGCTAGAAGACACTAAATGAAGTTGTCAGGCGGCCGGCGGTGTGTCGGGGCGTCAGCTGGACGCGGTGCAGGTGGTGGGAGACGGGAGGATGATGTCATCGCTGATGGACAACACCTCCCGGCCCCCATGTGGAGCGCCTGCTGAGCTCACAGTAAACCACACGCACACACACACACACACACACACACACACACACACCACACACCACACACCACACGTACACACACACACACACACTGACAAACACCTTCACCTGTGCAATAATATAGTACACTCTGCAAAATAGTTATTCTGTCTGTGTGTGCATATTCAGTTATTGTTGATTCTTCACTGTTATTATTTAATCCCTTTTTATCTTCTCTGTTTATTTATTTATTTAATCTTATCTTTTTATGTGTATTGTTCTTTTTGTTTTTTTTAACTGTTGAAAAGTTTTGGCCTGTTATTGACAAATTGTTTTAATTGACTGTCCTGCACTTTGTGACCCTTGTCTGCAATATAAATAAACTTTACTTCCTTACTTATAAACATACATACTTATTGACTTATACACATACGTACCTACTTGTATACATACTTATATACTTATATGCATGCATACTTACTTACTTCTATACATACATACTTCTATACATACATACTTATATACATACTTACTAACTTCTATACATACTTTCTTTACTTACTTCTATACATACTTACTTACTTATATATATATATATATATATATATATATATATATATATATATATCCATACTTTACTTGCTTACCCCTTTTGATGCTGTAATCTTGTACATTTCCCCACTGAGGGACTAATAACATATTATTATTATTGTATCTTAAATGTGGGATATTAATATCATTAATAATTACTGTTATTTTTTATATATAAATGATTTTTTTTCTAAATAAAATACCAAAAATATTAGACATGTCAAGAAGCGTACTATAATTTTACTCCCGATTATAACTCCCAATTAAATTCTAATGATGGTCCCAGCGTTGCCACGTAAACAGAGAGCTCAACACGAACCACTGAAATGATCAAATGTGTTTTTGTTTACTAAGTATATTAAAGTACTACCGAAGCTATTAAAGTCATATACATGCAGAGTAGAAACAAGAGATATGAAATGTAAATGTAGGTCAAAGGTCGCCTCGTGACCCTTGAATGCGGTGGTGTTGTGTCTCTCCACCAACGCACAGCCAGAGGATCATGGCGTCCAGCGGCGCCGCTCTGATCCGTGACAGACGGCCGGGGGCGGGGTCACCTTGTCTCCGTCTATTCCGGGCCGGTCCTCGCCTGTCCGCTCCGCTCGGTCAACGCGGCCGCCGGTCGCTCTGAGAACCCAACGCCGTCGCGGGCGAGACGAGGTTCAGGAGGCCGTCGGTCCGACATTTCCCTCGACTCTTTCCGCCCCGCGCTGAGGTCTTAAGCTCCTCCCACCCTACGCTCCGTTCACTACGCTCAGATTTACCTGCAGATACAGTTGGAGCCGTGTCGGCTGAAGGGATTATCTCTGATTATGCACATTCCCGTCATTATTTGAGCTGTGGGTACGCTCGTTATCTGGCTGGCATCACCGTCGGCGTTCACTCCAGATTTGAGGAACGCGTTGGTCATCCCATCAGAGCTGAACGGGATCCGGACCTCCTGCTGGGCGCCGGCAGCTTGGCAGCTGTCTCTATTATCTGCCGGCCTGGTAGCCTAAGTCTCTCCACAGTTACTCAACAATGTGCCGCTGATCCAGGAACAGCCTTGATCTCCTGCAGCAACGTATTACACGTGCATCCATCCCGATTGCTCATTCCATTGAGAAGAGGTGCACTGCACCTGGATTGTAGATAAGAATCCGTGGAGATAAAAAATAATCGTGGCTCATTTAGCACTTTTATTTGATCCTTATGCTCTTGTCACAAAACCGCATCTCTTTCCTCTTTATAGCAACCACCACTTCCACTTTCTTTCATTTCTGATCCCCCCCTCCCCCCCGTCCATTGTCCTTTTCTCTCGGTGCTTGAGCCTCCAGATCCATGCTCCCGAGATAAGCCGTAAGTCTGCGTCTATCTCCTAAGATTGCCTAATTAGCAGCGCGTCATAGAACGGGGCAGTAATCCCGGTCTGGGACCAGGAATAGAGGCCAGGGAGGAGCCGGGCCACTGCCGGGCCACCAGGTGTCTCTGGGTAATCCCTTCTGAAATAGCCCCAGGGCAAGGAAAGAAGGGAGGCGCCTGGGACGGGAGCCGTTTCGCCGTGGGAGCCGTCCTCTTATCCCTCAGACGCCACACAGCAGCCGCAGGAGGAGGCGAGGGATTCGGATCCGGAGCGTCGTTGGACTGCGGGAGGAGGAGGAGGACGGAGCTGCTTCCACCAGGATGAACTTTGCGGCCCAGTTGTTCTACTCGAGCTACTTGAGCGAGCGACTGGAGCGGTTGTACTCGCCCAGGCCTGCACTCAAAGACATCGAGGAGAATGACCCCTTCTGGCAAAGGTGGGAAATTACAACACGTAGACCCCCCCCCCCCCACAGATATTCTCCAGACCCTTCCTCTAGCCAGCTCCGTCAGACGACCTCGTGCCTCTTTCTTCAGGCGCTCCCGTTCTTCCCCCTCACCCCCTCAGTTTGCGATCCACCCTCAGATCTCTGATCTCTTTCTTTGCCACCTACTTCTCACAAGAGAAAATCAAGACGACTGCAAACATGTCTTCCAAATCTGTGTTTTGCTGCTGCGATTACCACGATCAAGGCGTTGCACGGTCCCCATGGACGATCTTCCTCACCAGATGGTTTCCTGCAAACCTTCACCATCTCCATCCAGGATCATGTCCCCGCCTCTTCCTTCTAGAGGAGAGCAAACTCCCAACCTTCCAAGTCCTCGTAGACTTTCTCCTCAGCTTGGTTTTCTCAAGGGCGTAGCTTCGCATACAGTCCATAGGGACTCGTCACGACCAACGTTTTGGGAAAGACGTAGTACACTGGCTGTGTCCCTTCCAATGCTGAGACCAACCCTACGCCATTGGGTCCTCTACCTTTCTTACCTTACTCCTCTTCATCCCCAAGGTAATTCTCATATATTTAGATGAAGACAGAAGGAAGTCACAGAGTGGCATAGGAGAGGAGAGGTAGGCCCTTTTAGCTTGATTGAATAACATCACATCTTGGTTTAGTAGACGGTTGTCTTAAAGCCACAAAGGTACACCAGAATTTTAAGGATTTAATGTGTTTTGTCTTCAGTCATGACTGTCTTGACGAAAGAAAAACAAAGTGCATATTTCAAGTACTTTGGTGTGAGGATCCAAACCCTCTAGTGCTGCTAAATGAAACAAACCAGACAAAGAATACAACAGCCAGACTTTTACTTTCAGACGCCAAGATTCAGGGTCTTAGTGCTGAGAGACATTTCTTCCTCTCAAGTGAACGTGGTTCCAGGAGGAGGAGGTAGCAGCCACTTAGGGCACTGAGTCATAAAGGGACATTAAGAAGATGAGTGGGCTGAAATGTCTCCTTCACTTTGTGCTTTGTCCCAGCCTTTCTTTTTATTTGTTACCAATTTGAAAGAGCCTATTTATTTATTCCTCTCAGCTCTCCGTCTCTTCCGGAGGAGGCATTTTGGGACTTGATACTGACTGCCATGTTGCTCTTTCGCCCTCTTTTGATTATGTTTTTTCAAAACTGTATTTTAACCAAAGCACAAATCTGACTTTTTGTGTGCCAGCCGTGTTAAAAGCACAGTGTGTGCCCACATCACGGGTTAAAGGGGAGGAGGGCATCGATGTGGGGTGTGTTCATGGCAGATCACTGGGACCTAAATAGACGAGGATGTTCTCTGCAGACGGTTGTTGGGAGAACTGCTCCCCCCGGTGGCCTCCAGGTGAACACACGTGAGCGCTTTCATCAATGGATCATTGTGAATGTGACTCATCTCCACTTACTCGGCTGTATCTGGACCGCCGTGATGCAGCAAACTGCTCGTCTGGCAGTTTAAAAATACATCGAGAAGAAAAGGTCTGAAACTGACTGGCGAGGCTCCACTGCAGAACCGTGTTGGGATTTAACCATTTGTGATTTGATTTGACAGGGTTAATCTCTGAAGGGTGTAATCCTATCATTCGGGTTTATGCAGTTTCACGCCGGCGTAGTCGGAGAACTTTCCACCATCGAGTCTGAGGACTCCTACACTTGTGTGCAATGTCATTCCATGAATTCACGAAGAGTCAGAAGAAGAATTGAAGCTTTTTTAGTAGACGACATGTGCCATTTGATTGTACTCAGTGGCCTTTTAACCGAGCTGTCGTAAAT
Organism: Liparis tanakae; assembly: GCA_036178185.1. NCBI lineage: Eukaryota > Metazoa > Chordata > Actinopteri > Perciformes > Liparidae > Liparis > Liparis tanakae. The sequence continues at coordinate 21,186,426 of CM070100.1, read as the reverse complement.
CAAACTGTCCTGCCTTTGGCCCTTAATTGACACTTTAATCGTTTGTGCGTCTCCAAAAAAAGAATCGCGGAATGACCCAATCCATCAGACGTAATCTGTCACAGTGAGTGGAAGCTGGAGTGACATGGAAGGTGAATCCATTCGTCTCAGACGGAGGGACTGGGGGGTCAGTGTGGGTCTGTGTGTCCCCGTACATTCGCGTAGAGGGCCTTCTTCTGATCCTTTCAATTTATTCAGGTCAGAAAATATCACTCGACTCTAATGTTGAGATCTGTGGACGAGGCACAGGAGGAGAGGAAGAGAGGCGGTGGCAAAATGGACAAAATCAAAGCAATCTGGAACCGAAAGTGAGCAGAAGACCTCCCTTGTGCTTTTTCAATGTATTCTTTTTGTCATTCTTTTTTCTTAAGTGTTATGTTCTGTAACACACAACATTAACGCATTTTTAGAGCGCCTCCAGGAGGCCCGTAGAAGAACAGCACCTCCCCTTGAGAAAATTGTAGGAAAAGTAGGAAATAGAGATAAATAGCATTAAAATGTACATTTAAAGTAAAGGGAATCCATCATCCAATTATGCAGAAGGAAATATTAAGCCTGCTCAGAAAAGGACGAGATGCACATAGCTTTTCTTACAAGAAACCCCCCTAGTGGACAAGGAGCACATGACACTTAAGCGAGACTGGGTAGGCCGGGCTTACTACTCGTCATTTCCCGCTATCTTAATACACAAGGTCACCCCATTCGGACTGCGCACATGTAAAAGCGACTGGAGGGCAGATGTATCCTTATTCACGGCACACCGGCCACTTTGATTCATATTTATTCATGCCCCAGTATACCTGGACATGACTGAGTGAAGCTATTTCTGGCACACAGAGATGGTGCTTCCCATCATACCTCCTCACTGACGAGGAATACGAATTAAAAAAAGATGGAGTCTGAGTTGGATTTCTTTTTTTAGATTAAAGACGACGGTGAAACAAACCCTGCTTTTCTCTGGGAATCTGCAAAAGCCGATATGAGAGGATTCACTATCTCATATCTGTCACACCGGGAAAAGAGAAACCCGACTTCAGAGGCAGAAGGAGCTGGAAACAGACTTTGAAAAAGCTGGCCCGTAAATCTAGTGCAACCAAAACTAATCTCATTAAAGAATCAAAGCGGCACTAAATTAAATTCTGAAGGAGGAAGCGTCTCCATCCTCAATCCATCAAACGCAGCGGCTGTATGAATATGGAAACAACGCTAGTACATATATGGCCCTGCAAAATGAAATCAACTATAGCAGAGATCTAGGAGGGAAAAGACATTTCCATAAGAAAAATATATATGTTTTTGTATCGTTATACAAAACTGATAATAAGAGCACTAAAGAGGAACGTCTTTGGGGAAACATTAGGGTAGAAGCGAAGGCTTTGATGTACATCACCAGGCCCAGATGGGTTAATTAAAGCCTGGAAAACAAGATCACTCCTCGTCTAGTCAGAACTATAATCACAGCTTTAACTACCTGGAACAATGTCGAGAGTCGTCCCCAATAAATTAGGAAAAGTCATGAAATATGAAGCAAAAAAATAATGTTAATCCTTTTTTTGAGACGTTAAACATTGAATGGGGTCAAATTGACCCCAAAGGTAACAGGAGGGTTACATGTCTACACCAGTTTTAGGCTTTAAAGTTTATCCATCAAAACCCGAGGCGCTATTGCAGGCTCTACGCCACCTAGTGGATTCTCTTTTCACTGGTCAACCGATTAGATAACATACCCTTTGAATTGGAATTGGCCCTACTTTAAAAAAAAAAAACAGGTTGAACTCAATCTTAAACCAATCACAACGCGCATTAAGGAACTCAATTCAATTCAGTTTATTTGTTTAGCCCAATTTCACAAATTACAAATTTGTCTCGGAGTGCTTTACAATCTGTACACATAGACATCCCTGACCTTTGACCTTTGACCTCACATCGGATCAGGAAAAACTCCCAAATAACCCTTCAGGGGGGAAAAAGGGAAGAACCCTTCAGGGGAGAACAGAGGAGGATCCTCTCCAGGATGGACAGAACAATAGATGTCATGTGACCAGAGGACAGATTTAGAGTTAAAATACATTCAATGAATTTGACAGAGTTTATCAATAGTTCATACTAGGCATATTCCTAATAGGAAGACCTGAATTTGTGGAGAACTTGACCAGCTTCCTGGTGGGTGACATGCAGCCCATGGTACTGCACCCCCGACAGATGCTGCCGAGCTCGATACCCAACTGCTTCTTCACTTGGATAAAGCCACACAGTTCATCTGCAGGGCAAACGGCTTGGAATGAAATCAAGCCGCCTACAGAAAAGCGAGCAACAGGAAGGACCGGGTTCTTAACATGAGTTATACGACTGGGAGAACAGGGTTCGTACAGTCATGGAAAACCTGGAAAAGTCATGGAAAAAACTTCAATCTTAAAAGTTTTGGAAAATTCATGGAAATATGTTATTATCACGTGTTCATTTGAGTTTGAGTTCATGAAGTTTGAAATAATTTATAGTTTTTTTAAAGAAAAACACTCAAAATATAAGCCAGCACACGGCTCAATACTTACTCTAAATTGTTCATGTTTCTACCGATATCTCAGTTTGGTCATGGACATTTGGTTTAAAATCATGTAAAAGGTTTGGAAAATCATTAAAAATCATTGAAAATCATGGGAAAATCATTGAAAATCATGGGAAAATCATTGAAAAGTCATGAAAATCCATTGGTCAACATGTGTAAGAACCCTGGGAGAAGGAACACGGACGCGTCTGAGTGGGCGGAGCCAGAGGCTGCAGGCGCACTGAGTGATTCTCATTTTTGGTGAGGAGGGTTCCTAATGGAGGGAAACGACCCGGAAGCATCTAAGTGCTGCCACGATAAGTGCAGGTTGAATTCCCGAGTTGCAAAGGAAAGTTCAACGCTTCCTTATTTATTATATATTATATAGAGAGATATTTTTGGCGTGAGGCCATCGCTGCTTTCTTCTCTGATTCATATCCGAGCGATCGGGATTTAGTTTGGTCTGCGCTGTGGCTTTGTTCTGTGAGGACACGTTGATAAAGGAAAATGGTTCTTTCTCCTGGATTAAGCCTCAGGGTCGTTGATTTTATAAAAAAAGAAGGGAAATAGAACAAAATCTGATATCTATTTGTTAAATGAAATGTAATGTGTTAGCGTAGCTTAGCATAAAGCCTGGAAACGGGGACCCGGGGAGAAAAACATCCCAAAAGTTTTAGAAAAGTCATGAAATATGTTTTATTCATCTGTGCATTTACGCTGAGTTTTAAATAATTAATATGCTTTCAAAAGAAAGACGCTCTAAATACTCCGCTGCAAAAAGACTGAAAAAACATGAATGTTTATTCTTTTAATCTAAACTATTGTCTCTCATTCATTTGAGTCATTCAAGGTTATTTACCGTATGCTGTGGAATCCTCTGTTAGTTTAAATACGACATTCCCTTCCTTCACTTCGCTTCCTACCTTCCCTTCTTTCCTACCTTCCTTCCCTGCCTTTGCTTCCTTCCTACCTTCCTTCCCTGCCTTTGCTTCCTTCCTACCTTCCTTTCCTCCCTTTGCTTCCTTCTTACCTTCCGTTCCTCCCATTTGCTTCCTTCCTTCCCTTCGCTTCCTACCTTCACTTTTTTCCTACCTTCCTTCCCTGCCTTTGCTTCCTTCCTACCTTCCTTTCATTTTCTTCCTTCCTTCCCTTCGCTTCCTACCTTCACTTCCTTCCTACCTTCCCTGCCTTTGCTTCCTTCCTACCTTCCTTTCCTCCCTTTGCTTCCTTCTTTCCCTTCGTTTCCTACCTTCACTTCCTTCCTACCTTCCTTCCTTCCCTCCCTCCCTTTGATTCCTTCCCTTCCTTCGCTTTTTTCTATCCTTCCTTCCTTCCTTCTTCCCTTTTTTTCCTAACTTCCTTCCTTCCTTTTTATCTGAATGTTTATTATTTTATTCTAATCATTGTCTCTCATTCATTTGAGTCATTTAAGGTTATTTACTGTATGCTGTGGATGCTCTTTCCTGAAGCCCCGCCTCTTTCCTGAAGCCCCGCCTCTTTCCTGAAGCCCCGCCTCTTTCCTGACGTCCTCCTCGTGGTTTTCTCTCCCAGGGACGAGCAGCGTCGGGGCGCCGCTCAGTTTTCTAAATGCGGCGCCAACGTGGGCAACGGCGCCGCGGGCCGCCGCTCCCCCCTCATCGCGCCGGAGCGGCTGAAGGACTTTGGCGAGGAGGAGCTCCTCACCGGCGGCGCCAGGGTCACGGGCGCCACGGTCACGGGCGCCACGGTGGTGGTGGTGGGCGGTCCCGAGATCACGCTCATGCAGGTCCCCAAAACCAGACGCCTCAGCGAGTTCCGGGTGGTCCCCCGGCCGCCCGTGGAGTACCTCCGCTTCCAGGACATCAGCGACGCCGCCTCCAGGATCCAGACGGCGATCCAGAGGACGCCGTGCACGGTACGGCGGCGCCGCGGGAACGTTTGGAGGAACTATCGGAGGGACGGGAGGGAATGACAAACGGGAATATCGGCGTCTCACCGCGGAAGAATTAAATACAAAGATACACGAGATAAAGTACAGACGGCAAGTCTCAACGTTAGCACTGTAGAGGGGGCGGTGCTTAGAGGGGCGGTGCTTCGAGGGGGCGGGGCTTATCTCCATGGAAACAGTTATCATCTCCTTCCTCCAGCATGGAGAACTATATAAAGATACACAAAATAAAGTACAGACGGCAAGTCTCAACGCTGGAGTCGCCTGAAGTCACTCGATTGACCATTTGGGGCTTTTCGCTTCATTTGTGCCTTAGAGGGGGCGGGGCTTCGAGGGGGCGGGGCTTATCTCTGGGGAAACAGTTATCATCTCCTTCCTCCAGCATGAAGAACTCACCTCTAGTTCTGCTTCATACGTGTTGAGGACGTCCCACAGACGTGTGAACATGTAACATCCCGTGTTTGGCTTCATGACATTAATATATATATATATATATAAATATAAAATGGTTTAGTCCGTAGAACATCTCAAGACATCGTCAAACGCTTGTTGAATATCGTGAGTTTGTTAAGTTCTCATGACCACGCTCCGTGAAGCCCCGCCCCCGGGTCGCCTCAACGCCGCCTCCTCTCTGTGCTCAGTACTCCAGGCTGTCCAAACAGTACGGGATGGAGATCTACCTGAAGAAGGAGCAGCTGCACTACACCGGCTCCGTGAAGGAGAGGGGGGTCCTGAACCTGCTCACCTGCCTCCCACAGGTGAGGGAGAGAGAGAGAGAGAGAGAGAGGGAGAGGGGGAGAGAGAGAAGGGGGGGGGGAGAGAGAGAGAGAGATGGAAAGAGAGACTAATCTACTATCTGTGTGTTTGTGCAGGCTCACATGTGTGGACTGACCACTACTGTGTGTGTGTGTGTGTGTGTGTGTATACTATGTGTGTGTCTATATACTGTGTGTGTATACTATGTGTGTGTCTATATACTGTGTGTGTGTATACTATGTGTGTGTCTATATACTGTGTGTGTGTGTATACTATGTGTGTGTCTATATACTGTGTGTGTGTCTATATACTGTGTGTGTGTGTTTGTGTGTGTGTATACTATGTGTGTCTATATACTGTGTGTGTGTGTGTATACTATGTGTGTGTCTATATACTGTGTGTGTGTGTGTATACTATGGGTATGTCTATATACTGTGTGTGTGTGTACTATGTGTGTGTCTATATACTGTGTGTGTGTGTGTGTATACTATGTGTGTGTCTATATACTGTGTGTGTGTGTGTATACTATGTGTGTGTCTATATACTGTGTGTGTGTGTTTGTGTGTGTGTATACTATGTGTGTGTCTATATACTGTGTGTGTGTGTGTGTATACTATGTGTGTGTCTATATACTGTGTGTGTGTGTATACTATGTGTATGTCTATATACTGTGTGTGTGTGTACTATATGTGTGTCTATATACTGTGTGTGTGTGTGTATACTATGTGTGTGTCTATATACTGTGTGTGTGTGTGTATACTATGTGTGTGTCTATATACTGTGTGTGTGTGTGTGTATACTATGTGTGTGTCTATATACTGTGTGTGTGTGTATACTATGTGTGTGTCTATATACTGTGTGTGTGTGTGTGTATACTATGTGTGTCTATATACTGTGTGTGTGTGTGTATACTATGTGTGTGTCTATATACTGTGTGTGTGTGTGTATACTATGTGTGTGTCTATATACTGTGTGTGTGTTTGTGACCTAAACATATGTTTTAACCCCTGAGGGGCCTCCCAGCCTCGCGGTGCTTCTCGGTTTCTTTATGTTCTTATTCTGAAGCCAGTTGGAGGCGAGTGGTGATATTGGTGATATATTAGTAATATATGACGTATCGGTTCCCCAATGCCCAAACAACAAACATCAGGAACATTGTGTTTCTTTGTGGCTGTGCACATTGGTGTGTACTCCAACTCAGGAGTGTGTGTGTGTGTGTGTGTGTGTGTGTGTGTGTGTGTGTGTTCCTGTCCAGGCGCAGCAGAGGAAGGGCGTGATCGTGGCCGGCGACTGTAACTTCTCGCTGGCCGTGGCGCACCACGGCGTGGAGCTGAGGGTCCCGGTGTTCGTCATCATGCCGGCGTGCTGCTCCTCGCCGCGCCTCCGCGTCTACCGGGACTACGGCGCCGTGGTCATCTCCTACGGCAGCACCGGCCCCGACTCGCAGAGCCACGCCCGCCGCCTGGCCGCGGACAACGGCTACCTCTACCTGGAGGAGTGAGTTAGTGTTTCACACGGGGGTCACAGGGGGGTCACACAGGGGTCACACGGGGGTCACTCAGGGGTCACACAGAGGTCACACAGGGGTCACACAAGGGGTCACACAGGGGTCACACAGGGGTCACACGGGGGTTAAATACATTTGACTGAGGGAAAGGTTTACGTAATAATTTCATTTTACTTTAATATGGACTAGAGTGGTGTCATTTGACCTTTGACCCACTTGTTTGCAATCATATATATATATATATATATATATATATATATATATATAATTTATTGAATTGAGTTCAATCAATAAATTATATATATATATATATATATATATATATATATATATATATGGACTAGAGTAGTAATACATATGTATATAAATAATGGATATGTATGTGTATATATAATATGTGTATATATATACATATATATTTAAATATAAATATGTATGTATATATAAATATTCATATATATATATACATGTGTATATATAAATATTAATATATATTTATATATGTATATATACATATATATTTTAAGATAAATGTATATTTACATGTATTATATATATATATGGACTAGAGTAATAATGTATACATACATATGTATACATATATATATTTACATATATATATATGTAAATATATATATTATTATTTACATATACATGATTGTAAGTAACTTTAGGTAAAAGTGTCCGCTAGATTAAATGTAAAGGTTACTTCCGTGTACCGTAGTGAAAGTCGTTCATGACATGAAGTGGCGTTCCTTCTTTTCTTTCCTCTTGTCCAGAGATGAAAGCGCCGCCTACCTGGCCGGTCTGGGCACCGTTGGCATGGAGATCCACGAGCAGCTGCCCAAGCTGGACGCCGTGGTGGTCCCCGCCGCCGGCCAGTACGCCCTGCTGGCCGGCATCGCGGCCGCCATCAAGCACCTCCACCCACAAGTTCTCGTCATAGTAAGAGGAACGCTCAGCCGTCTGAACGTCGCTGGCTTCTAAACTACGATAACTAATAAGACGAGCTGCCTCAAAGTCAGGTCACATGGCTGATAAAACTTTTGCTTTTACTGCAAAGATGAGCGCCCAACATCTCCCCGGTGCTGACCGGAGTGTGTCGAGTTGTTAATCCTCCTAGTACCCATCATGAAGAGATATCACCGCGTGGGACTCACCCTGTGTTTATCCCGGTTGTGAACATTATGAAATGCAACACAGAGGCTGATTGAGGCCGCCAGTCTTCCCTCAGCAGTATTGTTTTTATATCATAGTGATTATTACTAATGCGGCCAGAGTGGTTTTATTCTTTGAATGGCCGTGTGTCTGTGCAGTAACTCCTTTGCCATGTCTGCCTTTCAAGTTCATTCCCTGTTTACATCATGAAAAGGGAAATGTAGATGAGGAGGATTAATGAATTATGGGATTAAAACTTAATATTTCTACGTCTACAGAAGGTCATTTCCGTCGGTTGCTCTGTTGGTCCACCACGTTGCTCCATATCTAAACAACTGCTCGATGGATTGTTATGACATTTTTTGAGATATGCACGTCCTCAGGTTGAAATATAACTTTGGTGGGATTTAAACTTTTTATATAGTGCCATGTAAGGTCAAAATGGGGCGACTGTGGTCAGTGGTTGAATGTGACGTGTCTTTAAGTACCTTAAAATCACTTTATAAATTCCATTGATTATTGTTAAAATGTATTATTTCTCCGTACGCTTTTAACTCAAAGCTAACGGACGCTTGATGTCACGGATGTTGTGACATGATGACAAAAAAAGAGTTTTCTTTCAGGGAATTGAACCGGACGGTTTCCCTCTGCTGTCTCAATCCCTCAAAGCCGACGGTCCGATCAAAGACCTGCACAGCAACCCCAACAGGAAGCTCTATGGAGGTAAACGCGGGTCAGTTGGTTCTGGTTCCACCCACCTGGTCCAGAACCGTCTCCACCACTGATCTCCTGCCTCTCCTCAGATCTCGTGGAGCGATCGCTGGGCGTCAACACCTTCCAGCTGGCCAAGAAACTGGTGGATAAAGTCGTCTCCGTCAGGTATTGTGGGCTGTAGTTAGCATCGAGGTCACGGTTCGTTCTTTAAATTCAGGGAATTGTAGTTCAGACATAAAAAAGGGATTAAAAGAAGATGTGTTTCTGTTGTAGGAGTTCAATTATGGAATAATGTTGAGATGGATGTGAGAATGGTGATTAATTATTTATATTTATTTATAAAACAATTCTTGAGAGTTATAAATGTGATTAAAAACGTATTTATATGGAAGATGTATGTGGTAGTATATATAATATATATATATATATATATATATATATATATTTGTATATACATTTTCTGATTTATTTTGATTTCAATTTAGGATAGGAATTTATAAGCTTTTTTTGTACCTAAACCTTTTCAGTCTTTCTCTTTTGTATATTTTATAGAATAATATTGTATTTTATTTTTGATTTGATTGACCGAATAAAATACACAAACAAACATTGAGTGTTATTTAAAAAAAGAAAAAAGTAAGTCCGCCGTACATGTAATACTTCTCTTGCCCTCAGAGAGGAGGATTCCCTGGTGGCCATGCTGCGGTTCCAGGAGTTCGAACGCTCCACGGTGGACACGGAGGGCGCCATGGGGCTGGCGGCCATCTTGGCCGGACAACTACCGGAGCTGAGAGGCAAAAGGTTGGTCGGACCTGTTGGAGCTCACTCGGCTTCCTCCGCTCTCCGGAAGAAGTCAGGAACGGACGGGAACGTTCATGACCGCTTTAATGTCCTGTAACTAAACTAAACCCTCCGGTCAGTTTTAGTCTCATCCTCTGCATGAGGGTCGGAGAAGCTGACACGTTGGCAATACAGTGATGTCATCAGAGCTGTGTGTGTGTATGTATGTGTCTAAGTATGTGTGTGTGTTTGTGTCCAAGTGTGTGTGTGTGTGTGTGATCACATGCTATTATTCAGTTTTGAAAATGGTGTCCCCACGTGACACCTCCTGGTCAGGTCCTCACTGGTATGCAAGTTCAAGTTTGTGTGTGTGTGTGTGTTTAAGTGTGTTTGTGTGTGTGTGATCAAAAGTATGCCGTTATTCAGTTTTAAAAATGGTGTCCCCACGTGACACCTCCTGGTCAGGTCCTCACTGGTATGCGAGTTCAAGTGTGTGTGTGTGTGTGTGTGTGTGTGTGTGTGTGTAGGGTTGCCGTCGTGGTGAGCAGCGCCAACATGGAGCTGGAGCTGGTGAGGCAGTGCGTGGACCGGGCCCTGGTGCTGGACGACCGGGTCAGTAAGTTCTCCGTGCAGCTGGGGGAGTGTCCCGGAGACATGGCCCGGCTGCTGGACGTCCTGTCCCGAGAGGACGTCAGGTACGGAGACGAGTCCGCCGCTGCTCGGCGAGGGACGGAGCCTCGTTTCTAACACGTCGTCCCTCCGTCTCTTCTTCCTCGCCCCAGGTTGTTGGACGTCTGCCACCGGAGGCAGAGCGAGAAGTCTGACCTCTTCAAGGCCAAGGTAGGCCACGCCTCTCTCCTCCTCGTGGCTTTGAGTTAGCGGGATTACACATCAAGTGAAATATATAAGATAAGATAAGATAAGATATTCGTTTATTAGTCCCACAGTGGGGAAATTCAAGGATCACAGCAGTGGATGTACATAGAGCATTAATCAGGGTTCGTACGGTCATGGAAAACCTGGAAAAGTCATGGAATTTTAAAATAGTCATTTCCAGGCCTGGAAAAGTCATGGAAAAAACTAAAGTCATGAACGTTTTGGAAAAGTCATGGAAATTTGTCAAAATCACGTGTTCATTTACGCTGAGTTTGAAATAATTAATGTTTTTTAAAGAAAACGCTCAAAATATAAGTCGGTGTACGCTCTCAATACACACAATGTTCTAAATTGTTCATGTTTTACTGAGATTTCAATTTGGTCATGGACATTTGGTTTAAAGTCATGGAAAAGTCATGGAAAGGTCATGGAAATCCATCGGTCAAAATGTGTAAGAACCCTGATTAATAAAAATAAAAGATACAAATAAAAACAATACTAAATATTCAAAAACTAAATACTAATACTAAAATACTAAATACTAAAAATACTAATACTAAAATACTAAAAGGGGAAAACAAAGTAAAGTGTTGAGTAAAGTGTTGAGTTTGTCAGGATCTCAGGCTATAGAGACGCGTAGACACATTTTTTCTTCGGTAGATCCGGAAATAATTTACGCTTACACTGCTAGAAAGACTGGTACCACTTTCACATAAGGCAAACTCATTTTATGGATTTATAATTTAAAGAAATGGCCCCACAAAAGGTGAAAGGTGTTGCTAGCTGCCCTGATGATAGTGTGTGTCATGTCAGAGGGCTAAGTCTGTCTGTTTGTCTGTCTGTCTGTCTGTCTGCCTGTCTGTCTGTCTGTCTGCAGGTGGAGTGTGTGGTGGAGGCCAGGGATAAGGCGCAGAGCGTTCAGCTGCGCAAGATGCTGAGTGATCGTTACCCGTCTATATGCTGGCTGGACCGGTGATCGTCACGGCAACATGAACACAAACATTAACATTAGGACGAAGAAGAGGAGACGACACATCCTCGTACACTACAACCGTATATGAACTCTGTTAGAGGAATCTCAGTAAGACACGACCGTGAGATTATGTAGCGGACACTGTTCATGCTACATGCTACATGCTACATGATACATGCTACTGTTGCTCTTTAATCACGTAATCACAGTGAAGCGCTTCAGAAGGTGGATTTAGTTTTGTTTTAATTCCCTGTAGATGCAGGTTTACTGACTCCCGTAAACCAACTGCATAAAAGATATGCATATAATACATATTGTTTTTTCAACTGTTGTATTTATTTTTGTATTTATACTGATGGAAGAGTCAAATCCAAGTAGGTGTTCTGCAAATAAAAACGGTCAAAGTCTAGTTCTGGTTTTCTGATGTTTGGGACAAGCTTACTGTTTACATATATATTTATATAAATATATATTTATATAAATATTTATATATATATATATATATAAATATTTATATATACATATATATATATTTATATGAATATATACATTTATAAATATATTGATTTATATAAAACTATATATTTAAAAATATTTATATATATATATGAATATATTTATAAATGTATATAAATACATATTTAATTATACATTTATATAAATATAAGTGTACATACATATACTCATTATGATGAGAGGTTTGCATGTTCAGGTTTACCAGTGTTGGCACACAATGTGAGGAGTGCTCACCACCTAGTGGTGAAGTACTGCAACACCTGAACAAAGAAAACAAACCGTGAGGCCTTCCAGTTCCAGTTTAGTTCTTTTCAACATTTATTAAGTGCAAAAGAATACTCACGAGTCACGACGTCGTTCGATCGTCACACAAATGGAATTGACACCGTAAAAGATTATTATCGAGTAGAAATGGAAAAGGTCTGTGAAAACATTCCTGCACAGACACATAAATAGGCACTTCGCTTGATTAAACTTCTCCTGCACGGCGGGCTGCGACACGACATCGATGCTACTCAAAGTTCCCACATTTCCTCGGACATTGAACTCTCCTGATGCAGTTCAATACAAACAGGAAATAAACAGAACATCCACTTAGATTTTTCCAAGAAAGCTTCAAGTTTTCTTTGTGCCAACAGCCCACCGTCCTCTCGTCTCTTCAGGTCTCTACAGGAGCCATACTGTGTGTGTGTGTGTGTGTGTGACCTCAGACCAGCTTTTAAGTCCACACAACGATTTCATAAACAGACTACATCCCTCTTCTATTAGTACGGATGCTTTGCCAAGTTAGTGACGCTCATCGGTGACGTGGAGAAAGACGCATACGGTATCACACGGTAACTTTCATATCACCAGGATAATCAGCAAATACATAAATGAATGCTACGTTAAAAAAACACTGGCAGACCGGCCTGTTTCTGACATTATCAACACAAACCACATGCAAGAACAAGATTTATACACATTTTTCAAAACGTTAATCCTGAAGACGATCATATAAAAAAAAATGTATATATAAAATATGTTTATATATTATATATAATATATATGTTTATATATATATATATTATGTTTATATATATATATATATATATATATATATATATATATATATATTATAACCATTTCACTGGTCGTGTGGGATCCAGCTGCAGATGTGCATTTCGATGCACATGAAAAGCTGCTAGTCAAAAGCATGAATGAACCATCGTCTGAGGAGCCACAGCCCTGTAGCGACAGCGATGTGTTTTATGAAGTAATATTTGTTGTTATTGGATCATCTTCCGATGACACGTCAAATCAGAAACGGAGGCACTGGCTTCGACACGCCGACTGGATACAAAGAAACTCTGTAGTCTAAGGACACGATGGACGTTAGTTCGCATTGTGTGTAAAAAGCACTGGCTTTCCAGAAAATCTAAAATACACTATAAATAATAATCTAGAAGTATTCGTTTCTTTTTTCTTTTAATAAGAAGTAGAAGAAGCCTCGGACCGAGTTCTACACACCATGTGGTGTTGGACCCCACCGACGGGCTGGGGACACGGGACGAGAGCAACGGCTCATATATAAAAAAAAAAAGGGGCAACGTGGAATAGAAATGGGCCGAAATAGAGTTTTGAAACCATAAAAAAGAGAAAAAGGAACAAATATTCCACCTTAAATGATCACAGCCAGCCGGCCCATCGGTAGCGAGGCCCTGTCTCTTGGGGGGGCGGAGCCAGATTAAAATATATATTTAATACATCTGGATAATTTTCTAATAGGAATCAAAACAGAAAAGTTATTTTCTCTTCTCTTCTCGACGTAGCTGCAGTCGAGCTCCTCTTCCTTTTCTTTTCGCTGCACTACTAAAGGTTCTTTCTCAAATGAAGCTCCTGCAATGTGCGCCAGCGACCACCGGGGGGCGCCAGACTCCATCGGAAACATATAAACAATCTAAACGTCAAAGGATTACGAGTTTAAAAACGACACAACAGTTTACCAGCAACTGATAGATACGAGTCATAGGTTCACCTATCACCTAAATGAAACATCCGTTAGATTTATTTTAATGAGTCTCGCAACTGATCCTGGATCTGCTTGAGGAGCACCGGCACAAAGACAGGGGTGCAAACACGCACCGCTTGAGACGCCGTCTTCACTCCGGAAGAGCAACCATGTGTTTGGGTCTTCAGAGAAGTTCTTCCATGGCAAAGAAAGTTAAAAAAAGAAAGAAAGAAGAACAGCCACCTCTCATTTCCTTCCCTCCTTTCTCCTCGTCCCCTTTCACTCGTGTCCTCATCCAGCAGGAGGATGTGGACCGAGACGAAAAGGAGAAGTCGATGTTTTGGAACTCTCTCAACGCACCGAGACGTCACGGTCAGATGGAGATGGAGTTGCCGTGGAGACGTCCGGGCAGCAGGCCGAGGCCCGACGGCTCCTCACCGAGGTCATTCTGGTCGCCGCGGGGACCGGAGGTCGCGGCGAGGTCGTTGAGGTTGGGCGCGAGGTCCGAGGGCGACGGCGAGGCGCCGCCGCCGGCGGCCACGCGGCGGAACACAAAGTGGAAGGGCGTGGCCTGCGAGCGGCTGTGGAGCTCCGCCTTGATCTTCTGAGGGTGGGTGTCCGGCGCCAGCTGCTGGCCGCTGCCCTCCGTCACGAGGAACAGGCCGTAGTTCTCCGGGTCCGGCACTTTGAACTTGTAGGCACACACGCGGCACACCTCCTCCACCGTGGCGTGCGGGCGCACCTGGAGCGTCTTGGCCGTGCAGCCGCTGTCCAGCTCCTGCAGCGCCACCCGCAGGTAGTTCTGAGGGGTGCAGAGGGAGCAGGAATCAATACGGTGACGAAACAACAAGGCCCACGTTAATACACCTGGTCGTTAATACACCTGGTCGTTAATACACCTGGTCGTTAATACACCTGGTCGTTAATAAAGACGTCCGTACGGTCACAGGCAACCTGGAAAAGTCGTGACATTTTAAAATAGGTATTTCCAGGTTTGGTGGGCAAAAAACAAAAATCGCAAAATATTGGAAAAGTCATGGAAATTAAGTTATATTCAAATGTGCATTAATGCTGAGTTTTAAATAATTAATATTCTTTTTTTTTTTTAAAGACTTTCTAAATATAAGTCGTCATACGCTCTGTCATACTCGCAGATTTTCCGCGTTGCAAGTGAACGCACCTTAACTCAAAAGATAAATATTTATTCTTTTAATCTAAACTATTGTTTCTCATTCATTCGAGTCATTTAAGGTTATTTACTTTATTATTATTATTATTATTTATGCTTTGGAATCGTCATTGTTAGTTTAAATACAAAATGTTCTCACTTTTTCATGAGTATTTAGAGATTTCACCAAAATGTTTGTTCATGTAAATTTAGTTTAAAGTCCAGGAAAAGTACCCTGCTCAACACGTGTAAGAACCCTGTACTAATAAATATGTAGCTTGCTAGCTAACGGTGCAGAACCCTAGCCTCTATCCAAAGATGGATGACACGGCAGCTCCCCAAAGCCTTCAAAGTGAGCATGGAGATCCTCTGCAGCGCGGCCGCTCCTCTACCTGGAAGTCGTCGATGGACGGCGCCGAGCGCTGCGCGGTGCGGCGCCGGTGCCACTGGTGCAGCGTGTCCCGGGTCTCCGAGCTCAGCACTCTGGCCGCCTGCTCCTCCTGGAAGTTACGGATCAGAGACATGGCTCCGTACGCGCTGGTCAGGTAGTAGCCACCTTCTCCGTGGAGCAGAGCGGGGTCCAGCAGCTCCATCATGTAGAGGATCTCGTTGTCCAGCTGGGGCATGTCGCACTGAGCCAACACGTAGGTCAGCATCGGCAGGAAGTCATCGGCTCCATACAGGCGACCTGAGAGGGACGGTCGATACATGCATTTATATATATAGAAAAAAATATATATATCTATAACAAATATATATAAATAAATATAACAACATAACAATATATATGTATATATATATATATATATATATATGTATAGACAATAGGGGAAGATAATGAAGTGCCTACCCGAGTTGTCCTCCATGATGGTGTAGATCAGCTTGCAGACCCTCAGCAGCATGGTGACCTTCTTCTCGGGCGAGTACAGCTTGCTCATGGTGTGGAACTTGTTTTTGATCTTCTCGATGGCCACGGGGTCGGGGGGCGGCGTGTCGGCCACGCCCATCTCCTGCGGCTGCCGGGCCTTGGCCAGCGCCAGGTTCTCCCGGAGCTCCCTCCACTCGCCGCTGCGCACCTGGAACTCCTGCAGGGCGGCGCTCACCACCGGTTTGAGGGGCTTCAGGACGCACTTGTGCATGGCCTTCTCCAGGACTCGGTCTGGGGGAGAGAACATTTATCTTTTAAAATCTCTATCTCTCTCTATATATATATATATATATATATATATATATATATATATATATATATATATATTAAAAAAATCCAAATATATTTGAATACATATATATAAAATATTATATAATATATATTATAAAAAGACAAATGTTTAATAATGATAATAAAATATATTATTAATTATATATATATATATATATTATAAAAAGACGAATGTTAATTAATAATAATTAGATATATATATTTTAAATATATTTATAAATATAGATACAACATTTTATATATATATAAAATAAAATAAAAATATTTATATAAAAAATACATAAAATATATATGTATATATAGATGAAAAATGTAAATATATATGTTATATATTTATATTCTAATATATATATATATATATATATATATATATATAGAATTCTTTTTACACTGTCTTTTCACATGCTTTAGGGAGACTTGGATGACAATGAAGCCAAATCCAATCATGATCTGGATTTCCCGCTTCGTGCCTCTCGTTTATTTCTGCAACACGGATGAATTCACTCAACAGCTCAGTTCCCGTTTGATATCCGACCGTAACTGACCACCTTGAGATAACAGCCTTGAGACGTAGATCACAGCTCACTCCCGCCCGGTCACCACGGCCTTGCGTCTCCCCCTCTGAAGACGGGCGAGCGGCCGCCGCTCTGTTCCGAGCCAGAACCCGAACGCCACGCTCAAGGTCAACGTGTCACGCTCCTTATCGGCCTCGTTAGCCGGGACTGACGAGCTTCCTGGAGGCGCTCAAGGCCGGACCACGATGTGTGTGAAACCCAAGACTTCCAACAGGGAGGCTCCCGGCCCTCTGGAGACAGTCAACCGACTCTGAATACAGTTTTAGATATGTCTGCCACAGTCAGCAGGAGAAGCGGCGTTGGTGACTCGACTCAAAGACTCTCGGAACAGAAGGTTTGTCCACACAGCAGCCCTGACGTCACGGCGCAGACCACAGGGATGCTGAGTAAGTGCTGTGTGTGCGCTTGCTGCTGTTCCTGTGCGTGTGTGTGTGTGTGTGTGTGTGTGTGTTGCTGACTTTCCTCCAGAAAACTGGTGAAGTCAGCAGGTTTTTTTTCTTTTTGGCTCAACACGTCAGCCCAGATTTGACTTTCCACGGCTTCCAGCATCGGACATTCCCGACTCGTCTGTCATTATTTGTTGTGGGTCTGATTGGGAAAGTCCCCACATCGCTACCTGCCGACACCTGAACCAACGGCACCGCCTCACTTCCTCATTCTACCACCGCACACCGACGGAGAGCGGCCAGGAGGCCGACCTTCTACTCACTTACTCCTGAAGCGTCTTTGTGTACCAGAAAAGCGCTACAAAAGTCTAAATGATTATTATCATTATTATTATTATTATTATTACCGTTGCATTGAAAACTCGGAAGGTTATATTTTGATCGCCGTGTATTTATTTATTTGTATGCATGTTATTCGCATAAGTCAAAAAGTATTAAACCAAATCGCATGACATTTGGTGGGATGATTGGTTATTATTCAGGGACCATTTGGTTAGATTTCGGGATCGACCGGGTCAAAGGTCAAGGTCATGAAAAGGTCAAAAACTTATTTTGACCATAGTAAAATGTGTATCCAATGCAACTAATGCCAACATGTTCATAATTCAATGCTCAATCTTGTGATATTACATACACATGTCATCTAGCAGACGCTTTTATCCAAAGCGACAAGAAGTGCATTTCAACCTAGAGGACAAACTAAGAACAACAAGCATACAGAAAGTAACGTTTCCTCAACATAGTCAAACTACAAAAGTACCACAATAAGATATTTAAGAGCCACTGAAGTGAAAATCTGTGTTTTAATCCAGATATAGTCGGAAAAGGTGCGTTTTCAGTTTCCGGCAAAGTTTCAGTTTGATATGCGAAGCTATGCGCTCTACCGAGTGACCCTTCTAGTTATTATTACTTAAGAAAGCCTCATCTTGGACCACCGACATGACCCAAATGATCGTCGATGATAAAAGAAAACGACCGGATAAAAAACGACCGGATGAAAAACATACGAGGAGAAAGACTATATTCCACTCTTAAACTCCTCCCCTTTTCTAAAAGACAAAAACAGATGCATCTTAAATGAGTTCCTGTTTTATCCTCTGAATGCTCTCATGCATTTGCCATTAAATTGGGAAGGGAGACACAACTGTGTCAACATGATGTTGTGTTGTACGCGATGCCAGTCAGTTTATTTCTCTTTTCTCTTTCATCTGTTTTATATGGAATAGAAACCAGTAAGTAAGACGAAAAACAAAAAACAAATGTTTTACATGTTTCCTGTCACCAGTATCATAGAGTCGACTACTCTCGCCAATTATATTCTATAAAAATAATAGAATAATAAAATAATAGAAAAGCTGAGGGGAACGTCGTGCTGGAGCGGTGACATCATCCACGAGGAGGGGCTCATGGTGTGGATGCGTAGAAAGCTGATTTTTATATTCTGCTTAGCAACAGAGCGGCGTCTTATTTACAGCGTGTTCTTTACTCAGTTCAACCGTCTTCTTCAACAGCCTCTTTCCTCGTGTCGCTTCCTTTGAGGCGACTCACCGGTCAGCTGAAAATAGCCGATCGGACAAACACTTCCCGCTTATCCCCCAAAACATCCTCGACGTCCTCTTTGACTAAACATCTCGTCACGCAGGAATCACAACGCCATCGAGGGAACATCAACACTTTTTGTTTCTTTGGCCTTCGACGACAAAAGTACATCCTTCCACAACGGATGTTTTTGGGGCGGAACTTCAAGCAGATGGACAAAAACATGCACCATGACGAGAACACGGAGACGATGACGCCGTCTCTCCGTCGGCTCACTTCCTATTCCGATAGCGGACGCCTCGGATATCAGACCACAACAGACTTCTCCAGATTTCTCCGTGTTTATCTTCTCGACGCCTCCTGGATGGAGCGGTCGGGGGAATTACCGAGGCCTCAGAGAGAGAGGGGGAGAGGGGGGGGGAGGGGGGAGCAGCTTTTTTTATCTGCAGTGTCAGTGGAAAGTTAATATCGGACACATTCCAATATCGGATTACATAAGCAATCATTTTTCATTCAAAAAACAATTAAAAGGCTAAGAATATTCACCACTTGACGAATTCTATTGCATCTGATTTTTCTTTTTCTTTGTATGAATTAAGTCGAATTGCATAAAATAAATCTGATCCTTCTGCACCGTGCATCTGACTGCACTATTCTTCACTTTGTTGTACTATTTTTAACTGTTTGTTTCACGGTATGTTTTGTATGTATTGTATTTTGTCCTTTCTGTGGACCCCAGGAAGATTAGCGGTCGCTAAGGCGTCAGCTAACGGGGATCCAATAAATAAAATAAAATAAAAATATATAAACTGACGCTGTGCACGTTCCCAAACACGGGGGTGTCTGGTGTGTCATTTGATGAAATTCCATCGACATAAAGATGCAACAGAGGAATACGATGGAGGAATATTGAGATTCGTGCAAAATGTACCCTTCAACACTCGCCTGTTTATTTACGAACTATCGATATTTTCACACATAATATTCAGATATAAAAAGTAATTCGCCTAAAAACTAAAATAAGTGCCTCGCATCAGAGTTCGATCCTAAAATTGCATTTCTTTAAAAGATAAAAGTTTAAGAGCTTTGGAATATGCAGATATAATAAAGAGAGTACACAGTACATATATTAACGTGTACATTTACACAATTAGCAACACTCGGGCTCTCAGCCTCTCGCTGTGGCACCAGGGGAACACAAGGAACTCTATTCTGCCTCCACAACACTCCCCTCCCCCGCCTGGACACCCTGAGCGCGCGCGCGCACACGCACACACACACACACACACACACACACACACACACACACACACACACACACACACACACACACACACACACACACACACACACACACACACACACACACACACACACACACACACACACACACACACACACACACACACACACACACACACCAACAACATGGTCGTCAGCATCTCGTGCGTCTGAACCTCCCTCGGTTTCTGCACACTGCTCTTCTTTGTCCGTCTGCGTTCACCTCGAGATAAAGTCGCAAACGCGAGTCCCGATCGCCCGGCCCTCATTCACACGAAGCACGGCGTGAAGAAATAATCGTGTGGAATACCGGAGGAGAGAAAGAGCGAAAAGGAAAACAACCTCATGGTACAAAGAGGTGGTCAGAGGAGGACGAGGGGCTCGCCTCGCACGCACCCGCTGCCATTGGAGCGTCTGAAGAAGAGGAGTGGGCGGGACGCTGCACCACTCCGAGAGGAACGGAAAAACACCCGGAGCGGAGCGGCAACACGTTGCGCAACCAAGAGTTGTAAAAAAGAAATAAAACAACAACTTTCTCATCCGTGTGAAAGAAATTGCATCATTCAGAAAAAGAGCCAGGAGGGCGAATGTTTTGTCACACACGTCTTCCATAAAGTTATTGGCATCAGAATCAGATCAATACATCCTGCCTTTTGGTCTCGAGTACAGGGTTCTTACACATGTTGACCAGTGGATTTCCATGACTTTTCCATGACTTTTCCATGACTTTAAACCAAATTTCCATGATCAAACTGAAATCTCGGTATAAACATGCACAATTTAGAAAATGTTGTGTATTGAGAGGTACGCCGGCTTACATTTTGTGCGTCTTTCTTTAAAAAAAAAAACATAAATTATTTCAAACTGTGTAAATTAACATGTGATTATAACACATTTCCATGACTATTCCAAAAATGTTATGATTGAATTTTTTTCCATGACTTTTCCAGGCCTGGAAATGACCATTTCAAAATTCCATGACTTTTCCAGGTTTTCCATGAGCGTACGAACCCTGATGAACAATTTTGAACATTTAGCGTATTGAGAGCGTACGCCGGCTTATATTTTCTGCGTCTTTCTTTAAAAAACATTAATTATTTCAAACTTGGCGTAAATGAACACGTGATTATAACACATTTCCATGACTTTTCCAGGCCTGGAGATGACCATGACCGTACGAACCCTGCCAGTAGGGGTCAAGCCCTGATGACATCACTGTAAAGTCATTTTATATCCTCCAAAGGGAGGAGAGTAGGAACCACGCTCCATCCTGTGTACAATTTCTGACCTTCTACTTGAAGATGTCAAATAACAGATTACAACATAGCCTCCAAATAATTTATTTTAACTGATCATTCTAACAATAAAAAGAGTGTCATTGAAACTCTTAAAAAAACAAAAACATTTAAGATTCACGCCGTGTTATTATGATGAAAAAGCGGTTGGTTCCCCACTCCTTTCCCCCTGATGGAGAACCCTCTGTCTACAAGTCCCTACATTCAAGGGCCACTGAATCTTAAATGATGCATGCCGAGTGTGCGTTAAGCCTCAAAGTGGTTGTGCTGCATCGTGTTGTAAGATGGAGTTAAAGGATGGATCCAATACAGGACAATGGCAGTGCACTTAGTTTAAGATAGTTCCTACACCGTGTTCACCTCGTCCTTGCCTTCTCTTTTTTACCGGCGTACGTGAACTCCGATCGGCCCGAGGTGCACACGGCTGCGCCAGGAATGCACGAACAAACTTGCGTACGAACAAACGCCCCGTGCACGTGTCCGGCTGCAAACGGCGTGCGAGGACAAGTCGTCGCCCCCCCCCCCCCCCGATGTCTTCACAAGCAGAAAACTAAATATTGAAATGAAACTGCTGCGTCGGCATCGAACACTGACTCCGTGTTTCCGTTGGACGCTGAAGAGTCCTCCGCAAATAAATCTAAATCATTCACGCTTCCTGAAAAAGAAATCACTAAAATAATTGAAACGCACGCAGAAATGACTTCACCCGCCTTTGAGTCGAGTATGAGGTCATAATGCTTTAAAAGAATGCAAAAAAATGCAGTCCTAGCATTTCAGCGAAACCAAACCTTTAAGGATGCAACATACTAAAAAAACACCGTGACTTATTATAGTTGTCGCCCTTGTAGTGAAAGGTACGTAAAGGTACACTACCGTTCTAAAGTTTGGGGTCATCCAGACAATTTCGTGTCTTCCATGAAAACTCACACTTTTATTTATTAAATGAATACAAAATATAGTCAAGACATTGACGAGGTTATAAATAATGATTTTCATTGTAAATATGAATGTTGTTCTTCTTGTGGTTCAAAGGAAGGCCAGTTTTAGAGCTTCTCTCACCAGCACAACTGTTTTCAGCTGCGCTCACATAAAAAGGGTTTCAATGTCAAGGAATAATCTGTTTGTGGAAAATGCTAAATAAAAAGTTATAAACAAATTTTAAAAAAGGTTTCAAGGGGGTTCTACCCCTCTGCTAGTCTTCTAAGGCAATAACACAATGTACCACTAGAACATGGAGATGGGCCTCTACACACCTCTGTAGAGACTTCATTAAACACAGAGAATAGTCATTTACCACATTAACTATGTAGAGAGTGTATTTCTGATTAATTTAATGTAATTTCCATTGAAAAAAACTGTTTTTTGTCCTTTTTTCTAAGTGATCCCAAAGTCAAGGTACGTCAAGGTACGAAAAGGTCTGTCAAGGGTACGTAACAGTACGTCAAGGTACGTGAAAGGTACGTGAAAGGTACGTCAAGGTACGTCAAGGTACTCACCGATCTGGTCTTCGGGAATGAGGCTCTCGATCGGCGGCTCCAGTTCGGAGCTCTGCCTCAGGTAGATCTTCATCTGGGTGATGAACTGGCGGAGCGTCTGCAGCAGCTCCAGCCCAGAGGCGTAGCCCTGCAGGGCCTGGGTGCCCGCGCCCTCGCCCATGTAGCCCAGGTAGTCCCGCACCAGGCAGCCGAAGTACGAGCCTTTGTCCCTGGACAGCTCCGCCACCCTCCGGATCGCCCTCTTCTCCGGCGTCAGCAGCGAGTTGAACACGCCGCTCATCTTGCTCAGGTGCCTCTGCAGCGCCCTCTGCAAGAGCAAGGCGCCGGCGCTCGGGCGCCGCCTCGAGCGGAGCCCCGGCGGCACCATGGTGAGGTCCTGGTCCTGGTCCTGG
This sequence comes from Liparis tanakae, assembly GCA_036178185.1. Classification (NCBI taxonomy): domain Eukaryota; kingdom Metazoa; phylum Chordata; class Actinopteri; order Perciformes; family Liparidae; genus Liparis; species Liparis tanakae. The sequence goes on along the minus strand of CM070100.1, from coordinate 21,163,234 downwards.
TCGCTCTCGAGGCCCACGCCGTAGTCGGGGTCCTCGTCGTCCTCGTCGTCTTCGTCGTCCTCCTCGTCCTCGTCCTCCGTGCTGCGGAACGGCAGGCGGGCCGGCGGCAGCGAGAGGGGAAGGTGGGCGTTGAAGTCGGCCGCCGTGGGCGGCTTGGGGTCGTGCAGCGGCGGGAGGAAGAAGGCCGACGACTGGGAGAAATCCAGAGAGTCCGAGGAGTCGGTGGAGAGGCTCATGTCGCTCAGCCGCTGGCCGCAAGCGCCGCGCTCCTCGCCCGCCTCCTCTTCTTCGTCTCTTCCGGTCGTTTCCGCCCGCTCGCCCGTCGCCATCGGCGTGCCGTCCGGAGGACTGACGGACCCCTGGGCGAGGGTTCTGGCGGCGTTCCGCTGACACAGCGCCGCCCTGACGAGAGCACTCTCTATGGTCTGTTCCTCCAGCGCCAGGTGGCACTGGGCGTCCTCCTGGCTGGACGACGGGGACGCCGCGGCCCGATGCCGAGAGGAGGAGGAGGAAGAGGAGAAGGACGGCAGCGAGGGCCGGGGGATGGAGATGGGGGAGCTGATGCTGAGTCTCTTGGGAGGGGAGGAGGACGGGCTGATGCTCAGCGAGGAGCTGAGCCGGAAGAGGAGGCTGCTGCACCGCTCCCGCTCCTGCACCTTCTCCTTCACCCAGGGGATCTTCTCCGGCATGCTGCGCTTTCGGAGAAGCTGCGACGCGAGACGAGGCGGCGGCGGACGCGGAGGCGGCGACCGATCCGCGGCTCTTATCTTCGGACCGCCGCCGGTTCCGCCGGTATCGTCCCGCCGCGCCGGGTTTCCGTCCGGGCTCTGAAGGTCGCCGTCCCTTCGATCCGAGATCCGGTCTCTGCGAGCGTCCTCGTTGCCGCTCACGGGCTCCTCCCCCGCTGAGGGATTCGAGGCGGTGCCGCGGTCGCCGTCCGGTTGGTGCACCTTTATGAAGAGCGGGTTGATGAAGCAGAGCGCTCCGTTGGACTGGCAGTGCTCCAGCTCCGACGGGGTGCGAGTCCGAAGCCCGGGGTGCCCCGGGATAGCGGCCGAGGAGACGGGGAGGGGCGGTCCCTCCGGAGACGCTAGCCCTGAGCCGTTCCTCCTGCGACACGTCGGAGAATCCCAGAAGCCTGTGAGAGAGAGAGGAATCTCAATGAGGTGGACAGGGTATCGTAATACACATCAGAACTGGGCCCAGTCTCACCCCTGAGGTAACATAGTAGTGTGTAGTTTGATCTACTAGATTCAGTAGTTGCCTTTCCACGAGAGTTCTCCAAAGTCGCCCCCCCGATGGAGCCACGTTGACGCAGAACAACCAGAGACGGCGTCTTTGGTATTCCGTGCATTCTGCCTCCTCGTCCGATACCCGGTGCCTAAAGTAGCCACGCTTTTTAGTCAGGGTTCTTACACATTTTGACCAGTGGATTTCCAGGACTTTTCCATAACTTTTCACCAAATTTCCATGACCAAACTGAAAATAAACATGAGCATTTTAGAAAATGCTGCGTATTGAGCGCGTGTGCCGGCTTACATTTCAAGCGTCTTTCTTTAAAAAACATTAATTATTTCAAACTCGGCTTAAATAACACATTTACATGACTTTTCCAAAACTTTTATGATTAAACTTTTTTTCCCATGTCTTTTCCAGGCCTGGAATTGACCATTTTGAAATTCCATGACTTTTCCAGGTTTTCCATGACCGTACGAACCCTGTGTGGTGATGCTATTAGCAGCTAACGTAACCTGCAGAAGAGTTGAGGAGCCACGGAGGTCTGGTATGCTTTTCAACTCAACGCCTCCACATTGTCACACAGTCTTCAGCCCTAATCGACGCCGACTGAAGCGACGTCACCGGAAGGCGTATATCTGGTTAGCTTAAGCCCCGTGAACACAGTAATTACAGTCTGATGCAGGTACGGTGTTAGTAGTGTTAATAGGCCACGTGAGAACATCCATTACCTCGTTCCAACCCCAAACCAAGGCACGGGACGGTACTAACACAAAGCTTACGCTGAGCAAATTACAGCCTTACAAACAATGAGACTGACACGTTTCAGCTTCGTGTCTCCTGCTGTTTTTTTCAGTCCTACAATTACTCCTGATCCCAAACCCCCCGATGCTGCCGCGCGCACAAGCTTTACGGACCGGGAGGCTCTCAGCCTGCCGGGGTTATTAGTTTTTCCTCTTGCATAATTCGAGGGAAAACTCGTAAAAAACACCGCAACGACGCGACTGATTGTTGAGAGAGAGACGAGAGCTTGCACAACGAGTGGGAATACAAAGCGGCTCCTTCAGCGCCGAGGAGAGGGCGGCGGTACTCACAGAGGCAGAGAGTCAGAGTCAGAGAGTCACAGATCCTAGAGCCACAGATCCCAGAGTCACAGATCCCAGAGTCAGAGATCCCAGAGTCACAGATCCCAGAGTCACAGATCCCAGAGTCACAGATCCCAGAGTCACAGATCACAGAGTCACAGATCCCAGAGTCACAGATCCCAGAGTCACAGATCCCAGAGTCACAGATCCCAGAGTCACAGATCACAGAATCCCAGAGTCACAGATCCCAGAGTCACAGATCACAGAGTCACAGATCACAGAATCCCAGAGTCACAGATCCCAGAGTCACAGATCACAGAGTCACAGATCCCAGAGTCACAGATCACAGAGTCACAGAGTCACAGATCACAGAGTCACAGATCACAGAGTCACAGATCACAGAGTCACAGATCCCAGAATCCCAGAGTCAGAGATCCCAGAGTCAGAGATCCCAGAGCTCACCGGACAAGCTGCCGGCCGACTCCTCTGGACGGAGACTCCCTCCTCTGGACTGCAGCGCTGCGTCTGCACGAGCTGCAACTCGACTACTCAATGTTTAATCTGTGTTATGACTCAATGTTAATGTGTGTGTGGGCGGGCTGTGAGTGCAGCATGGCCTCCCTCCCTCTCTCTTTCTTTCTCTCTCTCTCTCGGACACATTTTTCCTATCCCCTCCTCCCCTACTCTTGTTTACTCGCTCTTCTATTAGCTTCTTCTTCCTCCTCTGCTCTACTTGACGGTTGACAATATTATGCTATCAGATTCCATGTGTTAAGAGATATATTTCACAATGTGTTCCTCCTGGTACTTCAGGGTTTCCTGGAATTGTTTTGATTATTCAGCTATACACAGACACACATACACAAACACACACACACGCACACCTGCTGTGCAACACACACACGCAGTGAAAGTTCAAGGTTAAATAAAGGGCGACTTGTAGCGTCACATGTATGACATCTGAGCTCGACCCAAAAATAGACAGAGCGCACACACACAACCCCCCCCCACCCATACACAACCCCCCCCCCCCCACACACACACACACACACACGTTGGGAATGTAAACAAACTGGGCTAACAAATAGAGATATACTTGCATGTATAATATAAATAAACATACTTTGTGGGCACCGTGCTTCAACACTAACGGAAACACAGAGGAGGGCCAATGGGAAACCCGTCAGAGCTGTCACTCGTCAGGTTTATTAATCTTGCATAGTGCGTTAACTTTGTAAATGCCAATAAAAAAGATGTTTTACTCCCAACAAGTTAAGTAGATCTTATTGATGCTTCCCTTGGTCACAGGAACTTCTACTGTAGCTGCAGAGGATGAAACCATTAGGATCCAGAACAAACCCCGGGCCCCTAATCACAAAACAAGACGATACACGACGGGAAAGGGACTGAGACTTCATCCCTGACCTCTCAAATCTCAAGCTCCACTCACAAGCCTTTTCTGGAGCTTTCAACTGTATCTCTGACCATCATGAAGACTATTTCAATCTGGTTATTTCAAGTAGCAAAACATTAACAAAATACAATCCTAAAAAAAAAAGTTGGCAGACTGAAGTGACAATTATATAAATATCACTATAGAAATGTCATAATCACCTCAAAATGAACCTTACATATGATTTTAGTTTATTCTAATTATGATTAAATGACAATAACCACAGGGCTGACTAATACTCCATTGTAGAAATACAGTTTGGTTTCTTCTGGTTGAATGATAGAAGAATGGGTTGGGTTGACCGTGTGTGTGTGTGTGTGTGTGTGTGTGTGTGTGTGTGTGTGTGTGTGTGTGTGTGTGGTGTCACTGCTTATTTCTCCAGCTGGTTAAACTCCAGCTCCTCAAACATCAAAGTCTCTTCACAAAAGACAACAACCTGCAGTCAGAGCCGCACAACAGGTAACGCGACACCGCCAGCACGTCGTGGCCGACGCTGCTCTCTCCTCGTCCCCCCCCCCCTCGTCCCCCCCCCCCATTGATGTGGCGTGCGTGTGCGTCAGAACCGCCTTTCAGCCGGCAGCTCAAAGCACCTCCACCGACACAAAACGCGCCATTGTGTCGGCGCCCAAAACAGGAAGCCTTTTGTGGATGATTGAAAAGAGAGAGAGAGAGAGAGACGATGTATAGAAAGAAAATATGCCCGGCGTTAATTTGAGACATTGAGCGTCTCGTTGGATCATCGCGAGTCAGCATGACGTCTCCAAGAGGCCCTCAGGCTGAGGGACTCGGGAGGCAGAGTACACATGATACCCCGCGGATGAGTCATAGGACCCCCGTCTGAACGGACAGAACGAGGGATGAGAGGAGGGTTTTAAGTCTCAGGGGGAAAAGGTAGTAAAGAAAAGAAATGTCTGCAGATGTGGGACAAAGTAAAAACGCTGAATCAGCAAGAGCCAGGTCAGTTAGGTGTCCCTGTAGCCGCAATAAGGTCAAGAGATACTATACATGTGCCCGAAAACTTTATTCCGGTCCTACTACACGTCTGATTTGTACACCAATTAATTTGCTAATTCTATAAGCAGAAGTAATCGCACTCGGCATGAAGTATCCCTCGTGTTCTGTATTTATATATTCTGTTTTCTTCTGCAGATACAACTAAATTAATGTAGCCGTAAAACATGAAGCATAGACTTCTATACAACTAGAGGAGTTATCCCCTGGTGGTCAGTAGAGAGAATGCAGCTTTAACACATGAAGCATAGACTTCTAATCAACCAAAGGAGTCGCCCCCTGGTGGTCAGGAGATAGAACGCAAGTATAAGGCACTTCTCCATTGGCTTTCCCTTAAAGACCTGTAACAAGAAAGTTACTTTATTAAAGGAAACTTAGTGTCTCAAGTTCTTATGTTGAAACTCAAATATACCGTCTTTTGGGGAGTTGTTATTCAATTTTAACTACTAAAAATGCATCTGTGCTTTTTATTTTGGAAGAGATAAAAGAGGTGCATTTTTTTGTGGAAGGCTTCTTTTTTTTATACATTCTTGCCTTTACATTCCTTCTATGTCTTTGTTATTATTTGTTACTCTTTGTGTAGTTTTAGGACCAAACGTAGATCATTTTCTTTGCAGGAAAACATATATATTGTAGATCAGACTGTAACACGCGTGTGATCAGGCTGGTGCCCTTCACAGCTCTCAGATTCCCCCACATGAATATGAACGCCTGTTCCCCGAAACAGTCAAACTGCAGAACCAACCTGCTCCGAGTTTGGCGACCTCCTCCAGGTCGGCGGACGTGGTGGCCGAGGCGATGGCTTCTGGAAGCTTCAGAGTGAAGGGCAGAACGTCCCTGAGGAAGAGAGGGAGGGACAGGGAAAAGGAGAAGGGTAGTCAGGAAGCTTGACTAAATGAATACAGATAACGCGGATGAAGTGTGGGTCATTAAAAGTTGCTGAGGAGTGACAGAGAAGTCGTATATGTCTGTAGCAGCAACCTGCCAATCACCTTTAGCCCCGCCCCTAAAGCGTCCCCTGCTTTATGGTCTGTTGACTCTAAATGACCGTAACATACTAAATGATGACATCATGCTGTATAGAAGAAGACTTGAAACTAGAGACTGAGACATAAACTCATGTTTACATGTTTACTGACGGAATACATCAAGAGAAGTAGTCACTATATAGACTTCTATACAACCAGAGGAGTTGCCCCCTGGTGGTCAGGAGAGAGAATGCAGCCTTAACACATGAAGCAAAGACTTCTATACAACCAGAGGAGTTGCCCCCTGGTGGTCAGGAGAGAGAATGCAGCCTTAACACATGAAGCAAAGACTTCTATACAACCAGAGGAGTTGCCCCCTGGTGGTCAGGAGAGAGAATGCAGCCTTAACACATGAAGCAAAGACTTCTATACAACCAGAGGAGTTGCCCCCTGGTGGTCAGGAGAGAGAATGCAGCCTTAACACATGAAGCAAAGACTTCTATACAACCAGAGGAGCCCCCTGGTGGTCAGGAGAGAGAATGCAGCGTTGAGGAGGAGGTCCTCTCCTTGTGATCGTGGCGGTGACTGCGTGAGGAAACTCACCTGCTGATGCAGCAAAAAGCCACCAGACGGAAAAGGTCAGCGAAGCTCAGGCCGGAGCCGAGCAGAGAGAACGCTGCAGGAGAAGAGAGCAGAACAACGAGGTCACGACACAGGAAACCACCGAGGGACACCAAATACACCAAATGGACTCTTCACTAGACACGAAACATCGTGAAGATTCCCTTTTTGAAATCTAGCGTGTGCAAAAGGAACGTTTCATAATCCCTAAAGACATTTAAATAAAGGTAGAAACTGGTATTACAAGTGTCACGTATATATTTTGCCACAAAATAACCATAACGAATAATCACTTTCCCAATAAAAAAAGAAAACGTAGGTTTTGTGAAGATTCGTGAAGGTTTTTCTTCTTTTTCCCCCCTGAAGGTTTTTTTTCTGGGAGTTTTTCCTGATCCGATGTGAGGTCAAAGGTCAGGGGTGTCGGATGTGTGGGGAGTTTGTAATTTGTGATTTGTTGGCTATACAAAATAAACTTCAGGTCAGCAGAGAGACAACAACGAGTCTCCAACCTTTAGTCAGCACCGTCTCTCACCAGCTAAGCATTTGGAAATTCCAGTTTGGTGCCAAAGCGTCGGCACACAACAGAACAACAAGGCAACACAGGTTTGATTGAACGCTACAGGAAAACCCCAGTTGTTCAGGTTAACCAAGAATAGAACAAGGAAGAAAAGAGTAAAACAGATTCACTGGTATATTCATTCGGATGGGGCGACGGAGGAGGAGGAGGAGGAAGAGTGAAAGTCGCCATCCAGGTTGCCAAACACGGGCAGATGGATGCGTCGACGCCCTGGGACCCGTCCTACACGCGTCTAGAGACCAAGAGGTTCCTGAGAATGATTGTCTCTGGACTACTTCCTAAGGATCTATAAGGTTCCCCCAGCCCATCGGTGTCTTGAGGAGTGAGGCTGGGAGTCACCGGGGCAAACCAACGCGGTGGGGTCCGGATCCGATCGGCCCATTCTTTATGTTTTACTCCCGGGAAAGTGAACAGGAGTTGGGCTGTCAAAGGAAAACTGACATTTGGGGTCGCAAGCAAGTCGTGAAGTAGAACAAGACAGATAGATAGATGCTCTATTAATCCCGAGGTAAATTAAGGTCAACCAGTAGCTTATACACTTAACTTAACTCACAAACATACATACACAACTTACAGTAGAATCACAGTATAACAACAATACACATAGGGGGAACATGTACACAGGGAGTATACAGATTGTTACAGATATTTAGTGTGCATTGATTGTGTCAGTGTTGATGTTGATGTCCACGAGGATAGTGCAAAATGATATAAATAGGACAGTCTGTGCATTGGCTAGTATAGCCAGTAAAAAGAGTAAAAAACAGTAAAAAGAGTAAAAAGAGTACAAAGATGGATAGTGGGATGGAAAAATAAAAATAGCTGAGAATAGCTGAGAACACTTCTACACCGTAGGAGGAGGATTATCAACCTGTTGGGCAGCTTCTAGCACTTCAAAGTAAACATAGAAACCCAGAAAGGTTTCTCGGTCACTTACTGTACTGGCTCTCCTTCACGGGGAAGTCTTTGACGGGCACCGCAGAGTCTTGGTTCATGCGCACGGAGATGACTTTCCTCTGCAGGCTGGTCGACTTCCTCACCACGAACGTCTGGGGGGAGGGGGGGGGGGGGAGGAGGTCATAATACAAAAACACACATACCCTCCAGTGTTCGCTGAAAGGAGTACGTCATCCTCCACGGAGCTTTGAGAGATTAATGTCAAGGTGTGTTTTTGTCTGTGCGCCTCACAGCTTCCCAACGCACCGATCAAACGATGTGAGACGAGATGTTCAGGTTGAGGATGAACTGTAGCTAATTGGCACTTCTCAACAGTTTGGGGTCACTCAGAAATGTTCGTATTTTTCAAAACACAGTTTTTTCCAATGAAGATGATATTAAATTAATCATAAATCCTCTCTCTCCATAGTTAATGTGTAGATGACTATACTCTGTGTTTAATGAAGTCTTTACAGAGGTGTGTAGAGGCCCATCTCCATGTTCTAGTGGTACATTGTGTTATCGCCTTAGAAGACGAGCAGAGGGGTAGAAAACCCTTGAAGACCCTTTTATGTGAGTGCAGCTGAAAACTGGTGGTCAGTAGAGAGAATGCAGCAGTAACACATGAAGCATAAACTTCTATACAACCAGAGGAGTCGCCCCCTAGTGGTCAGGAGAGAGAATGCAGATGAAGACCCTTTTTATGCGAGCGCAGCTGAAAACAGTTACGCTGGTGAGAGAAGCTCCAAAACTGGCCTTCCTTTGAGCCACAAGAAGAACTACATTAATATTTAAAATAAAAAAAACATTATTTATATCCTTCGATATCTTGACTAGATTTTATACTACTTTTGCAATTAAATTGATAAATAAAAGAGGGAGTTTTCATGGAAAACACCAAACTTCTGAGCGGTAGTGTAGATTAATGTATTTTCTGTGTGATGAAGTGTGCGTTTACACCCGGGTGTTGATTGGTTGATTTGTGCGCCGTGGTTTGTGGCGTGTACACTGAGCCGGTGTGGAGGTCCTTACCCCGGGCGGCTGGCCGTGCAGCAGCCGCACGGCGTCCTGGTGGCCGAGGCCCAGCTGCAGCCACACGGCGTGCGTCTGCACCAGGCGGTCCAGAACGCTGAGGCGCCGGCGGAGCGAGTCGTAGCCCGAGTCCCTCACGCCGGCCGGCCCGGCTCGCATGCCGGCACAGGGGGAGGCCTGCAGGAAGAGACCGCCCACCTCCTCGCCCAGCCTGGGAACACACAACTAAACATGAAGCGCTCAAATCCCGGGGGTGCAATGTTGCAGACGTTGCCGACCAAATGGTCTAAATATAATTTTAATAAAACAGAAAAATAAACATATATGAAGTTTATTATCCATTTTGCGGTGGGACGGACCTACAAAGCTTGGACTCGCCATATAAAGTACATTTCCACAAAAAATACAGAGAATAAAACATTGTGGGAGCTATAAAAGGCATGCATGGTGACAGAATAGTACCAACAAAATTAATAATAATGAATAAAAGACAGCTGCGAGTGAAGTTGTTATAGTAGTTATATTTAAAGCGATCTGTGCAGAAAATGGAGAGAAACTGAATTAAAGACTATTAATTCTCATATATTTGGATATTGCTACTGATGGATTATTGTGTAAATAGCCTATTACTATATATATATTGTTGGGTGGCTGTTTGTTTATCATATTTGAAAACATTATCTTTTATATATAGATGTAAATAACTGTAGTGCAACAACATTGAAGGCCTTTGAAGAGTGCCCTCTGCTGGTGGTCGCGGGGAACAGCAGTGCACTAAATCAAATGGAAATGAAGGATGAGGACAAGAAATGCATTTATGTGTGAACTCACCCGAGGAGAGGATCCGACTTGTGGTCTTCCTCGGGCTCTTTCTTTTTCCCCATTTCCTTCTTCAGCGTGCCGATCTCCCAGGCAAACGAGTCGATCAGCTGCAAGGGAGACGTGAGGGAGGGGGGGGGGGGGGGGGGGGGATAACGAATCAGAGGCGAGTTAAAAAACAATAACCCCGACTTGTATCTGTGGAGCCGCTTTCAGCCGATGTGATCAGGCGCTTTCTATTCTTTCTTTTTGGAGTGAGGACTGTCTCTCATTTCTGCAAGCTTGAGGTTTTTGTGTGTGTGTGTGTGTGTGTGTGTGTGTTTTGCTAGACAACCTCCCCCGGTGTAACCACTTCCCAACCAAAGTTACTAAAGAGGAACATTGGCAGAGAATCCATCTTAAATATTTGCCTGTGAGAATGGAAACAGTTTGTCTAATAAATAACTGAATAACAAACCTAGTGTGCGTGGCGGCCCCCGTGTGCGACTTTCAGAGCATTAAGCTCTCAGTAAACGACTTATTTGTAAAGATAGTGAAGTAATGTCTAACTGAGCAGAATGAGGTCGCTCTTCCGTCGCGGTGTGTTGTAATCTGAGCTCCTCTGTGCTTTGACTTAGCCATGTGAGCGTGCCCCCACTGGCTAGGCCCAGGGTAGCCCCCCACCCCCCAAAAAAACTGGCTAATTGTGCATTTTTCACAAAATAAAAATGGCGGAAAATCAAAGTGGGTCTGAGAGGCTTTTTTGTAGAGCAGGTCCAAGCGGACATGTGTAGAAGTCGGACATTCTGGGTGAGGGGCAGTGCAGCTCAATCTGTGAGGGGGCGCTAGAGAGCCATTTATTTACCCAAATTGGACGTCTATATCATATGTGTAGTTTCACCACGCGTAGGTGACTTTTGGGGTAAGTAACGTACCCCCAATATGGACAAATAAGAAGCGGAATAATCATAAAAATCCCCCTCCCCCTGAATCTCCGAGATCAAATGTTCTTCATTGTGTTTATTTGCCATCAAATTGGAGCTTCAAGTTTTATTCACTTCAGACCCCGGTCTGTACATTTGGTTTGGCTGCACACACTACATGTTTGAAGTTTGAAAAGACTTAATCCACGGAGGTTTCCTATTTCTCATCCTACAAATGATCTGCTATCCAGCTGTTCAAACCGGCTGTGTGCCGATTGGGTAACTTTTTACAGCCAAAGGGGTCAACAGTGTTCCTGTGAATTAAACCCAGAGTCTCCTTAAAGGAACAGCAGCTCGGTGGTGGAACGTGCATATATTCACACTGTCCAAAACAGTGCACATCAACGGTAAACTTCTGAAATAATTGAAACATTAATAAGGGGTCTTTAAAAGTCATCTAGAGAAACAAGAAAGAGAAAACGAGGGACTACTTTCTTGGCGTCGTAGTTTGTTTACATGTTGCAAGTTGTATTTTTTGGGTTGAATCCAGGTCAATTTTAGTGTACAAATTTAATTATATTCTCTTTAAAGTATCAAGATACATACACAAAGCAAAAGTGGCAATTTAAATTAGTGGACGAAGAGAGGTTAAAGAATATTAAAATTGTTCTCACCACAGCGAGTATCACACGCAACCAACCAATGTGATAATTATATAACTAATAAGAAACATTAATATAATAGTAATGCTCATTTTGAGTTTGAAAGTTTGATTTCTTTATTTACATATGACAGTACTGTGTCACTGTTGTATTGGTACATTTACTAAAGTATAACTACTTGTTATAGATGGTGATGATGAAGTCTTTTATTTACTTAGAATTAATTTAATTTTTGACAAACAAAAATACTTAACGGAAGTAAATGGAGGATTTTATTCCTACATGAAGAGCTTTGTGATAGATGTACAGATGAGACCTATAACAGAAAAAAGTCATTTCTTAAAACTCATTTAGAGGATACCGTATTCGTCACCGAGGTTAGACGGCAATCATTCGGCAATAATTTCCCGTAAAAAAAATGTAATATATGAAGTCAGTCAAATATTACGAGTTCTGATCCAATTTTGTTTCACAGGAATACAATATGCGCTATTTTCCCGGAATTTAAAACAACTTCTCGTTCTCGCCGGTGTGACTCATGGCCGCCATTTATTCTCGTTCCTCAGTTATCTGGTTGGGCAATGCCTCCGTTGGGTAACATCACATCAGCCACTCGGGGAGAGAGGAACAATCCCCTCGGCCGTTTCCAAGGAAACACAAAAGTTGACTCATTCGATTTGTCAATCCATCCATTGTCTTCCTCTTATCCGGGGTCGGGTCTCATTCTGGGGGATCCCGAGGCGTTCCCAGGCCAGCTGGAAGACATGATCCCTCCAGCCTGTCCTGGGTCTTCCCCGGGGTCTCCTTCCAGTTGGCCATCCAGGAGGCGTCCTATTAGATGCCTGAACCTCCTGATTGGACTTCTTTAGACACAAAGGATTAGCGGCTCAACTCCAAGTTCCCTTCCAATTTCCAAGCTCCTTACCCTATCTCTAAGACTGAGGCTGGCCCCCCTACAGAGGAAACTCATCTCCTTACCTTATCTCTAAGTCTGAGCCCAACCACCCTACAGAGGAAACTCATCTCCTTACCTTATCTCTAAGGCTGAGCCCAACCACCCTACAGAGGAAACTCATCTTCTTACCCTATCTCTAAGTCTGAGCCCAACCACCCTACAGAGGAAACTCATCTTCTTACCCTATCTCTAAGGCTGAGCCCAAACCAGCCTTAAGGGTTATTTGGGAGTTTTTCCTGGTCCGATGTGAGGTTTTGGGGCAGGGATGTCTATGTGTACAGATTGTAAAGCACTCTGAGACAAATTTGTAATTTGTGAAACTGGGCTATACAAATAAACTGAATTGAATTGAATTGAAACTGAAACCACCCTACAGAGGAAACTCATCTCTTTACCCAATCTCTAAAGCTGAGCCCAACCACCCTACAGAGGAAACTCATCTCCTTACCTTATCTCTAAGGCTGAGCCCAACCACCCTACGGAGGAAACTACTCCCTCCAACCTATCTCTAAAGCTGAGTGTGGCTATCTTACAGAGGAAACTCATCTCCTTACCCTATCTCTTCTAACTCGGCTGTAAAACATCTCTGACAGGAACATCACTGAGAGAAGGTTGAGCAGCACTTTGCCCTAATGGTACTATTGGAGCGGTTTATCTCTCGAGTGAAGATTCCTGGATTCACCGTCTTCTATTAATAGTCCCGTTCCCACCCCCACCTTCATGTTGCGTTTACCTCCTTGGTGGTTAAACTTTAGGGCTACGTGTGTTCAGGGCCTGTAATCATCGCAGGCTGCAGATAAACAGCCAGTCACACTAAACGCTGGGCGGGGATCAGTCTGAACTTGTTTCTTACAGAAAGTCGGGTCCTCTAGGCTTCTTCATCTACACGCAGTAGGAGTTGATTATTTCTTCAGTTGGGTTCCATACAAAGAACCATAATCCATCTCATACTACTTTGATGTATTACAGTGCTAAATAGCATCCTCAGTGACACGCAACCACATTTTCATGGGTCACAAGAAGTAAATAACGTGACGTGTTGTTGTTTAGTGTTATGGTTGTTGTTTGTCTTTTCCTCTTCATTTTTGTGTCATTTAATTGGTTTGTTCATATTGTTATTGCTTGTGCTTTTATTATTATTATTTGCTTTACCAGGAAAAGTGCTTTTTAAATAATATTATTATTATAATAATAATAAATATATATATATATATTATAATCAGGAAAAAAATAACATATATATATATATATATAAAAGTATATATAAAAAAGAAGAAAATAGATATAGATATAGACATAAATATATTCTAATAAAGGCTTTGGGAACCACGATTCAAGTGTGTTACCATTGTTGTGCTGTGTGAGGCTCACAACGGTAACAGAACTGTAACAGTGACTTAAAAATAAAAGACACCAATTCAATGATTATGTAAAACCATTTGTTGTGGTCGGACGTATTTAGTCATGTCTGGAACATTTTGATGAAAGCCCCATTTTCCCATCAGTTGAATCTTATGCTTCTTCTCCAGGATTTAGCCACCACCCCAGCCACATGTCCCAACCCTGACTGATAACACACTGCAGCGTCTTTACATAAACTAGAACGGATAATGCCTACTCTCCTGCGAGAGAAGATGACGTTTCCTCACTCGGGAACTCTTTTGAGTGCCACGCACCTTGAAGAAGCTGCCTCTGCCCTCCCGCTTGCGGGGTTGACTCATGGTGCCGGGGGACGGGGGTCTTCAGAGCCGCTTAACTGCCTGAGGGACGAAAAGAGGACATTAGAGACACGGAGGGGAGAAACTAAACAAAGAGGAGATTCATGAGGACAAGAGTGGTATTATGGGTGCCCTGTGACATGTTTATTATCTCCTCGTCTGCCATTTCGTAAACAAACAAGACAACAAATGAAAAAAGCAATTAAAACACTCAAAAATTATATTTTTCAATTCTTTAAGATTGTATAATTAAGATTTATAGTGGGTGAGAATCCAACTCACCCAAACTTTATTTTTATTTGCCCCTTTACAAATAGTTTTATGCATTAGTAGTTATCAAATAACAAGGAACACAAAAGTTACATTTCCCGTTTAATCTTTAAATCTGTACATTTTTGCCTTTTAAACGCATAAATAAAAGACATTTGAAATGACGGCTTATGCTTTGGCTTGTAGAGCTGTCATTTTCTCTTGAGTGCCTGAAGGGTGAGGCGCATGTGGGACTCTCTGTATGTCGCTCCCTAAAACCCACAACAGTCAGAAAAACAGTCAGACAAACAGTCGGAGACCAATTGGTGAGTATTTAGCAACTAAAGAGACAACAACTTCCAACAGGACCTGTAGCCACACAGCCGGGAAGTGTGGGACACTGAACGCCCCCTACTATACAAGGGTTGCCGGCCTAACAACACCCTTGAACACGTACTTTATTGACGTCAAAGTACAGCCTCTCGTCCCTTATTGCTTAAAAATGAGGGACAATGCCGAGTGATTCTGAGAGCTCGGCACTAGTAGCTTCTGCCGTCCGTAGAAAACCCAACGCGCATGAGCCACTTCAGAACCTGTGCTTTTATATATTCTTGTAGTTTCTTAGAACTGTCATCCTGATCTGGGACTCTTTATGCCAATTTAGAAAAAAAACAAAATCCTCCTCCAAAGCGAGTAAAGTGATAGATGGGTACTTGGCACTAGAACAGTGGTTCTCAAATTGGGGTAGGTGGAGGCACTCAAGGGGGTACGGGAATTCAAAAAAGATATATATTTAAAATGAGCATCCATTAAAAATATCCCTTTGAATCCAAGTTATAAAAAGTGTAAGTTCATAAACTGAATTGCATATATTCTATATTAAACCAGACTCTGATGTCACAATGCTGCGTATTACATCTTTTTTTCCAACCCAAAATGCTCTGCAGTGGTGAGGGGGTACGTCACTGAAGAAAAGGTTGAGAACCACTGCACTAGAACATGCTGTGCAACGTTCTTCCTGGAACATCCAATCGTTCCTTGTTGCATTGATGACCCGCGGTTCCTTCGTGAGGCAGGTTAAAATGTTGCATCATGGTTAAATGTGTAAATGATATAATTAACAAGTGAGCCTCGCTGCTCAGGTGAAGCTCCAGAGCTGCAGCTTCCACACAGGAAACGATCTGCTAAGTCCTCATGACCGATGTGAGACGTCACAGTCACACGCCGTGAGGAAGGGTACGGTGGGTAAGGAAAGCTGACTCAGCATGTGTGTGCGTGGCAGAGATATAACTCTTCTGCTGTGTGTTACTGGTGAACACTTGTTGCCCACAAACACTCTTCTGGTCTAATTTTGTACTCAACCACAAGCATCCGTGTAAGACCTCACTGTGTAGCGCGGCATTTCAGCATGCTAGGTTCCATTGGTGCAACTTTCCAAAAGTCTTAAATTACTCACAGTTACATCTAAATTCAAATTTCACTCTGAGATTTATTCTTTTTTGTTGTTGACTAAACATTCCCAGTGCATCTGAAGCTGTGGGAGGGGGTTTGGCCCAGTTTATGCAGGATCTAAATAAACACATTATCACACCAATTAGACAGCAACAGGGCATATGTTTGTCTCTTCTGCTCACTGGTTAGAACAATAAGTAAATATGGTGACGCATTAAATGGCGAACCCAAAACTTCCATTGGGTGGCGTCACAATGATTATACGCCCTCTTCTTATTCAAAGTCCCTGCATGTTACACTCCTACATTGTTCTTTCCTATTAATCTTAAGCTTTAGTGTGACGCTATTTCTAAGCTAAATATTTTGTCAAAGTCATTCCTTTCTGGAACATCAAGGATCTTTGACCCTGTTAATCCTAAAATACATAGCAGACTTTATGACTCTTAATATGCATAAGCTGATAGCTGTTGCTATGCATCCATTTTTTATTTCCTGTTCCTTGACTTCCTTTTAAATATTATATTGTGCAGTTCTTCTATTTTTGTTTCCTTCCACGTGAAGGTATACATTTAATTTGATTAGACGTTTCTATTCCAGTGATGCTATATTGATGTGTAAAAAAAGATGAAGGAAAAACTGTCAGTCCAGCTGCGCAAAGAGAGCAAGCTCAGCATTGAAAGGCAGTCGCACAACAAACCAGCACTCTCTCTTCACGAATTCCTGGCTCGTGACTCAGGTTCGAAGGTAGATGACTAAGCTCTAAGCACGTTAGCAGATTTCTGAGAAGATTGAAAACCCAGAGTCTGGGGCTTGTACTAGGAAAAAAGGAAAAGAAAACAGGAAGCGTGAAAGAGGTTGGCGATATCTGTTACCCTTCACTGTCCGGGAACCCTGCACATGCCCGTGGCGGCAACTTGTGAACAGCAATCCAAACAATAGACAAAAGACCTACAGATCTGTGAGCTGGACACTTTCAAAGGGCAGCCTCGTTGAGTCACCGGCTACTAAACACCAAACACTGCTCACATATCACACGGATGCTTCCAGGCGACCACGTTTTTGGGGAATGATGTATTCTGGATATTATGCACTGTCTCTTTAAATCTCATCCCAATGCTGTATAATTAAAAAAAAAAAGGTAAACAACAAAGTTGTATCTTCTCAGAACTACACAATCTTTGTGTGGAAGTCGGTTGCAAATCCCCGAGTGAACACACATCTACAGCCGGTCTTTTAACACGTCATCCACTGAAACCTTTAAGATAAGACAATCCTTTAATAGCCCTGAAGTGGGGAGATGTACACGATTACAGCAGCAAATGGGGTAAAGATCACATATTACTATGTACAGTAAATAAAAAAGTAAACAGTTTACAGTAACTGAAGAATGTATACAATAATATACACACGCAGGCAGTATACATATGGCTATTTCCATAGTTCATTGGTATTATTTGTGCACAGCTTTGAGTGAATTTAGTGTTTTTAAGTGGTCTAGCTAGTACGTTGTTTGTAATATGTACAATATGTCGGATTAAAAGGTGAATTTGTAGAAATATCGTAAATAAGTGTACAATCTCACACAATAACACAATAAAACAAATGCATTCGCGTATTAATGCACTCATTCATGACGTCGCGCGACAGGTGGCGATAAACTCGTCGCGCAGGATTCCTCGCGCATAAAGTTGCAACAATGTCGCCAACGTGATTCTGGAAGTCGGCGACACAGCGACAGACGACTCGGCTCGACTCGGCTCGGCTCGGCTCGGCTCGGCTCGGCGCAGCGGGATGGGACACAAAGAGCGGCGGACTTTACCGGGACTGGAGAAGTTACGAGCGTTTCCCAGCTGGCGAAAGAGAACTCCGCTGCTCCGACGAGAACATGACGTCATGGCTCCCCGCCGCTCGGTGCTGCGCTCCGGTAATTAACGGCACCACTTTGGATAAGGAAGAACGAGTCCGCGTCCCGCGAGCCGCCTCCATGGTCCCTGAAGTCTCCCGAGGAGCTCTGAGCTGGCCCGGGTTGTCCCGAGTGAAACTACTTCCGCTTCTACGTTTCAAAATAAAGCGGCATGCTCTGCGTTAAAACAATAATAAATAAGTTATTAGTACTTATCGCAATTAGACATTTATTTTTTGGATACGTGGTATGTCACCAATACACATCCCCACCATCTAAACGGTACTATCATATTGATAAAAGGGCGTAAGCAAATAATAGAGCATCTATTATGTTGTCCTTTTCAAAGTACCCGACGGAAAGCAGTCAGATGAATTAACCAATTCAGTTGTTTGTATTTTTAACTTCATTCACCAGACAATAGAGTAAAGTTAGAATACTGAGAAGACAGTTAATTTAAAATTAATTAATTACTGCAGCATTTTATTTGTTTATATTTTGTTTCAGCGTCTTTTGTTTTCAAAGGAAACCACTTCCGGAGATTTTCTTCTTCACTGCCTCCTTCCCCCAGGGCACTACAAGGGAGCAAAAACAAACTTTCATATCACGTGTCCCGACTGGGACGTTCTGATTGGTCCCTCCACAGAGCTTCAGGCTCCATATAAAATACCAGCACACTGAGATGCCCCCCTTCAAAAATACTTAAGAAATTAAATTACTCTCTGGAATAACACTGTCTACATTTGATGACCATGACATTTACTAACCAAGTAGAATAACTGGAATAGACGGAATGTTTGTATTAATGAGTTGGTTGGTGCTAAATGTATTACATTATACGCCACATTACATTTTCATTTAGCTAACGCTTTAATCAAAAGTAAAAACTCAGAACCAGAATCAGGAAAGTACAAACAAAGTGCCATAAGTAAATGCTATTTAAGTGCTGTTTTTTAATTTCTTTTTATTCAATGCATAGTCGGAAAAGATGTGTTTATATTTAAATTATATTTATATCAAACTTGTATTACATACTCAAGGTCCAGATAGTACAACATATTATCATATATAATATATGATATATATATATATGATATATATATATATAATAATAATTAAATGCTGAATGTTTACTTGTAATTTTAAAATAATCTGAGTAATTTTTAAATTCTCCCTTTAACTGTATTGTGTACATTTCTATTAGTCGGTCCAACAACAAACTGAGTCCAAAACGAGGCTTGTGTTACCTTAAGCAAAGACTTTATTAATGCTCAGGTAGCAAAATCATCTCTAAACTGACATTTGAAACATCTAAACACAAAGTAAAGCACTCTGCTGAAAGGTTTCCTGTGTACGAAGAGGTAAATAAAGCTCGGACGCGTAGAGCAACGTATCGTCTGCAAACACTCTCCATCTCTTACATCCTACGCTAGCAACGGCATGCAGTCATCTAGGATATCCAGTTCGGACTAAATCCAGTGCCACCTTAAACTCATCCCAAAGTACGTAAAGATTTACCATAAATAATTTATTATATTTAAATATCTCCATGCGAGTAAACAAAGGACATTATCTTCAGAGGTCTCAAACACATCAAAGGGGAGCACAAGAGAGACCTAGGATCTATGAAAATATATTTAACATATATAGAGAGACAAAAAATATATAAATACATTTTCACATATCTATATACATTTTTTACATCAGCAATATCACCCATGTGAATATCACAAATTATTTAGAAATCTCTTCTTCAAGATGCCTTTGTGGTAGTTTGGTTAGTCTCACAGACACGGTACCCTGTGCCAGGTACGCGACGCCAATAGCAGCACAGAATGCAGTCAACCAAATAATCTGTAGCATAAATTGTTCGACGGTTAAAGTGCATGATACAGATATTTTCTGATGTATATGAAAGAAAAAAACACCTGGGTTATTAAGATACTGCTAATACGTCAACACATTAAAGGATGATCGATGCCTTGACACCAGTGTTTTTTCTATATATAGCATATTGTATGATATAAAGTAAATATATGTATCTTACCAAGCTGAAAATGAGATACCGGTACGTACTGGTTTGAGTTTAACGTCAAAAACACCAAAAGTTGATGATTTGAAACTTACTTTTTTAGTGTGTATTTTCAGCCGTCAGCATTTGGGGGATTTTAAAGAGATGCATTTTTATTTATTTGGTCCCATGACTTCCTAACAATTTCTCCCTGGGAAACTTATGCAATTTGAAATAATTGTATTAAAACAAAGATCCAATCCAATTGATAATTGCTACTCTAGTTTACAAAAGGAGGAACTATGCCCAATTTCAAAATGCATGCATGTTATTCCAAATATGTTACACAATCCTGTTTGAATTGGGAAATATGGTAAAGATGACACAGAGAACCCAGAGTGTACATTTTCTAAATGATAAAAATAAAAGGAACATTATATGGGTCCAAATCAGTCAGCTATAGTTTCCAATAAATAAAAGCATATTTACTTTAATGTATCTCTGTCACGT
This sequence comes from Liparis tanakae, assembly GCA_036178185.1. Lineage (NCBI taxonomy): Eukaryota > Metazoa > Chordata > Actinopteri > Perciformes > Liparidae > Liparis > Liparis tanakae. The sequence goes on along the minus strand of CM070100.1, from coordinate 21,143,134 downwards.
TTTGATTAAAGTATTGGCAGTTCTAGCAGAGATTTATGGGAGCCCACTTTACCGCCAGGAAACGAGAGACAGAGTTATAAAGAATTCATGTTAAATAATTCAAATGTATAATAAGTCAAAATCAAATCTGTAAAATGTGTAATTTTATTTCCTCGTTAGATTTTTACTTATGATATGTAAACAGTAGTCAGGCTAAAAAGATGAGGTGTAATAATGTAAGTCAAAATTAGGTTTGTAAATTCAAAGTAAAAGTGCCGATAAAGTCAATAATAATAGTTTTGCCGTAGTATTTTATTTTGATTAATGATACATTGTAGTTGTGTAACTAGCATTTAATGTATTTTCTGACTGGTGGAAAAAGGTTTAAAAATAATTCCTCGATTAATCTGTTTGTGGAAAATGCAAAATAAAAAGTTGTAATAAAAAAAAGAAATTCCTCGAACGGCTTGAAAAAGTTTTTTTTTCAGGGGAAATTTATAATCAAATTATTAGGAAATTATGGGACGTATTGTAACATTTCTACCCTTATACGACACGCTTATGGTAATGAACTTGAATAACTCAGATTGTAAACTCAATGCCTCCATTTACAGACATTAAAGCCATAATTAGATAATGATAAGATAGCATTACTTTATTTTTACTGCGTGTCAGAGTTGTAGGACTCTGTATGTTAGTAACAGTCCTTGTTTTGATTGTTTGTGTTGTCGTTGATGAATAATTTCATAAACAATGCAGTGTGACATATCGACAGACATCATTAACAATTGGAGTACATTATGTTAATGTGTCTTTGATCATACAGCATATTTACACGTTTGTATATGTTCATAGTTATTGCATTACACACGATTTAAAAACACATCTAAACCCTGTTTCCTGGTTGTAGCACAGAGCACGCTGTGTCTTTTAAATAAATAAACATGGAATATATATATATATATAAACAAAAAAAACATCGTCATTTTTTCATTTTTTTACATTCGAAAGACAGTTTTTCTCCAATTCTATATTTTATATTACTGAGGAATAAATAAAAAAATATCCCTGAAACAAATCAGACTTAGTTGAATTTTAGCAATTGTCTTCTATCCTAAATGAACTTATCTGGAGGAAACAGCGAACAATTTATGGATATTGTGAGTGGAATACAAAAATCAAACCACACTGTACATGCTCTAAAAACTATAGGAATATTTATATCTACATTTGTTTTCTTTTTACCACAAACCTACCATATCTGGACAAATCTAGACAATTTAGGCATTACAAAATACAAAGAACTTCTTAATAAAAATAAAGTTGAAACCCCCAACCTGAAAGTATCAGAGCTGGGATAAAACGTCCTGATGCTTTATACTGCATCTTTACGCTATACTCTACTTTAATACCTCACAGCAGAGGAAACATCTGTCATTTCTAAATAATGAGTCTATTTTGGTCGGAGTCTTTCAGAAGAGGAGAAAGCAGCAGTTACATTTCACTGGTAGAATACGACAAATAAAATCCCCCAAAATATAAAACTTGCTTCCCTAAAACCTCGACCCGATAATTTCATCCAAATCCTGCTTCATTTTACGAGGATGCCATTCCTCATAATCAGCGAGCATCGAGGTGAGAACCCTTCCAGTCTCTCTGTGAAGCTCGTTTAATCTCTGCAGTGCAAGTTTGCGACCTCTGGTGGAGAAATGTGCTCATGACATGAATAAATAATAAATAACGACTTCTGGGGAGCATTTACAGAGGTGTGCTATATACAGAGGAGGAAAGGGAAGAAAATAAATAAAATTATGTACAAAACATAGAAGCTACAGCTGTGATGCTATTGAAGTTCATTCATAAAAAAAGGTGAATGGATAATGCCCTGGTTCTGGGAGGGGGGGGGGTTATAACATTGCTTTTATAATTATTACTCTCAACTGGTCGAATCTAAAAGACCCGAATTTCCTCTCAGGAAAGGTTAGAAGCTAGTAAACGTTACTAGTTTCACAACTATATACTGGGGCGGTTTATCAAAATAAAAGTCCTCACGCCAGAGGCGGGCAGTAGTTGGGCGGATAGGTGTTGCTGTCCGCTGTCCTGTACGAGGGCTTCTATACAGTCAGACATCTCCATCTCTGCTCCGCCCACACAACTCCATATTGCAGAAAGACAGGCGTCGGGAAAAAGAGCAGAGTGGGATGTCTTCTCGTAAAAGAGGAGAACAACATGAAACAGATTTAGAATTATACCTTCTAGTTTTCATTATACCGCCACATCTGTGTTTTAATACTTCACGTGGAACTCCTTGCAAACACCGCTTGTAGTGTTGATTGTGTGCAAGATGTGTGTGTGTGTGTGTGTGTGTGTGTGTGAGCCTCAGTCGTCCAGGCAGGTCGGCAGGTTGACGAAGGTGAAGATGTTGTACTCGATGAGGCAGGAGAAACACAGGAAGACGGAGTAGAGAAGGAGACACGCAAATCCAAAGCGCTTGTCCAACGTCCACTTGTTGAGGTGAATTCCCAGGACCTGATGGGGGGGGGTGGTGTGGGGGGGGGGGGTAAAGAGATCATAGGCAGGGGGAAAACAGATTGGAGGTAGGGGATACACAGATCAGTAAGTAGGAGGTAAACAGATAGTAGGTAGTAAACAGCTCGTAGGCAGGAGATAGGGGGGAAACATATTGTAGGTACGAGGTAAGCAGATCGTAGGTAAAGGGTGAACAGATCGTAGTCAGGGGGTAAAGAGATCGGTAAGTAGGGGGTAAACAGATCGTAGGTAGATTGTAAGCAGATTGTAAGTAGGGGGTAAGTAGATCGTAGGTAGGGGGTAAAGAGATCGTGGGTACGGGGTAAATAGATTGTAAGTAGGAAGTAATCAGATCGTAGGTACGGGGTAAATAGATCGTAAGTAGGGGGTAAAGAGATCGTAGGTACGGGGTAAATAGATCGTAAGTAGGAAGTAAACAGATCGTAGGTAGAGGGTAAACAGATCGTAAGTAGGAGGGTAAACAGATCGTAAGTAGGGGGTAAATAGATCGTAAGTAGGGGGTAAAGAGATCGTAGGTAGAGGGTAAACAGATCGTAGATAGGGGTAAACAGATCTTAGGTACGGGGTAAACAGATCGTAGGTAGAGGGTAAACAGATCGTAGGTACGGATTAAACAGATCGTAAGTAGGGGGTAAACAGATCGTAGGTAGAGGGTAAACAGATCGTAGATAGGGGTAAACAGATCTTAGGTACGGGGTAAACAGATCGTAGGTAGAGGGTAAACAGATCGTAGGTAGAGGGTAAACAGATCGTAGGTAGGGGGTAAACAGATTGTAAGTAGGAGGGTAAATAGATCGTAAGTAGGGGGTGAGCAGATCGTAAGTAGGGGTCAGTCATGTACTCACGGTCAGGAACACGGAGGCCAGCAGGAGCCCCACGGAGAAGATCAGTCCTTTGCTGTTTAGTTTGATCTGAAGAGAAGGTGGAAGGACTCAGCCACGACATCGACGGGGAGGTCAATAAGAAGTGTAACTACCCTTTCTGCACTCTCGCTATCTTCAATATTGTAGTTCTGGTGTTTTGAAGGGGGGTCATAAACTCATATATAGTGATGTAAGCTGAGCATGGCCGACATGTCGGGTTTTAAAGTTTATATTCATCCAAATCATACAAAATATAGATATAGATTTTCACTCACTTTTAGCGACATGTATTATATTTAGATGTATCTGTTTCAGAGCGCTGCTTTACTTTGGGACATTTAAAGTGTTTTGCACATTACTTAAAGCATCTAGATCAATAAGGTACGTTTGTCTCCAGATCTCGTGTTAAAGTTGAAGAGATGCATTTTGATCAATAAAATAAAAAAGTGTGTGTATTTATGTGCTTTCTACAGAGGACATCTATGTGTTGTTGTTGTTGATGATATAATAAAAAGAACTGCAGACCTTCTGCCCACAGGTTTAATAATAATACAAAAACTTCAATTGTGTCACCTCTTTTGTGTTTCCTTCCTTATTTGTGTATTTTTTTGCTTCCTTCCTTATTTCCATCTAGGAAACAGATGTTTTGAATTTTTTGGGCATGAAAAAAAACTCCCATCATGCATCATGCTTCGGGTGATGCATGTGCTGCATCCCCACTGCATTATAAACTAGCCCAACAATCGAGAATCACTGAAACTGAAAGGGAGAATAATGGGATCGTCTAAAGTCTACGCTGCAGGTTTGGCCCCCTAGGGGGCGCCATACTCACGTCGGAGCCGTAGCTGATGGCGAGCGTCTTCAGCGCCCAGGGGAGGCCGAGCCCCACCAGGATGTCAAACACGTTGCTGCCGATGGAGTTGGACACGGCCATGTCGCCCATTCCTGGAGACGGACGGGACGTGAGAGGAGACGGACGGAGACGGCATCGAGGGGACAGGGAGAGCGAGAGCCCCCCCACCCAACCCCCCCCCCCCCTCTACAGAGACAGAGCCATGTCAATATTTGATGAGGGGAGCAAGAATAAGCTCAGATGAAAAGCGTGGAGGAAGGGACCCCGTCGGGCCGCTCCACCCACCTGCCCCTTTAGTTTAAAGGCCCGCCACAGGCACAAAAGATACCCCCCACACACACACACACACACACAACACACACACACACACACACACACAATCTCCCTCATCTCCTCCCCTCTTCTCCGGCTCTTTGATAGTGGCTTCACTTTGATGGGGTTGTGTCATTGTGTGGCTTCCAACGGCCATATGTGTGTGTGTGTGTGTGTGTGTGTGTGTGTGTGTGTGTGTGAACCTGTGTGTGTGTGTGTGTGTGTGATTACCTTGCCGTGCCACTATTAAGCTGGCCATGCAGTCGGGGACGCTGGTGCCGGCCGCCAGGAAGGTGATGCCCATGATGACGTCCGGGATGCCGAGTGTGAAGCCGATCACCGTCACCTGGCAGGGGGACGCAGACCATGAGTGTGTGTGTGTACGTGTGTGTGTTTGGGTGTCTGTGTGTCTGTGTGTGTGTGTTTGTGTGTCTGTGTGTCTGCGTGTGTGTTTGTGTGTCCGTGTTTCTGTATATGTGTGTATATGTGTGTATGTGTGTGCGTGTATTTCTGTGTGTGTGGGGGTATATCTTTGTGTTGGTGTGTGTGCGTGAGTGTCTGTGTGTGTGTGGCTGTATGTGTGTGTGTGTATATCTGTGTGCGTGTGTCTGTGTGTGTGTTTAGTGTTTTAATGTGTTTTTTATTACTTATTTTTAACATGTTGTACTGTAGCTTATCATTGTGTGTATTGTGTGTTCTTCTTACCACATATACTGTTGTATTGTGTATATACTGTACTGTTTGTTATTGTTTATGTTTGTGTTTATTATTGTTTTATGTTTGTTATTGTTTTATGTTTATTATGGTCTGTGAAGGGACTACAGATGCTGTGTAGCTAAAATCTGGTACAGAGCATCAAATGGTGACATTCATGTTTTAACTGGACATGGACCCTTTTAATTAAAGATAATAATAATAATAATAATAATAATAATAATGATAACAATAATAAAAATAATAATAATAATATCAATACTAATACCAAATGTTCACCATCGTTATTGAAAGCTGCATTTTAATTCAGCGTAACGCAGCGCGATGCTACGTAGCGGATCGTTAACCTCCGGCTAACGTTGACAATGACAAATAAAAAGAAGCTAAATTTACAAAATTACAAAAAATACATTATGCAAAGCCTTCGTTCCATCTTGTTCCAAATGAACTCACGATGAGCTCACTGCATTATTTAGTAAGCCGTATTATAGTCTGCTAAAACTGATCTATTTGACAAAAGGTCCAATATGTTGGATTCTGTGGGCAGGAATGGATTATAATATATAACTGTGTTTTCATTTGTGCATAAACAACTGTATATATTTATATTCATGTGTGTGTGTCAATCAATCAAAAGTCATCGTACGTTGATGCTCATATTTTATAGTTTTTCTTTCTTTCTATATGTTTTATTAAGTTGTGATTGTACAGAAACTTCTTATTCAATTGTTTAGTTTAAAGCCGGTGTTTCAATAATGTGTTCAATAACTATATATATATATATATATATATATATATATATATATATATATATATATATATATATATATAATAACCCCCAATTATAACTAATGTGGCTAATGTGGCTAATTTGCTTCATACCTAAATTTACATTATTATTTTTTTGTGCAAAATAAAAATTTAGCAAATTAATGAAAGCAAAAAAACACAAATAATATTTTATAAAATTAAATATAAAACCCAGGTAATAAGGGGTTAAAGGGACGGACGCTTATATGTAAACGCAGGAAAAAAAAGTAGATAATTGACACTCATAATGTCCCCCCTCGGTTTAGTTGGTCTCTCCCGCCTCTCACCATCCAGACCATGATGTAGGAGAAGCCGGCGATCCACAGGGTGGAGCAGAAGAAGGACAGCATGTAGTAGTTGTCCCAGCGCGGCTTGGAGCTGTCGGGCACCGTGAAGTACAGCAGGAGGCACAGGGGCCACGCCAGGAGCCACTTCAGCTTGTTGCACGCCCCCGCTGCAACACAAGGGAACGAGTGAAACACCCCCGTCACACTATGTACACCCCACCCAGAGCCCCACCCAAGGAGAGAGAATGCAGCTTTAACACATGATGCATAGACTTCTATACAACCAGAGGAGTCGCCCCCTGGTGGTCAGGAGAGAGAATGCAGCTTTAACACATGGAGCATATATTTCTATACAACCAGAGGAGTCGCCCCCTGGTGGTCAATAGAGAGCATATAGCTTTAACACATGATGCATAGACTTCTATACAACCAGAGGAGTCGCCCCCTGGTGGTCAGTAGAGACTAGAGAGCATGCAGCTTCAACACATGATGCATAGACTTCTATACAACCAGAGGAGTCGCCCCCTGGTGGTCAGTAGAGAGAATGACACAAAGTACCTGGGCACTGGAAGGGCACTAAGGGTCCTCCTCCTCCACCCTCCTCCTCCTCCTCCTCCTCCTGGTTGTTCTCGTTGTCTTCGTTCTCCGTCTCGTTTCCCGCCTCCTGGTCGTCACGGCGAACGCCGCCTCCGCCGCCGCCGCCGCCCCTCTCGGGCCCCGACATGCCGTTCTCCCCGCTCTGCCGGCCTCCTCCTCTCCCCGGGACGTCAGAGTCTCCGTTGGTGAACGTCCTCGTGTTGATGAGCCGCTGCCGCTGTGTCACGTGTAAACACACCACGCTGACTCACTCCACGGGGCAGCACGAGGGAGTTACACACACCTCATCGTGTGTGTGTGTGTGTGTGTGTGAGTGTGTGTCCTGACCTCGGCGATGAGCATGCGTGAGGCCATGGTGAGGCGCGTCCGGGGGGAGAAGTGGCTGGTGATCATGATCCTCATGCCGGCCTCGGAGAAGGAGAGCTGGTGAGGGAACGCCGAGAGGAGCTCGTCCACCATGAGCACCGAGGGCTTCCTGGGGGGGTTGGCTGAGGGACGCACACACACACACACACACACACACATGCACACACACATGCACACACACACACATGCACATACGCACACACACAAACACACACACACACAGATACACACATGCACATACGCACACACACACAAACACATGCACATACGCACACACACAAACACACACACACAGAGATACACACAGATGCACACACACACACACATACCGCACACAGACACACACAGACACATGCACCCACACACACACACACACATACAGACACACAGACACACACACACAACCACACAACCACACACACACATGCACACACACACACACAGATACACACATAGACAGACACACAGACACATGCACAACCACACACACACGCACACAGACACAACCACACGCACGCACACACACACAGACACGACCACACACACACACATGCACACACACACACAGATACACACACAGATACACACACAGACAGACACACACAGACAGACACATACACACACATACACATACACGTACACACATACACACACACACAGACACACATACATACACACATACACACACACACGCACACACACACACAACCACACACATGCACAACCACACACACACACACACACACACACACACGTGCACAACCACACGCACACACACAGTGTTTTGAGGACGTGACGGGTTGTTTATTAGTAATCAACCCCGTTGCCCCTCATTGCCTCCCGTTGCCTCGTTGCCCGTTGCCCGTTGCCCGTTGCCTGCGTACCTTTCTTCAGCAGCACGGCGGTGGCGTCGCCCTCCTCCGGCTCGCCGCTGGCCGCTCCGTTCCTCAGGCCGGGCGCGCTCGTCTTCTTCTTCCTCTCCAGGAAACGGACCACGTGGGAATTCATCCTGGAATAAAAGACAGATTATATTCCCTCTAGTATTTATCTGGAGTACAAGGGCTTAAAAAACACAATAAAATACTTTACAGCTGTTAGATCATCGATGCGTTAACCCTTTGTGCAAAGTTTAAAGAAATGACAAAGTGTTTGGAAAGAGCCGCCTCTCTCTCTCCCTCTCTCTTCCCTCTCCTCCCTCCCCCCTCCCCCCTCTCTCTCAGGATACTCACTTCATCAGCAGAATGTAGACGAAGTACATCAGAACCAAAGTGAGAGCTTCCCACCTGCAACACACACTCAGTTTAGATCTACAACAGTAATGTTTTGTTAATACATCATTAAATATATTTATAAAAAAACTTACCAAACCACTTTTTCGTCATATATGAACTGAAAAAGAGGAGAAGACCGAGAAGATGAGCGACCGTGATGAAGATGTGTCTATAACGTTATTCATATCGCCTTTAAGAGAGAAACCCTGATAACACAGTTCAGGAGATACAATAATAAAATAATAAAACAATACAACAATTCAACAATATAACAATAAAACCATCGATACAAATGAATAATAAATAATAATAATTAATAACACTAATAATAATGATAAATAATGATAATAAATACTACTAATAATAAATAATAATAGTAATAATAATAATAATAATAATAATAATAATATGAGGAGCTGCTCTTACCACAAGGAGAGCAGAGATGGACAAGGTGTAGTACGTAGAGTCTCTGATCAGAGGCCAGCGGGTGAGGTGTATCGCCTGGGAGACAGACAGGCAGACAGACAGACAGACAGGCAGAGAGAC
>CM070100.1:21116486-21128986 GCA_036178185.1 Liparis tanakae | reverse complement strand
AAAGGAGCCCGGGTCACCCTCATACCCTCATGATACCCCCCTATTCATATTGATATTGTGTTCTCATACATTTCCTATTCAAACACCCAGCCGCCGCAGAGGGACGTCAGACACCGCCTCGTCACTTCAGATTAGCAGACGGGGGTTCGATCCTTTCTCAAATCACTTTGCGGCTCGCCGCCCGTTAAGCACCTCGGTGGAGCTGAGACGTGTGACAACTTAAGCCCCTTTAATTGAATGTTTGAATGGAAGAGCAGGGTTAATTACACTATGTGACTGAGCCTCTTCTTGTGCTGCTTCTGAATAACACGCTTGTGTGCGTGTATGTGTGTGTGTGTGTGTGTGTGTGTGTGTGTGTGTGTGTGAGGCAGTCTTTGCTCACTTTAATCCCTCGACTGTCTCTTTTTCCTTTTCTTTTCCTTTGACCTCTGACCTCTACTGAGTGCGCCCTCGTCACCTGGGTTACGCGATGACACGGCTCCTGTGAAAACATGGCCGTCGGACACGTTCTACACGGGGATGTTTGAGGGAGTCGGGCTCAGCGTTGAGACGGTGTTCTGTCTTCATCAGCGTGACGGCTCGACTTTAGAAAGTTCAGTCCTGGAGAGTTCAACCCATAACCGGGTCGCTGCACTCAGAGTGATTAGAGAAAGAGACTCGCCTCAGGTGGTACATACAGCCTTCACATCGCTCTGCTCTAACACACCATGGAGACTGTTATTACATATTTAGTGGAACCACGTTTAAAACGAGTACCCCGTATGAATAAAACCCAAACTGTGCGCATGGATTAGATGACTCCTTTGATTTCTTATGTTGCTAATCTGCACTTTACTGACACTACTGAAAAAACTCTTTCATTCTGCACTAACCCGGTTTCTATTAAAGGTTTATAAAATCTGTAAATATTGCGTAATGAATCTCGGCTGCAATTTTGTCCGTTTCTGAGAATGATACAACTGTGAGCCGCAGCTTTAGCCAGCCACACACACACACGCACGCACACACACACACGCACGCACGCACGCACACACACACACACACACACACACACACACACACACACACACACACACACACGTGCACACTTGCCAAATCCTGCGTGAGATCATTGTGGGCTGACCTGCGACGGAGGGCTCGTCACTTCAGGGGCAGAGGGACAAGAGTTGACCCCCCTATGCCAACCCGACACAGGCCAACACAGGCCGCTGCCCCCCCCCCCCCCCACCCGCGCAACAATTACATAACACCAACAACATTGCATAAGAGCTCTGCAGTTCCAATAAAGAGACAGAGACCAACAGAGAATCCTCCAAATCCTCCACGAGGACAGATGGCGCCGCCTCTGTCTCTGAGAGGAGAGAGAAGCACGGTGAGCATCTGTCGCGACGCAGAGAAACACACGTCTACGGCCACGCAGAGCGGCGAGGGAGAGCGGCGTCGGGCAACAAACACGGGCCGGAGCAACGCCGCTTTCAGCTGGAGACACAGGGGCTCTAAACCATTACTATTCTGCAGTTAAAACATTTTTTTTATTGAGTAAGAAGTGGTGTGGGGGTATACGGTATCTGATTCATGAAGTCATTTCTAACAAGCCTCATGCATAAAGGTGGCTCAGTGCTGATCATCAGGGTGAACTATAAAAATACAAAACACAAAATACAAAACACATTTATATTGAAAAATATAAATAATAATAATAAATAATATGTATATCTATACATATTATTTATTATTATTATTTATATTTTCCTATTTGTGTGTTTGTGTATTTTTATAGTTTAACCTATATATATATAGCCCCCCCCCCCCCCCCCCCCCGCCTGCTCTCTTTACCCTTACACCTCTAGATGCATGAACAGCGGCCACTAGTGGCCATAACTGTTATCACATCATCAATTTAGCATGACTAAATACTCAAACTAAATATGTGTATCCACAGCAATTCAAAATCATACTAAACATCCACGTGTGTCGCGTCATCAGTCTGTCCTGTCAGGACTCACGATTAGCGTATGAATTATGAAGTTATGGTCCCGAAAAACAGTTTTGTGGCATTTTACCTTAAAATGTTTGAGTGCAACTGGAGCTTTTTGCTCCATTTTATCAAATTAACTAAAGAGGGTTCCTGAGATACAAAAAAAAAGAAAAGGTAGCGAGCTCCGTAGAGAGCCACCGCTCTCCATAAATGTCAAACACAGTAACCCAGACCTTCACACAGCTCCACAACCACATGGACGAGGAGCATTGATGGAAAGACGAGGATTCACAGACGTAGTCCTGATACCTCCTCCCCTACCGACCGGCACTGCCCCACAGAGTCCGCCCGTTCCCTGAAGGCGGTTTAAATGAACTGGGAGGTAAGCGGAGCACGGAGCGCCGAACACGGAGCGCCGAACACGGAGCGCCGAGCGAGGAGCGCCGGACAAAGCGCCGACTTCTCAGTGTTCAGCGCCGGCTGTGTTTTCCTCGTTTATCTATTCTCTGAACCGAGCGGCTTAAGACGAGTCGGCACGCCGTGTGCAGCGGCGAGGAATATGATGTGAGATTAAAACGCTCAACCCTGTGGCCTCACGCCTGCTAATGGTTAACGGTTTAGCGCATACGAAGCCATGCAACTACACACACACACACACACACACACACACAAGCTCACACGCACACATACAAACGGCAGCATGTGGTTGCATTTATTTGCGGCCACAAGTGCTTAGAAGTAAGTGGGTGGTATTACTTCGCACATCGGACATTCGTCAGCGGGAAAAAGAAGTAGTGTCGAAATGAAGAGAAAACGAGGGGAAACAACAACAGAGAGGGCGACTCTTCACTACGTCCTCCTGTAAACGGGCGGCGGACATCGGCGTTGAGCAGACACAGAGGAAGGGAGATGGGAACAGGGATGGGGGGGGGGGGGGGGGGCTCAGATCCACCGCCCTCGGCCCGCGGCCCACCCTGGAGCTACAGGAGCGGTGCGACTCGCCTCGGTACTCGCCAATCCCGGTTAAAAAAACAAAAAGTGACGTGACCTTTGCTTTGGCTCCGGAGTGAAGTCTAAACTAGCGGAGCGGAAGACGGAGAGCAGAGGCAGCTGGAGGAACTCTAGTGGTGGTATTCTACCATCTAATATATATATATACACATATATATATATATATATATATATACAGTATATATGTAGATATACAGTATATATACATACATATATATGTATGTATATATACACACTTATATATATATAATATACACATACATATATGTGCATATACATAAAGTATATATATATATGTATATATATGTGTGTATATACTGTACACATATATATACTGTAGATATATATACATGTAGATATATGTACATACATATGTATATGTTTATACACACATATATATATATATAAATATATACATGTGTATATACATACATAAACATACATATAAATATATGTATATATAACATATATTTATATATATATATATATATATATATATATATATGTATATCTATTACATAAATAAATATATATATAGATATATACTGTATATATAATATATTTCCCTCAGTAATGTAGTGGAGTAGACTGGTGGTGAAAGAAGTAATTTAGTGTTGGGAGTCCTTTGCTTCCTATCAGGGAACCACATCAGATGGAGACGTGACTCTGGCTGCTTTCACAGCTCTCCTGACGGGACGCGTTCCCAATCAATCTTGCTCCTCTGCACCATGACAGCTCCACCGCTGTGACGAGCTCTTAACAAGCTCCGGCCAGAAATAGTGCTTCTCTCTCTCTCTGAACTACATGCGTCAGAAACAAAAACCTCCAGTGTTCTCCTCTCCAAAGTGTATGTGAGCCTGAGCGCTACCTCCCAGCTAAAAGGTTACATGGTAATGCTGGCATTTAATCAACGAGGCAGCGGACGTGGGCAGAAAGAAATCTGATAATGACCCACGCTGACCTGGGACTCATCATTTATACAGAGTAGAAAAAATTATATCTCTCTATCTCTATCTATCCATCTATTTATCCACCTACCTACCCTCACACCCACCCATCTATCTATCTATCTATCTATCTATCTATCCATCCATCTATCTATCCATCCATCCATCCACCCACACACCTACCTTCCTACCTACCTACCTACCTACCTACCTACCTACCTACCTACCTACCTACCTACCTACCTACCTACTACTATCTATCTATCTATCTATCTATCTATCTATCTATCTATCTATCTATCTATCTATCTATCTATCTATCTATCTATCTACCTACCTACCTACCTACCTACCTACCTACCTACCTACCTACCTACCTACCTACCTACCTACCTACCTACCTACCTACCTACCTACCTCCCTCCCTCCCTCCCTCATGGTCTACTGAACTCTGGGTTTCCCCTGCCACAGGGTAAACACTGTTCTTGTGATGCAATGGAATAATCATTCTGGTGTGTCTCAGTGAGGGTGGGCTCAGTGGACCGGCCCACCCTCACTGAGACACCTCTGGTGTTAATTGTGGCTCGAGGCTGCAGACACTTAAAGAGACCGTTTAGAGAGAGAACCGAGCGGAGGGCGGCTCGACCGGGACGCTTTACATCTTTCATATGAATGAACCGAACCCACCCCGACACGACCGGTTCCCCCCCGCTGCAGTTTGGAAAGAGATACAGAAGAATCAGCTTCCACCACGCTTCAGAGCAGCGAGAGTCCGCCCTCAGCATATTATGAAGTTTGGTTGGTGTTGTTTGTTTTCTTTGCTATCTAGCTAATCTTAATGTAGAGTCTGTCGTTCCGTTGTCACCTCGTAGCCTTCTTTGAGTCTTACACACTTTGATAACGCAATTAATCCCGCTGTTTCACTACGTCAAAGTAATATCTATCAAAATATGACCTATATCTATAAATATTTCCCACTTCCTATAACTCGTATGAGTTACAGAGATTCATACATGGAATATAGGTTTGGGTTTGGCGCCCCCTGTGGACGAAAGGAGTAATTCAAGTTGATTTAACGCACATTTCAACAAAAGGTCAATTAGAAGCATTTTATACAAAGCCAAAGTACTAAAGAAACGTGTTATTTATAGAGATGGGTATCGTTTGTGTTCTTTCTGATACCGGTGCTAAACTGGTACTTTTATAACGATACCGGTGCCTGAAGGGTTGCGTTTCGGTTCGGGCGGCACCAGTTCTCGGTACCCAATCCTAATGATGAGAGGGCGTTTATACACAATTAAAATAGAAAAATATTAATTTAAGAGCTAAGAGGAGATGAAGCCCCAGGGTCTCTTGAGGTTCTCATCTTACTGCAGCGGGGTCTGCCAGTCTGCCCCATGCAGTCCTGGTCCTGGTTCTGGTTCTCTCTTGCCCTTCCCTCTAGTGGGCCCTGTAATACGGCCTTGGAACCATGCAGAGCCCTCGCTTCAGGTCCAATCCAGATGTGGATCCCCTCAGATCCCCTCATCTCTGGAGTCTGGGCCGATGGAGGTTCTGGTGAGCCTCATACATGAATGGGAGTCTGCAGGCGGCACCAATGAAGAGCGCTCAGAATAACGACATGTAGGTCGTACAGGGCCAGCCGTATTGAATTTGGACCTTTTCATAACCTCCAAACCGAGCCTGAACTCTTGGCCCATCAAACTCTTCGCCTCCTCCTCCTCCGACCTCCTGGCGTTCGCTCCTGTGCATCCCTCCCAATGCTCTGCACACGGGTTAATACCACCAAGTCAATCGCACAATCCTCCTTCGACCCAACGGGGAGATTACATGTGTCCTCTCTTTAGTGTGTGTCCTCTTGACATGGAACGCACTATCCTCTTTATACCATTAAAGCCCCCCCGCCTCCGCCCCCCGCCCTACACATGCACGGCCAACCGGACGACACGGCTTATTGTTCCGTCCACATGTATTGTCAACGCACACACACACACACACACACACACACACACACACACACACACACACACATGCACGCACGTGCATGGAAACCCCCCCACACATTAGCCCGTGTTGCTATCCGATGACATCGGTGTCTACGTGAGCAGATGGGTCCGATCTTAATCCAATCGCACACGCGCGTTACTTTAATGTTCCTTTTTATTCCTGGCGGCGAACACGCTGTTGCTTCACATGCAGTCTGGCTGCGTGGCGTGACATCACTCTGTAGGGGTGTGCATATGTGTGTGTGTGTGTGTGTTGCATCAATGCACTCTGGATGATCCGTAGTGTTTCTTTCTCTGAGCTGTCCTTACCGCTGTAACTCTTGATGTGTGGAGCCAGCGCTGGGCGATAAACGACACAGAAATGCATGTATTTCAATGGAATCATATCCTGAAGATCGTCACCCACCGATATCTAGTAAAATATGCGATGAGGAGATCATCTCTAATCATGTGACATCATAAACAACCTCTTTTCAATTCCGCTAGCAGCGTTAGCAGCGCTGCTAGCGGCCAACGAACAAAAGTTCAGTTCAGTTACATTATGATGCGTTCAGGCTCCGCTCAGTGAAAATTAATATTGGGCCTTAATGTATATCGTTATCATGATTGTTTACTTTTGTATGATTGCAATTTCACCGCTATATTACTGCCATATTACTGCCATAATACTGCCAAAATATTGACATAATATTGACATAATACTGACATATGATAGCCATATTAATGCCATAATACTGCCATAATACTGCCAGATTATAGCCATAATACTGCCATATTGCTGCCATAATACTGCCATAATATTGACATAATACTGCCATACTATAGCCATATTAATGCCATAATACTGCCAGATTATAGCCATAATACTGCCATAATACTGCCATATTACTGCCATAATACAGGGTGAGGGTTACAGTCCGGATACGGTGGGACCGGAGTGTCATCCAGTGGAACGAGTAAAGCTATAGTGTGTGTGTGTGTGTGTGTGTGTGTGTGTGTAGCTGGGTGGTTATGTCATGATATAATCCTCAATTTCTGGCCACATGGTGACATCTACACCGCCGCAACAGCATCAGGATAGAAGCTCAGACCACAGAGCAAGGGAACCAATCGAGTGGAGGCACAGACAATGAGGGGGGGAGGGGGAGGGGGCAGAGGGGACACACACACATATCGACCATATATGATATGCGTTGGACATCTATGAAGATTAATAAGACGATCTCTTTAAGTGGCGTGTGCACGACTCTGTGTCTCCTGAGAGAGAGAGAGATTGAGAGAGATGGAATAGAGAGGGAGAGAGAGAGATGAAATAGAGAGAGAGAGAGAGAGAGCTGGAATAAAGAGAGAGCGAGAGAGAGTTGGATTAGAGAGAGAGAAAGAGAGATGGGTTAGAGAGAGAGAGAGTGAGATGGAATAGAGAGGAGAGAGAGATGGAATAGAGAGGGAGAGAAAGAGATGGAATAGAGAGAGAGGTGGAATAAAGAGAGAGCGAGAGAGATGGAATAGAGAGAGAGGGAATAAAGAGAGATGGAGAAAGAGAGAGAGAGGGATGGAATAAAGAGAGAGAGAAAGAGATGGAATATAGAGAGAGAGATAAATGGATGGATTAGAGAAAGAGAGAGCAAAATGGAATAGAGAGGAGAGAGAGAAGGAAAGATGGAAAGAAGAGAGAGAGAGAAGGAGAGGGACATGGAATAGAGAGGGAGAGAGCGAGATGGAATAGAGAGAGAAAGAGACAGAGAGAGAATAGAAAGGGAGAGAAAGAAAGATGGAATGGAGAGATAGAGAGGGAACAGAGAGTGAGAGAGAGAGAGAGAGGTGAGTCCAGGTGTGACACTGTAAAAGCTCAAGTATTGAAATCTGCATCGAACCTCTTACCTTCCCGCTAAAAACTAAACACACACGACATTGCATGAAAGCCGCACGCACACACACACACACACACACACACACACACACACACACACACACACACACACACACACACACAAACACAAACACACACACAAACACACACACAATGGACGGGCCCGCAGTTCACCGGTTGCCATGGCAGCAGGGGAAAGAGGGTCTATTCCCACTAGCGGGAAAAATTAACAGATTTGCCCGAGCTTCAGCATGGTCCGAAGAAGTGTACACACACACACACACACACACACACACATGCAGACGGTGGGGGCCGCGAGGGCATCTGCTCCGTCTGTAATACATTCCTGTTGTTAAAGGGGAATTTCACTCTGCTCAGAGTCCGCTGTGAGGAATGTGATGTAATTGCAGCGGCGTGTGTCCCGGCTTCAACTCTTTTTTTTCCCGACTCCTGGTTTGGAGCCCGGGCGACGCTCCGGAGAGCGGCGAGCTGGGAGGACAGAGACTGAGGGATAAAAGATGGCGTGCAAATAATGTTCAAGCTTCAAATGTTACGCACAGACAAATAAAGGCCAGTCGCTAATGACGGCAGGGAGTGTGTGTGTGTGTATGTGTGTGTGTGTGTGTGTGTGTGTATGGGGGGGGCGTCGTGTCCAACTGGCATCCTGTTCATAGTCCTCATACTCGGCATGCCGTCGCGTGGAGTGCGCTCCAACATCGAGAGGTTGTGGATGTCGTGTACGCCAGAATTCTCCCGGATGATTAATTGGATTAGCAAAGACGTTGAAATAAACTAAACAAACAAAAAAGAAAGAAGAAAACAAAACGCGAAACGGACGAAGTGAGAACCTTGTGGACTCAACCAGCCATTAGCCTCGACGATGCCGTCGGGTGAAAATAAAAGGTGGTCGTTGCGAAGGATTCAAATTTCTGCACGAACAGAATCAGAACTATGGAGGACTCAAAATGACTTAAGTATAAATAAATAAATGCATAAATAAATATAGGCATAAATAAATAAATGCTTAAATAAATGTATAAATAAATGTATAAATACAATAATGAATAAATATAAGTTATAAATCAACAGAATATCATTCAATAAATCTATTTCTACATTTCTGTATTTCCTCATTTATTTATTTCTCTATTTATGTGTCCACACGTATTTCTTCATGTATTTATGTGTGACATTTACGTGTCCGTATATTCAAATGAGCTGGGGCGGGCCAAACCTCTGTCTAATATTATATTATATTTATTTATTCCTGTATTTATTTATTTATTTATACATTTATTTTATTTAATTTTTATTTATACATTTATTTATTTATTTATACATTTATTTATACATTTATTTATTCCTATATTTATTCATTTATTTATTTATTTATACTTAAATCATTTTGAGTCCTCCATACAGAACACGCGTCATGCGACTTTGCAATTGAATTCAATTAAGCAGAGGAGAAGAGGTCCCGCAGGGCTCCGTACGAGGACATCTATTTGTTCCCGCCCAGTGGGATGTTAGCTTGAAACACAGCTAACGTCAGTTAGCATTGATTCACCGTGTGCATGTCAGTGTGTTAGAGTGTGAACATTTAAAGCAGAGTGCACATGGAGGGTGATTTATTGGCTTTGTATTAACAGAATCACCAAACCACATCCCCACTCGTCTCTGACTTCATAATCAGTGACATTTTCCGGATCTGCAACCTCAGAGGATTATTTAAATTTAGCGTCCAATCAGCCGATGATTGACATTCACCACCGCTGTCATTCATCAGTGGAGCTGGATGCTCACGCTGACCAGCAGCTGTTGAAGATGATAATTAATTTTGACATGTTGATAAATGTCACACGGCATAAAATCAACTCGCAGGCTTTCATTAAACGGCTCCGTAGGGGTCCGTGCCGAGGCGGGTAAAGAGGAACATTTAAATTAAATCTATATCGCGATCTTTAAAGGGACGTCTTCACTGCGGCGCATCTGAGAATTAAAAATTCATTAAAAGTTCAAATCAATATGCATTTTCTGATCCGATTTTTTTTTTTTTTATTGAAACCTGAGGATATATAATTCAAGTTCAGCAAGACCTGAATCAGGTCCTGATTCAAGACTGGCAACACCCAAATAAAATCCCGATTCAAGTCCAGCAAGACCAAAATCAAGTTTTGATTTCAAAATCAACAACACTCAAATCAAATGCTGATTTAAGATGTGCAAGACCCACATCAAGTCTTGGTTCAAAACCAAAAACACCCAAATCAAGTCCAGATTAAAGACCAACAAGTCACAAATCAATTCACAAACCAACACCAGCAAGGGAGTTCTGACAGCGACCCGGTTCGATGGGACGAGAAGGCAAGAATGTAGTGTACGGACTAATGCATACACACACACACACTCACGCACACACACACACACACACACACACTAACACGCACACACACGCACACACACACACGCACACCAGACACTGATGAAATCCGACACCTCATGTGTAGCTTCCCCCGCCATTACTCTGCTGAGTAATATGACATTTAAGCCTTAATCTCCATGTGTCTGTGGTGTGTGTGTGTGTCTGTGTGTGTCTGTGTGTGTGTGCAGTACACACATGTGGACAAGTAAATGCAGCGGCAGACTGTGCATAAAATTGCAGCATTATGTAGAGTGTGGCTCGACTTCCTGCTGCGTAGAGACTCAGCAGCAGGAGGCAGATTCAAACCTCCGGTTCTGACGAGTGAAGTGGTTGTATAGAAGTCTATGCTTCATGTGTTAAAGCTACATTCTCTCTACTGTCCACCAGGGGGCGACTCTTCTGGTTGTATAGAAGTCTTTGCGTCATGTGTTAAAGCTGCATTCTCTCTGCTCACCACCAGGGAGTCACACATCAGTTGTTTGGCTTACTGCATTAATAGATTCACGCCCCTTATGCTCCATTTTCATGCCTCACAACAAATACAACGAGCAGATTACATAATAATATATCATATATTCGACTGTTATTCAGAACATGACAACGCTCAGAGTTTAATACGGGATATGCAAATGTGCAGTTTGAATATTTCCCTAATGAGGTCCTATTGTCAGGTTTTTGGAGATATAAGTTGGTGGAAGGAATGAAAAAGTGAGCTCATATTTGCAATGTTGGTTTGTTTATTTAGTGGGTTTCATTCAGCCAATAGGAACGCAGCATCCTCCTCCAATTGTGCTCGATAATCTTCACCATCTTTGACTTTGGGATTATTTATTTGTGCCGGTGGGATTCCTTAACAGGAAGTGATGCAATGAACACTGACAGAGATCACCCCCGTGCCCCCATTAACACACACACACACACACACACACACACACACACACACACACACACACACACACACACACACACACACACACACACACACACACTAGCTCCCAGCTGGCCCGCAGGCTCTGACATGCCTACTGAGCTGTCTTGGAGTGACAGATGGATCGTTAAATTTTATGAATACAAATCATATAATCACACACACATATACACACACACATATATACACACACAGACACACACAGACACACAGACACACAGACACACACACACATGCACACGGAGGCACAAATACACACACTCATATGTGAGGTGTGATCATTTCTTTCCCTACGAGAGGCTGGCATCTCTCTCCTGCCATCGACCGCGGACTGTGTTGGGGGGGGGGGGGTCCACATGTGGGGGGCATGACCTTCCCGTCGGCTATCCTTGGACTAGGGACGGCTCTGAAGTCTGTCGTTGGGGCTACATTTATTTGGCTTCTTTAAATAAAAATTCAAGACGTGTTGTTTACCTTACACAAGCGATGTTGTGTAAGGTAAACAACACGTCTTTTTAATTTATATATATATATATATATATATATATATATATATATATATATATATTACTGTTTATATATTTATATATTGCTGTTTATACATGTTTATATATATTACTGTTTATATATATTACTCTTTATACAGTTACTGTTTACTGTTTTACAGTAATACATATATATATATATATAAATATATATATATGTTTATATGTATATATTAATGTTTATATATATTACTTTTTATATTTTTTTATATATATGAAAACAGTAAAACATATATATATATATATATATATATATATATATATATATATATATATATACTGTATATATAAATATATTTATATAAACATGAATAAACTAATATATAGATATATAAACAGTAAGGTATCGTATGTGTCGTCCCTGGGGAAGTGACTTTGCAAAGTAACCAGAACCATTTCTTCATCAGGTACTGGAGTGGTCCGATGTGTTCCTCTGAAGTAGAAGTACACAGGAAGTAGTATTCAGCCGAGTGGTTCATACGTGGTTTTGGGCCTTTTTTGTAGTTATCTTTTCGTAGAAGCACCAGGTCACTCTCTGATTCGGGGCCACAAGCCGAATGCTGAAGTCTGACCGCCATCTTTTCCACTGGTGACGACGGCCGTGTCCTCGAGTCGCCCCTCGCTCGTCTTGAATGTTCTGAGCGTCTCCAACTGGACTCTGTCTCTCAGGACCCTTTCTCCTCACTGTGCAGTCATGGAAAAAGGGAAACGCTCCCATTACGTAGATAATGAGCTGCACGTTAGTAAAGAGCTGCAGCGCACACGATGTTTACGAGCCGAGCGGCGGTGGCTC
>CM070100.1:21103986-21111486 GCA_036178185.1 Liparis tanakae | reverse complement strand
AAGACCGTAAAGCCCACACTGGAAGGGTGGACTATATATATATATATATATATATATATATATATATATATATATATATATATATATATATATATATATATATATATATATATAGATAGCTTTATTTATATATATATATATATATATATATATATATACATATATATATATATATTTATATATAGAAATAAATATATATTTATAAATATATATATATATATATATATATATAAATCTATCTATATTTACATATATAAATATAATTATATATATATAAATATAATTATATATATATATATAAAAATAAATATGTATATATGTATATATATATATATAAAAATAAATATTTACATATATAAATATATATATTTATATATATATATACATATATAAATATAATTATATATATATATATATATATATATATATATATATATATATATAAATATATATAATAAGCCCTTCTAGTCAGTGTATTACCCAAAGTGACTCAGATGGCGTCGTGGGCTCAGAGAAGCAGAGTTAGTCAAACGGTCTCACAGACTGAGAGGCAACATGACGATGTAACGGCTTCACCTCCCGACAGAAAAAGATGTCTGACGTTTATTAAAAGCGGAGAACATCTTCCTAACATCGTGAGCACTTGTCTTTGTGCCGCGTAGCGCGTCTCCCTCCTCTCGTCTCCCTCCTCTCGTCTCCCTCCTCTCGTCTCCCTCCTCTCGTCTCCCTCCCTCTTCTTCTCTCGTCTTCAAACCGTTGGAGTCACCTGCGTGAGACGAGCGCGGACCGGCGGAGCAGAATGCATCGCCGAGGCTGAGGTTACCACGGCGACGTGACGTAACATACGGGACACAAGTGGGTGGAGGAGGTGCATGACATAACAGCGAGTTACTCACGCACACACAGACACACACAACACACACACACACACACATACATTTCCGTCTACCTGTGGATACGTACGAGGCGTTCAAATGTTCTTCATAATGTGGGAAAGGTGCCCTCTATGCTAGTCGTTGTATTTGTCCTCACTTCTTGCATTATTGTTCGAATGTGAGATGAACGTGACGATCGGACATTAAGGATTTCCTTTTGTTTCACAAGGATAAAATGAATAATCTCAACTCATATTATAATTCAAATAAATAGCGAAACCCCTGTTTCACACAAACACACAGG
Source organism: Liparis tanakae (assembly GCA_036178185.1). Taxonomy (NCBI): domain Eukaryota; kingdom Metazoa; phylum Chordata; class Actinopteri; order Perciformes; family Liparidae; genus Liparis; species Liparis tanakae. The sequence goes on along the minus strand of CM070100.1, from coordinate 21,110,307 downwards.
ACGATACAGCCAGATGAAGAATGATATTCCATGTCGTTTATTCTGGACGGAGTAACACATGAAGAGGAAAAAAAGACAAGAAACGATGCGTTCCGACACTGATTTGAACGTAGATTACCGTGTTTAGGGTTTAGCCTTGTTGGTGATAGTAAGAAATGCTCATTTGGTTGTATAGAAGTATATGTTTCATGTGTTAAAGCTACATTATCTCTACTGTCCACCAGGGGACGACTCCTTTGGTTGTTTAGAAGTCTATGCTCCATGTGTTAAAGCTGCATTCTCTCTACTGATCACCAGGGGGCGACCCCTCTGGTTGTATAGAAGTCAGTTCCGATAAAGTAAAAAAACTGATAAAAACATCCAAAGAAAGAAAGTGTCCCTATAGATGTCACACAGTATGGAGAAAGCCTAGATGTACAGGTACCGCCCAGCGCGTATAGATCTAGGTCAGCAACGTGCGTGTGTGTAAGTGTGTGTGTGCGTGTGTGTAAGTGTGTGTGTGTTTCCCCACTGTTGCTGTCCAGTCCCCCCCCCCCCCTCCTCCCCTCTCTAACGCAGCATCCCATGTTCACAAGACGCGCATGAGTCCCTGTGCATCTGTGTGTGTGTGCATGGGTCGGTATGTGTGAGTGTGTGTGTGTGTGTGTGTGTGTGTGTGTGTCTTCCCCAGAGAGCAGAGAACCAGGCCACGAGCACATGGCTTCACCGCGCTGCACGTGATTGCAACATCTTTGGCTCCCCATCCTAAGACATACAATATCTAGGTTACTGTTTTGTAGAAATTATCATATATATATATATATATATATATATATATATATATATATATATATATATATATACACCCAATTATACGTAACTATGCATGTGCGCGTGGGATGAAGGTCACCTTCCCCACCGCTACACAACATGCTTCAGAGTGCAGTCGTGTAGAATCCACAGAGCAACACACACTCTCCTATGAGGATACAACACACACACCTCCAACCACAAGGTGGGTTAGAGTGGAGATGACCGACAATACCGTGTCAATACTTTAAAAAAAGAACATTTTAAAAACATCCTGACGGGTAATATATATATAATGTTTCTGTAAATTTAACAGGTTACATAAATGAATGCAGCATTAGGGCGTGTCCGTATGGGAGGGCTGAGGGGTCGACGTATCAACAAGGGCCCATCGCCCTTAGAGCCCCTCGACCTTGGAACGACCCCCCGGAGGATGAGGCTCGCAGAGTCAGTGACTTCCTTTAAATCACTTCTTAAACCATTAAAGCCCATTTTTATATAACAGCTTTTAAGTGATGTTGTTCTTTTATGTAGAACTTTGAATCTCTTAATTTAGTTTGTCTGTTTTTTTATTTTATATTTGTATCTTACCGTTCTAATAATAATGTATACTTTATTGATCCCACAATGGGGAAATTCGTGTCTGCATTTGACCCGTCCTTCGTTATGAAGGAGCAGTGGGCTGCAGTGAAGCACCGCGCCCGGGGAGCAGCTGGGGGGTTCAGTGCCTTGCTCAATGGCACTTCGGGCTGCATCTAGCTAATGAGGAGAGCAGGGATTGAACCTGCTACCTTGCGGTCACGGGACGACCACTCTCCCCTCTGAGATAAACCGCCCCCAATTCTATTTGCTTTGCCATGATTCTCTGCCATGATTCTCTGTAAACAGGTATTATTATAACTATTATAACTATTATTATTATTATTATTATTATTATTATTATTATTATTATTCTCCGGTGAGCATGAATGTTCTGAGCTAATTTCTTATATATTTCGTGTAACATTCAGATCAAATATATAAAAAAGGTTTAATATGCATTTTGAGGTTTTCAAGTACAAGTGCAGGTGCATGATCAATAATACATTTATTTTTATATTATTTCACACTATTTTACAACCCCAAAACTAAATCATCCAACATGTAACCAACAATGAGACCAGATGGTGGTTTGGACCTGTAAGCAATTTGCTAATAAATCAATAAGAATATGAAATTATTTCTAAAAAAACAATAAATATTGTTGTAATTAAATGTAAATGCATCATTTATTTGACGTTCCGTCGAGCGGATGCAATTTTTTTTTTTTACCAAAATAACCCTCCATCGGAAAAAACGTGACTTTCTCTCCTCCCCGTCAGCGCGTCTCGAGCGTGTTCGAGCTCCCGCGTGAGGAAGTCGTGCCACACTCTGCGGCCGCGTGTGAGAAAAACCTCCCGAAACGGAACGCGGCCGTCACCGCGGCGATGCGGTCGTCACCACGGCGATGCATGTCGAGCCGATGTGAGAGCCGGTGCCGAGGAGGTGATGCTGATGCTGATGCTGAGCACCCGTGAGGTTGTATTCACGCCAACTTTGTTTCCAGTAATGTCCAAACTAAATGTGCCGTCACACATCCCCGCATGATCGTACGATAACCCAGATCCTCGTGGGAGTTAAGAAACTCTTTGCTGAGATTTGGTTGAAGAGAAAGAGACCGACACACCGGATGGGTCGACTTCTTTGGAAAACAACGGCAAACAAAGTGATTCATCCGTTCTTCATCGAATACATAATACATTAATAAGTTATATTAAAAAAAATACAATGAGATGGATTAAAGTGGCGGGAGGTCGGTGGCTATCGAGCCCACGTGGACCAGGATCCAGCTGCAACCATCATTTTTTATATATATTAAATTAAAATAAAAAAAAACATAGTTAATGATGTTTAAATATAAATGCATGCAAATTCCATCAAAGGGTCTTACATATCATGTGAAAAATTTACACATATTTCTCAAGGCGACTTATTTCACCTACTTTACGAACATAACATGTTCGTAAACATTTATATATGTATTCTTTTTTATTTGTTTATTTTTCATTTATTTTTATTTGTATGGACCTTTATATACGTACAATGTGTACATCTTTTCCTTTGCATGTGCATATCTCGAAAACCCAAAAAAGATTTGATCACAAAAAGAAAATACTGGAATCTCTCTCTCACTCTCTCTCTCTCTCTCTCTCTCTCTCTCTCTTTCTTCATTTAGCCGCTGGTGTCTAAAGGCCTGAAAACAAAGACAGCCCCAGCTAACAGGAGGTATTCTGCACACCAGATCATTTCATAATCTTGTAATAAAAAGGAGGAATGAGAAAATCATCAGCGAAAGAACAGATCTAGTAATTATTATTACATTAACAGAAGTGACGGACACGTAAACAACTTTATTTGGACTCTTCTTCACTAAAGCTGCCCTCCCTCTCGGCCCGTGGCGGTTCTGAGTCTCTCCGGATGAGCGCCGCCGTCCTCTGCTGTGCACGTCACATGGAATAACCGACACAATCACGCCGCGCCGTCTGAATGATTTACAGATGTAACGACGTGTCACTCAAACACACGAGATCCTCAAAACATCCAGAACCGGAGAGGGTTCTCCAGCGCACAGTCGCCTCGCACGGGCAAATAATGTATGAGCCTCAGAGCAGCAACTAGGACGTGTGTGTGTGTGTGTGTGTGTGAACACACACATTTCAATGCAACATGTCCAGCCAATGCAGAAACTGCTTCTGACAGGAATATGTAATCAGTCTGTATTCGTCTAAATTGTAAAAAAAATGTTTTAAAAGACTGTGAGTGCACACTTTGTGTGTAGTATATGTGTACTGTGTGTGTACTGTGTGTGTACTCCCCCGAAGGTTCGAGATGAGCAACTCATAAACATGATCTCAGTTGGACAGAGATCGGCGTGTTTGTTTAGGTGCTTTTAAACTAAAAGGTGTTATATCGTTATATGGCAAACTCTTTGCAGGAACGAAGGTCTGAAGGAACGAAGGTCTGAAGGAACGAAGGTCTGAAGGAACGAAGGTCTGAAGGAACGAAGGTCTGAAGCAAGCGAGGCCTAATGGAAGGAAGATCTGAAGGAACGAAGGTCTGAAGGAATGAAGGTCTGAAGGAAGCAAGGTCTGAAGGAACGAAGGTCTAAAGGAACGAAGGTCTGAAGCAAGCGAGGCCTAATGGAAGGAAGGTCTGAAGGAACGAAGGTCTGAAGGAAGCAAGTCCTGAAGGAAGCGAGTCCTGAAGGAAGCGAGTCCTGAAGGAAGCGAGTCCTGAAGGGAGCGAGTCCTGAAGGAAGCAAGGCCTGAAGAAAGCAAGGCCTGAAGGAACAAAGTTTTGAAGGAACGAAGGTCTGAAGCAATTGAGGTCTGAAGGAACGAAGGTCTGAAGGAATGAAGTTTCGAAGGAACGAAGGTCTGAAGGAATGAAGTTTCGAAGGAACGAAGGTCTGAAGGAAGCGAGACCTGAAGGATGCAGTGTCATGGAAAGGTCTCTGCACGCTACCTCCAGAACCAAGTGGAAGCCAGACATCTGTTGTTGAGAAACACGACAACGTGACGCCACTCTGTCGGCTCACACGACTACCTGGACAGCGAAGACCTTTTGATGGACTTCTGAAGGCCTCTCTAAGCTCCTCTCCCAAAGTAGGAGACGGAGAAGCCAGTACACCGTATCCACGCCACTGGAAACAACCGAGAGTCAAAGACCTGAACGGAGCGCCTACAGACGAGAAGACGAGTATCCTCAGCAAACGGTCTTTTCAATGGGAAGGGTTCTCTAACCTCGCTGTAATGAGCTCATCACCTCCGGCCTCACAATACACGGGAGGCGCTGACGCATCGATTGTTCAGTTTAATATAGTCACCGGAGAGAAAGATGAATCCGGAGTAATTAAAGGCGCAGTGCGGGGGGATAGCACCACGCTTGTGTCGGCATCGGTCGGAGAACCAAAAGGTCCTGGAGGCCAATCGCTGAAGGAGAGCTAGAAACCTTTACACTCTGTAGTCCACAAGAGACACTCAGGGGGATCAAGAGCAAAGATATTTAAGTCAACAAATGTTGGTCTAATATCTGAACCTGTACACAGAAGACTTGTACGTCTCAAAGAAGAAAGATCTCTGTTGTTCCTCTTGAGGAAGGATTCCAGATTGCCCATGTAGAGACATTTTATATCCTGTACACACCTTACGATGGATAACACTGTGTGTCATATTGTAGAAGTTTATGAGAGGTCTCAACACAATGTATTAGTATATATTTCCAGATTTATTGTAGAATTATACATGCCAAAACTCTTAAATGAACTCTGTGTGACTGGACACATGCTAGTAGAACAGATGTAGCGGGTTGACCAGTGGGGTCAACTCGTATATGATCATATATGATCACTGTCTTCCATGTCTATGTTCTGATCATGTCCATATATGATCAATGTCCTCCATGCCTATGTTCTGACCATGTCCATATATGATCACTGTCTTCCATGTCTATGTTCGGACCACGTCCATATATGATCAATGTCTATGTTCTGACCATGTCCATATATGATCACTGTCTTCGATGTCTTTATTCTGACCATGTCCATATATGATCAATGTCTTCCATGTCTATGTTCTGACCATGTCCATATATGATCAATGTCTTCCATGTCTATGTTCTGACCATGTCCATATATGACCAATGTATTCCATGTCTATGTTATGACCATGTCCATATATGATCAATGTCTTCCATGCCTAAGTTCTGACCATGTCCATATATGATCACTGTCTTCCATGTCTATGTTCTGATCATGTCCATATATGATCAATGTCCTCCATGCCTATGTTCTGACCATGTCCATATATGATCAATGTCTTTCATGTCTATGTTCTGACCATGTCCATATATGATCACTGTCTTCCATGTCTGTTATGACCATGTCCATATATGATCAATGTCTTTCATGTCTATGTTCTGACCATGTCCATATATGATCAATGTCTTCCATGTCTGTTCTGACCATGTCCATATATGATCACTGTCTTCCATGTCTATGTTCTGACTCGCGTCTGTACGTTAACATTCTCACCGCTTTTGGTGTGAACGCAGCTTAACAACAGGCCGTATAGACGATGAGGAGGAGGAGGAGGAGGAGGAGGAACAGGGGGATCGGGGACATGGAGTGATGAAGAAAGATAGAGAGAAAGAGAGAGAGAGAGTGAGAGGTAAAAGACAACAGCAGCGTCTCAGACGGCAGTCACACTCCGGTCTCTTCCACTCTTCCCTCCTTTTCATCCGTCTCTCCGGAGCCGCTCTCAGCATCCCAGAATACACACGGCGGGAGCTAAAATAGGCTTTTCGGGGCCGGGTGATGAATTAGCGTTTAGGGCGTATTGGGCGAGCGAGGGAGCGACAGACAGAGAGAAGATTAGAGGGAGAGAAAGGAAAGAAAATGGCTCTTAATCACAGCTGGATTTAATACGGCGGCCGGCCCGCGGACACACGCAGTGA
>CM070100.1:21001486-21098986 GCA_036178185.1 Liparis tanakae | reverse complement strand
AAAATGCTAAAAGAGAGCGTAAATATATAAAACATGTTGCATGTCATCAAAAATTCACTACGGATATATATATATATATATATATATATATATATATATATATGTGTATAAAAAATAAAGTAAAGCAGAAGAATTAAATATTGGAAAATATTTCATACCACAATATACACAATGTAATAATATCGTCGGGTAAGTCGTGAGTAGAGGAGAAGAGAAGAACAGCTAGAGTAGTCACGTGATGTAACATAATGTATACATGTATAAATAACCGTACTGCATACGCATACAGGATGTATATAATAGTACTGCCTGACTGGCCTGTAGTACTGCCTGACTGTGTATATCATTACTGCATTTGTTATGCCATGTTTGTTTTTACAATAAATGCATTATTAAAGAGATATGCTACTGAGGATCTTTCTCGACTATGAATGAATGACTTCTTTTGGAGATGAACAATTCCCCCCCCCCCATCCCTAAACCAGCTGTAATGTTCCCCGTGACTCTGTGATGGTGTCTGAGGAAGAGAGTGAAGAAGAGGAGCAGCAACTATAAACCTCCCTATAAAGAGATTAACCACATATTGTAATAAAAGTCACTTCCCGTTAACAACCTTCACCGTTAGCATAGAGACACGGGAGCCTGCCGCCATGAGCTGCCATACCACACACACACACACACACACGCACACACACGCACACACACGCACACACACGCACACACAGGTGAATACTGGGTTGCTGTCATTAAAGGCTTCAGTTTTCTCCTCCTCTCCTCTGGAAACGACTCGCTAACGAAGATGTCAATCAGGAAAATAACAGAATCGACCCACTGACAACGGGAACAGGAAAGAAGAAGAAGAAGAACAACAAAAACAACAACAACATTAAGAAGAAGAACAACAAAAACAACAACAACATTAAGAAGAAGAACAACAACAAGAACAGCAAGAACAACAACAAAAACAACAAGAACAACGTGAAAAACAAAAACAACAAGCACAAGAAAAACAAAAATGAGGAGAAGAACACAAATTTAGTAGAAGAAGAAGAACAAGAACAAGAAGAAGAAGAAGAAGAAGAAGAAGAAGAAGAAGAAGAAGAAGAAGAAGAAGAAGAAGAAGAAGAAGAAGAAGAAGAAGGAGAAGAAGAAGAAGAAGAAGAAGAGAAGAGAGAAAGAAAGAGAAGAATCAAAACAAAAAAAAAAGAGAAAAAAGAAGAACAGAAGGAAGAAAGAGAACAAGAACAAGACAAAGAAGAAGAACAACAAGATAAAGAGGAACAACAACAACCAGAAAAACAAGAGCAAGGAGAAGGTGAAGAAGAATTTAGGGGAAATAAATCTAGGAGAATTAGGAAAAAGAAGAACAAGAACAAGAACAATAATTTAGGGGGAAACATCAAATGTGCCCAAGGAAGAAAAAGAAGGAGAAGAAAAAGCAGAAGAACAACAACAACAAAAATAACAACAACAACATGAGTAAAGACAGAAGCTCTTAAGAGTCGCCCCGCGGGACCAACATGTGGAACACTGTCGAGTTCACATGCCGTCACGTGAGCTGATGGAGCTGATGGAGCTGATGGAGCTGATGAGATGATGGAGGTGATGGAGGTGATGGAGTGTATGGAGCTTTTTACTGGGTTTCTTTTCCCGTGGGACACATGTTCGTCACTTTGCGGTCGATGTCTAAACTTCTTCAGGCGCTGAAGGAACAAAAGGAAATTAAGAAAAATGGGGCTTTTATTTTGAAGGGCACCCATCCGCGCGGGTAACGATACGTAGGATCTCTCTCTGGAGGCTTTACATTACGTAACGAGATCATCGGGAGAGTAAAGCCGTATGTGAGCGAGCGTCCATTAGCGGCTGCTCCTCCTCCTCCTCCTCCTCCTCCTCCTCCTCCTCCTCCTCCTCCTCCTCCTCCTCCTCCTCCTCCTGCTGCGGGTGGAGCTCGTGTCTCCAGGCCACAGATGGAGGATGGAGAAGGTCTCTTACTTTGAGTGTTCCTGAAACCTCCACATATCAACACGTGTTCGCTCATGTGGGTAATCCTCCACCAGATAGTGCTCTTTGCCCTGGACGTGGCTTTCAGCTTGTGTGAGAGACGGAGATGGATGGAGATAGATGGAGATGGACGTAGATGGATGGAGAGAGATAGAGATAGATGGAGATAGACGTAGATGGATGGAGGTAGACATTTAGATGAAGATAGATGGAGATAGATGGAGAGAGACGTAGATCGATGGAGGGAGACGTAGATGGATGGAGATAGATGGAGATAGATGGAGATAGACGTAGATGGATGGAGAGAGACGTAGATAGATGGAGAGAGATGGAGATAGACGTAGATGGATGGAGATAGACATAGATGGATGGAGAGAGATGGAGATAGACGTAGATGGATGGAGATAGACATAGATAGATGGAGATAGATGGAGATAGACGTAGATGGATGGAGAGAGACGTAGATAGATGGAGAGAGATGGAGATAGACGTAGATGGATGGAGATAGACATAGATGGATGGAGAGAGACGTAGATAGATGGAGAGAGATTGAGATAGACGTAGATGGATGGAGAGAGACATAGATGGATGGAGAGAGACATAGATGGATGGAGATAGATGGAGATAGATGGAGATAGACATAGATGGATGGAGAGAGACGTAGATAGATGGAGAGAGATGGAGATAGACATAGATGGATGGAGAGAGACGTAGATAGATGGAGAGAGATGGAGATAGACGTAGATGGATGGAGAGAGACGTAGATGGATGGAGAAAGACGTAGATAGATGGAGATAGATGGAGGGAGACGTAGATGGATGGAGAGAGACATACATAGATGGAGATAGATGGAGATAGATGGAGTTAGAGGGAGAGAGACGTAGATGGATGGAGAGAGATGGAGATACGTAGATGGATAGAGATAGACATTTAGATGGAGATAGATGGAGGGAGACGTAGATAGATGGAGTTAGAGGGAGAGAGACGTAGATAGATGGAGTTAGAGGGAGAGAGACGTAGATAGATGGAGTTAGAGGGAGAGAGATGGAGATAGATGGAGATAGATGGAGATAGACCTAGATCTCCTGGTTCTCTCGGTTCTCTCGGTTCTCTACGGTCATCTTTCCTAACGCTCATCCCAGGGGAGCACCTCAAGAGAAATACACTCAAAATCATCCACATTTCATGAAGCAAAGCTCCCAGAAGAATAAGGGGGGGAATTAAATCTGCCCGAAGAAGGAGAAGAAGAGGAAGAAGAAGAAGAAGAAGAAGAAGAAGAAGAAGAAGATGATGAAGAAGAAGAAGAAGAAGAAGAAGAAGAAGAAGAAGAAGAAGAAGAAGAAGAAGAAGAAGAAGAAGAAGAAGAAGAAGAAGGAGAAGAGGAGGAGTGTTTCTCTTCAGTAATTCAAGCAGCACGGTCACCGCTGCCACTTCAGGGATTATTGGTTACAGATGCTGAGCTACGAGAAGACGTGTTGTTGTTTCTTCACCCTTTAACACACACACACACACACACACACACACACACACACACACACACACACGTACCACGATGCACTGATCCCATAATGGGATCCATTTAGTGTTATCATTGACTTTAAACCCATCTGTGTTGGTCCGGATCACAATATTAAATTCCTTTGTATTATCTCACGTGTCAGTTCCAGGGTCTCGACCTTGTTCTCCTGGCTATAAAATTTGTATTTTTTTTATGTTTTTACATATGTAAAATGTAACAAATGTGCACAATTAACAAACTAAAAACATAACACATGCCGTGCTCTGTGTGTTCCAGCTGTTCCCACAAACTTTCCATGAACGCGCGTCTTCATCAAACACTGCGTGATGTCACTGAAGGTAAAACATGTTGTTCTTCTCTTTTTCTGAAGTGCCCTCACCTGCTTTCTGAGCCACAGCCTTGAGCCCCACCACGAGCCCCAGCAGAACCCCCGCAAAGCACATCTGGATGGCGAACAACTCCTTTCGCGTCCTCCGCCGGGCTTTGCTCCTCCGTCGGTTCAGCATCCCTCCTCCTCCTCCTCCTCTTCCTCCTCCTTCTCCTCCTCCGGCCGCCGTCTCCGGCATCCCTTCGAACACCACGCCGGCCATGGCGCTCTTCTTCTCGGCGAGCGTTTCTGCGGGAGCACACCCGCCCCTCCCCCGTGCCGTCCCCCCGTGCCCCCCCTCCTCCCCGGCGGTGGGCGCTGAAGGTCGGAGAAACTGAAGCGAGGAGGACGGAGCCGAGAGACGCGCTGCTCGGGCACCGGAGCTCCTGCACTGAGTGGCTGCGTCCGAGGACGCGTAAAGCCACTGGCGGTGGAGCCGAGGGGAACATCCGGTCAAACGTTTCAAAATAAAACGGGAGAATTGACAAGAAATGTCGGTACCGCAAGAATAAACATTTGGCACTCTTTTAAAGGTTATATTTGTCATCTCAAAGGTATTTTTTGTGGAATATTAAATAATAGTAATCACATTATTGTTATATTATGTGTATTATTACAATTAGGATTATTGTTTATTTATTTTAATTATCATATTAATTACTATAATTAATTATAATTATATTTATTTTAATTATACTATCTTTACTTAATAATTATTAATTATTTTTGTGGGCAATATTCAACAGTTTGAAGGCTATATATATATATATATATATTATATATAGTAATCTTTATATAAAAAATAAAAATAATTCAATTAGCTGACACTTTGACAGGGAGCAATTCAGGGTTACGTCTTGCTCAAGGACACATCGACTAGGGCAGGGATTGAACTGCAAACCACCTGATTGAAGGACAGACCTGCTACCCACTGATCCACAGTCTCTGTAAACTAAACAATGAATATGTGGGAGCTAGAGAAAAATATAGAAGACTATCGTTTGGAGGGAATCAGAATAAACCAGTCAATATTTTATTAAAAGTCCTGAAATACTTTTGAATCATTCGTTGTACTAACTATATGCTTTTGTTTTGAAGTTCCCATTTCCGGTTATTTGCTAATTGACGCAGCTTGGAGGGGTCGAGAGAGAGAGAGAGAGAGAGAGAGAGAGAGAGAGAGAGTAAAGTACATTGAAGTGAAATGAGTCGCCTTTAGAAATATGTGTAACATCCTGTTTTTTCATGTTTTGATATGTAATCCCTTTCTAAAAGTTTTATAAATGTTAAATATATATAACATTATCTCATATAGAGTCATTATCTCATATAGAGTCATTATCTCATATAGAGTCATTATCTCATTATGGCTACTTGTCAATCAATTCTTTTCTTCAGTTCCACTGAAGTTATCATCTGGAAATTAGTCTCTTGGGAATTAATTACGAACAGCTACGAGAAGAAGAAGTGTGTTTATGAGCAGAGTTGGGGAAAACGAGGCCCTCAGCTAATTAGGGGCCAAAGGTCACGACCCTCTGACCCCGACTGGAGTGTGTGGAGCGGAGGCTTTTTATTCCGGGAGCAGAGACAGGAAAAAATCGGAAAGTTGAGCTTCCCGTCACGCCGACTTCACTGGAACGTTTAGCAGGGCGCCGTGCGGGAACGAGACCATGATGTCATCGCAGTGAGAAGACCATGATGTCATCAGAATGAGGAAACTGTGACGTCATCAGAGTGAGGAGACCGTGATGTCATCGCAGTGAGGAGACTGTGATGTCATCGCAGTGAGAAGACCATGATGTCATCAGAATGAGGAAACTGTGACGTCATCAGAGTGAGGAGACCGTGATGTCATCGCAGTGAGGAGACCGTGATTTCATCGCAGTGAGGAGACCGTGATGTAATGTGAGAGATAGAAGGCAGAGTGGCAGAGCTCCCAGATTACAGCCACTGGCCTTTGACCCGTGCTCACACACACACAAACCCAAACAAACACACACACACACACACACACACACACACACATGGCGGATTGGGTATAATCCTCCCTGAGCGGCCGTGATGTGAGACAGTGCCATGGGGCGTCCTGGACCAGGAGGCAGCAGAGAGCTCAGATCCTCACGCCGGTCGTCGGGTCGCTTCATGACTCCACCGACCTCACGGCTCCGCCCAGCGCGTCAACGAGCTGACACGACACGTCATGTTGCCATAACGACCGCGCTTTAAAATACATGGAGGAGAACGTTTCAATATGAAGTTTGATGGGACGTAAAAACAGAGCACCAGGCCAGAGGTTCATCATCCACCTGTTGCCTCTAGGTGGAGGTCCTCCTGTTGCCTTTAGGTCCTCCTGTTGCCTGTAGGTGGAGGTCCTCCTGTTGCCTGTAGGTGGAGCTCCTCCTGTTGCCTGTAGGTGGAGCTCCTCCTGTTGCCTGTAGCTCCACCTGTGGGACAGCAGCTCTGTAAATAATGAAATAACTCCTCATATTGTAATACTTTAAACATTTAATAACTACACACACACACACACACACACACATATACACACACACATACACACACACACATACACACACACACATACACACACACACACACACACACACATACACACACACACAGCCTCACTCTGGTGCACTAATGGAAGTTGTGGAGCCTTATATATTATGTAATTGTAACAAAGATGTGTGTCTCTTCTTTTCTGTTGTGGCGAGACTCTGATTCAACGTGTACTTGTGAGTGTACGTACTTGTGTACTTACTTGTGTACTTACTTGTGTACGTACTTGTGTACTCCAGTAGGTACACGGGAACATTTGCATATATTTATGATATAATCAACAATCCTAAATATAAGCGGCTCATGCTGCTGCTCCACAGCGACGCGGTCCTGAGTGCTCTGGATGGTGTCACTTAGGAGATGGTAAGTGCAGGTGCACACACACACACACACACATATATATATATATATATATATATATATATATATATATATATATATATATATATATATATATATATATAGTGTGTGCATTGAGGCCCTTGGGTAAATAAAGGCACACAGACACGTTTCTCTCTAAAGCTTTTACCTGTTCCACTTTAGTGCAGTGTTTTTTGGTTTGAGGGAACACACACAGACACACAGACACACAGACACACACACACACACACACACACACACACACCGAGTACCAACACAACTACTGCACACTAAACCCAGCCGTCCTCTTTTAACTTGCTCGTTGATTTAAAGCACGACTTGATGACGGAGATGATGAGAGAATCAAATCATCAACGAGAAGATTGGTGGAAGAGTTCTTTACCTCCTGGTCCTGGTCCTGGTCTTGGTCCTGGTCTTGGTCCTGGTCTTGGTCCTGGTCTAGGTCCTGGTCTTTGTCTTGGTCTTCTTCCTGGTCTTGGTCTTGGTCTTGGTCCTGGTCCTGGTCCTGGTCTTGGTCCTGGTCTAGGTCCTGGTCTAGGTCCTGGTCTTTGTCTTGGTCTTCTTCCTGGTCTTGGTCTTGGCCTTGGTCTTGGTCCTGGTCTTGGTCTTGGTCCTGGTCCTGGTCTTTGGTCTTGGTCCTGGTCTTGGTCTTGGTCCTGGTCTTGGTCTTGGTCTTTGGTCTTGGTCCTGGTCCTGGTCTTGGTCTTGGTCTTGGTCTTGGTCTTGGTCTTGGTCCTGGTCTTGGTCTTGGTCTTGGTCTTGGTCTTGGTCTTGGTCTTGGTCTTGGTCCTGGTCTTGGTCTTGGTCTTGGTCTTGGTCTTGGTCTTGGTCTTTGGTCTTGGTCTTGGTCTTTGGTCTTGGTCTTGGTCTTGGTCTTGGTCTTGGTCTTTGGTCTTGGTCCTGGTCTTGGTCTTGACTCGCCCTGGTCTGGATCTCAAACGGCCTTGAAGCTCTTGTCCCAGGCTCGGTATCCTCTGGTCCTGGTCTTGGTCTTGGTCCTGGTCTTGGTCCTGGTCTTGGTCTTGGTCCTGGTCTTGGTCTTGGTCCTGGTCTTGGTCCTGGTCTTGGTCCTGGTCTAGGTCCTGGTCCTGGTCTTGGTCCTGGTCTTGGTCCTGGTCTCGGTGAAGCTGCTCTAGAACACTGCTGTGTGTATTGTGCGTGTTTCACAAACGTCGTTCTTCGGTGGATTAAAATAAATCTCAGATGGATCTTAGAGGACCATTATGAACACACACACACACATACACACACACAGACAGACACACACAGACACACACACACACAGCTAAATGCACACACATTACATGTTCTTAGAGCACTCTTCTCCACAGAGCAAACTCTATGAGCAGCCATCTTCCCTCAGGGCTGACACTGACTTCCCCTATCAGACTCCACTGTCCTCAAGAGGACATGCAAACACACACACACACACACACACACACACACACACGCACACACACACACACACACACACACACGCACACACACACACACTGGGTGTATGTGCGTCAGAGAGAGAAAGAAAGGGACTTATTATGAAAATAGGCAAAGGAGTCACCTCCAATGGGTGCTCCTCCAGATCTACGGTCCTCCATAAACCTCTCATCTCTTCCAGGATCAGGTGTGGAGATTTGTTGCCGCCGCAATGCAGTTTTAACACATGAAGCATAGCCTTCTATACAACCAGAGGAGTCGCCCCCTGGTAGTAAAGAGAGATACTGCAGCTTCGACACATGAAGCATAGACTTCTATACAACCAGAGGAGTCTCCCCTTGGTGGTCAGGAGAGAGAATGCAGCTTTAACACATGAAGCATGGACTTCTATACAACCAGAGGAGTCACCCCTGGTGGTAAAGAGAGAGAATGCAGCTTTAACACATGGAGAATATACTTCTATACAACCAGAGGAGTCGCCCCTGGTGGTAAAGAGAGAGAATGCATCTTTAACACATGGAGAATATACTTCTATACAACCAGAGGAGTCACCCCCTGGTGGTAAAGAGAGATACTGCAGCTTCGACACATGAAGCATAGACTTCTATACAACCAGAGGAGTCTCCCCCTGGTGGTCAGGAGAGAGAATGCAGCTTTAACACATGAAGCATGGACTTCTATACAACCAGGGGAGTCACCCCTGGTGGTAAAGAGAGAGAATGCAGCTTTAACACATGGACAATATACTTCTATACAACCAGAGGAGTCGCCCCTGGTGGTAAAGAGAGAGAATGGAGCTTTAACACATGAAGCATGGACTTCTATACAACCAGAGGAGTCGCCCCTGGTGGTAAAGAGAGAGAATGCAGCTTTAACACATGAAGCATAGACTTCTATACAACAAGAGGAGTCGCCCCCTGGTGGTAAAGAGAGATAATGCAGCTTTAACACATGAAGCATAGGCTTCTATACAACCAGTAGTCAGTCATATTCTTCCTCTGATATGAGTATTATTTTATTGAGTATTTAGTGCTGTGAGAATAATCTAGAAGTGTTTTATTGCATTTCAACAACAACAACAACAACAACAAGACTATCCATGCCAATGGCCAGAAAAGTAGAAGAAGAAAAAAACACATTAAATACAAAGTAAGCGCTGCACAGATCTGTTCGGACGTCATCCGACTCCACAGGTAGATCCATCTCTCGTGACCCGGAGACCCACACCTGCATGGACACGTCTGCTTTATTCTAATCATGTCAATGTGTGAGTGAGTTCCTTATGTAATCATGTTAGATACGATCAATTATATCAGGTTATGTATCAATCACATCAGGTTCTAGAAGTGTTCCTCTTGTCCACGGAGGGCTGAAAGCCGATTGGAGAGGAAGTCCTTATTATTAATTATGAGTCATGCAGTCAAGCTCCTCTACCTTTACTTACATAAAGCTGTGATTACATACCTGCCGCACTGGGAATGGCTTCCCAATATGGAAACAGTTGCTGTGGTGACTGAGTTTGAGTGGTGGAGCGAGAGAGCGAGAGAGAGAGAGGGAGAGAGAGAGAGGGTGGAACAGAGGAAGATCTTTCAGTAATTGCATGTTGACGGTGGAGACATGATTTTATGCTAACGGTCCTACAAAATAAAAGACGTATCGGCGTGTCACATTTGGCCTTCTGTGAGAACCGTGAAGGAACGTCTCCAGAAGGTCGAGCGGCGCCGGGTTCAAGGTCACTTCCTGTTCCTGTTCCCTGCGGATGCTCTATGTCTGTTCTGTGATTCAGACGCTGCACCTGTCTCCTCCGTCACGACGTCACCGTACGAAATGGGAAACATGTGTCGTCACGATTTACGGTTTGCAGTTTTTATACATTTGGTTAATATTGTGGATTGAAAAAAATAACAAAAATACTTGAGGAAGAACAAAAGATGACATTTGGCTTTAAATAAGTATGTGTGTATTTGGATTAAAACTGACTGTAGGGATTTTTTTATTTTTTTATACAAAACAGAATTAAGCGATAAACTTTAAGTTTATTCTTGTAATGTCGTAATTTGATTTTTTAGCTTTAATGGAACCTTTTATTGAATAATAAAATGAGAATGTGAGGCGTTTATGGTCGGCTCCAGTGCACCCAACCCTGAATAGGAATAAAATATATATATATATATATATATTTTTATATATATATTTATATATATATATATATATATATATAAATAAATAATAGTCTTTAGAAATGTTCACACCTTATGCAACATCGCATATTAATATCAGCACATATCTGACTGACAGATGACACAATCAATTCAAAATCAGCTTTTTTTCCAGCCTTTTTGTCTCGGTGTGGCAGCAGCACCACCTAGTGGTCACAGCCAGGCATCGCACCCAGTGAGCCCTTGATGGAGAGGTAGAGATCCTCCTGGTCTGGGGACTGGATCCACGTGGAGAGGAGTGATGGAGGGGGTGTCTCTGTTCTGATGGTGTACCTGTTGAATGTGTCCTCACACCCTGATTGGTGGAAGACAAATGACGGTCCTTTTCCGACGCATAATATTTTCCCTCTTGTGTTTAAGAACTCGTGACCAAAAGCAAAAACTTCCTCAAGATTTAAAGACATATACTTCATATATTCTGAGATCATATTCCTAAACCTCCTCCCACAAACTACGGAGCGTATGGAAACCAGGAGGGTCAGAAGAAGGAGATCTCCAGGACAGGAGACGGGGCCTTCGTTCAAATGCGCAATCAGGGATTTCCAACAGAGCTGGCAGGCAGTAAACACACCACGACTTTACCAGGGAAGTGTTCTTGACTTTTGCCATGCACATCAAAGGGACATCAACCGCACGCACAAAGATAAAGCTTTCAAATGTAGTTTATTGTTAATTTCAAGCAGATATATGTGGAACAAGAAGCGCCATCAGACTCAAATGTAATTTATGAGCCTTTTTCTGGCGTTTTCTGGCGTTTTTTGGCGTTTTCTGGCCCTCGGCTGGCGGCTCTGCCGAGGTCTGAAGCGTGCGAGAGGAAACCTCTCACGGGGTCTTCTCCATCCAGATCTCGTTGTGGTGCACGAGGGACGCATAGTTGCTGTAGCCGGCCCAGGTGTAACAGTCGGGATCGGCGACGCTCTTCCCGGCTTTCATCAAGTCGGCGTAGAGAAGCTTTGCGTTCGCTTGACCGTTCTCGATGCTCGGAGAGTCACCATAGGCCCTTTGAGGCAAAGACAAACATCAGATACCTTCAAGAACACCATGGGGGGTCATGTTTTTATACATTACCTACAAGGAAACTTAATACCCAAACATGTTCTATTAGATTATATATATATATATATATATATATATGTATATATTTATATCACTGTTGAACGCCAGCCGTCTGTTCTCGCCTCTGGTTGTTTTATTCATCTCACTTGGACTCAAGGTTTAACTCTACAAGGTTTATAGGGGCATCTTAATATATAAACAGGTTTTATTAGATTATATATATATAATATATATGTAAAATATTTCTATTATATGGCATTTATATATACTGAATATTATATATCTATATGTATATATATATATATATATATATATATATATATATATATATATATATATTTATTCCTAAAAAGGTTTATAGGGGATATATAAAAATGTCTATTATATTTTATACATAAATGTATGTGTGATTCATATTATACAATATTTATATTATATGGTATTTATATATCATATACTGAATATATATATATATATATATATATATATATATATATATATATATTAATATATTGGAATAATATGTCATTATTATGTCAGTGTTGGAAAACATTTCAATATTTAACTACAAAGTAGAAATGTGTTTGATACTTTTTTTGGGTGTATTGAATCATTATGGGATGGCCCTGCCAAAAAAAAAAAAACAGCAGCCGCCACGGATTAATATCTTCTTTCTCGGTTTTGTTTTGCACACACGTTAATGTCGAACATCGCTGGAATGTGCCAATTTAAATCTGCAAAATTAGCACCGAGAAGAGTCTGAAATGAACCCCGAGAAAAGTCAAATCTGTTACGGTTTGGTCGCTTGTCAACTGTAAAAATGAGACATGATGAAAGTGCTTCATGACTCGTTAACAGTGAGTTGAGGTGGCACTGTTCACCTGACATAGACCGTGAACGCAGGTCGGCTCCACAGCCTGACGGCCGGGTCGGAGATGGGAGTCGCCGCCGACCCTTCAGGAACAAACCAGGAGTAGGATAAGTGGTTGCCGTCGGTGACGGTGATCAGCACTGGCCAGGTGTCGGCTTTAGCTGGAGGAGAGCCAATCACGTGTCAGACTTAACACACATTAAAGGTCAAACAACTTGAAAAAATGTCTTAGTGTAACAAAAAAGCCCAGCTACCAAAAAAAAAGTATCGGAACCAAAATACATCTTTAAATTTATTTTATACCCCCTTACATCATGCTTTGATGCCACGTGAAACGGCTAGTCATTTTTAGCATATAACAATAAAATAATGTTACACTGTAACATGACTGTAACAATGTATGGTAACAACGTAATGTAAAAACAATACAAAGTAACAAAGTAGCTAGCATAAATATATAGAAAGTAGCTAGTGTAAATATATAAAAATCATCCAGAGGACTTTCTCGTCACAATGTAACAAGACGATATAAACTTATTACGTATTATTATGTTCAAGCATAACAACAGTACATAACTTGTACTGAGCAGTGGTGTATACAGTAAAAGTAAAGATATCTCACTGGAAAATGACTCCAATTAAAAGCAAAAATCCCCTTTGAGAATACTACCTGAGTAAAAGTATTAAAGTATCCGACATTTATTGTACTTAAGTATTAAAAGTAAATTGAATGATGTCATGGGGCGTTAAAGAGCTTTGGGGGATGGTAGGACTATAAAAGCGTTATCCAACTACCGGTCTGTTTACCATTTAAACCCAAAGTTTACTTCCTGTGTTTTCTTAACACACCCACCTCCTTATGTTTGGTAAACATGACATCATCTTTAATAAATGGATGTTTCCTATAAGACGATATTTCATTTCGCACAAAAGAAAAAAATACATGGAATGAGCCACTTATCGTAATACTTCTCGGAGGCAGACCCTGTATGAACCTTCTGAGAGACAGAAGCTAAGACCAAGGTAACACATTTTTTAATTCTCGCATATGTTTCGGCGATACGCCACAGCGAGACCTTCCCCGCCCAGAAATGTTGTTGCTCTTCCTCCAACGCCTCATTTACAGGAAGTGGAAGCAAAACAAATGTCAATCAATGTTTCTGTTTTGTTTTGCTGTCATTGCATCACCTGTTTCCCCGTGGTCGTCAAACCTGTTCCTGATTGGTTCCTGTGTGATTGCTGGCCCCGCCCTCATTCCGTCCACCTGTGTCTCGTTCCCCGATGTCCAATCACCTGCAGCTTCCCCGTGTGTCGAAACCGGTTTCAAGTCGATTGAAATCTTTCTTTCGAAGAATTGTTGGCATTTGGGTCCTATCTCTCTCTCTCTCTCTCTCTCTCTCTCTACCTCTCTCTCTCTCTCTCTCTCTCTACCTCTCTCTCTCTCGCTTTTCATCTGGCCGATCACTACTCAGTAAAAATGCCTCCGCTGCCATTTTAACCCTCTTGTCAAATTCAATGTTTAACGTGTCTAAAAAAATATTTACATCATTATTTTTGTTTCATATTTCATAACTTTTTTAACTTATTGAGGACAACTGGGAAAACATAAACTTCACATGATGATATGTTTTCAATGTCCTGTACACAACTTATACATTTAGTAAATTTGACCCCAGGCGTTTTTTCTCTGTGTAAAACATAATAAATATCAACTTTTGTATATATTTAAAGGGATATTTAGATAGTCAACAAACATAAAGTGACACTTAAACTTGGGAAACAATATTAATTCTAATCATTTTCTGGAGGTTATAATAGCTGGGGTCAAATTGACCCCAGGGGTAAAAGATGTGAGTCAATGTGAAGCTCACAGGAGGGTTACGGTTCAGTAAAAAAATATATTCGTAAGAGACTTTTTGTTTTCAGGCCGACGTACTTGCGACGTTCGCCAGTCGAGAGCGAGCGGCCAAGAAGTCCGAGAGAGAGTAGCTGTCCATGTCGGTGGAGATCCATCGGGACGGAGCGTACAGGCGCTCCTCGAAACCCTGGAGACAGAAACAAGATGGAGACACACAGGAGACACAGGAGACACGTCCTCTAGACAGAGACACAGGAGACACGTCCTCTAGGAAGAGACACAGGAGACACGTCCTCTAGACAGAGACACACAGGAGACACGTCCTCTAGGAAGAGACACAGGAGACACGTCCTCTAGACAGAGACACACAGGAGACACGTCCTCTAGGAAGAGACACAGGAGACACGTCCTCTAGAAAGAGACACAGGAGACACGTCCTCTAGGAAGAGACACAGGAGACACGTCCTCAAGGAAGAGACACAGGAGACACGTCCTCTAGACAGAGACACAGGAGACACGTCCTCTAGGAAGAGACACAGGAGACACGTCCTCAAGGAAGAGACACAGGAGACACGTCCTCTAGACAGAGACACAGGAGACACGTCCTCTAGGAAGAGACACAGGAGACACGTCCTCAAGGAAGAGACACAGGAGACACGTCCTCTAGACAGAGACACAGGAGACACGTCCTCTAGGAAGAGACACAGGAGACACGTCCTCAAGGAAGAGACACAGGAGACACGTCCTCAAGGAAGAGACACAGGAGACACGTCCTCTAGACAGAGACACAGGAGACACGTCCTCTAGACAGAGACACACAGGAGACACGTCCTCTAGACAGAGACACACAGGAGACACGTCCTCTAGGAAGAGACACAGGAGACACGTCCTCTAGACAGAGACACACAGGAGACACGTCCTCTAGGAAGAGACACAGGAGACACGTCCTCTAGGAAGAGACACAGGAGACACGTCCTCTAGACAGAGACACACAGGAGACACGTCCTCTAGGAAGAGACACAGGAGACACGTCCTCAAGGAAGAGACACAGGAGACACGTCCTCTAGGAAGAGACACAGGAGACACGTCCTCTAGACAGAGACACAGGAGACACGTCCTCTAGGAAGAGACACAGGAGACACGTCCTCAAGGAAGAGACACAGGAGACACGTCCTCTAGACAGAGACACAGGAGACACGTCCTCTAGGAAGAGACACAGGAGACACGTCCTCAAGGAAGAGACACAGGAGACACGTCCTCTAGACAGAGACACAGGAGACACGTCCTCTAGACAGAGACACACAGGAGACACGTCCTCTAGGAAGAGACACAGGAGACACGTCCTCAAGGAAGAGACACAGGAGACACGTCCTCTAGGAAGAGACACAGGAGACACGTCCTCTAGGAAGAGACACAGGAGACACGTCCTCTAGACAGAGACACAGGAGACACGTCCTCTAGGAAGAGACACAGGAGACACGTCCTCAAGGAAGAGACACAGGAGACACGTCCTCTAGACAGAGACACAGGAGACACGTCCTCTAGACAGAGACACACAGGAGACACGTCCTCTAGGAAGAGACACAGGAGACACGTCCTCTAGGAAGAGACACAGGAGACACGTCCTCTAGACAGAGACACACAGGAGACACGTCCTCTAGGAAGAGACACAGGAGACACGTCCTCTAGGAAGAGACACAGGAGACACGTCCTCAAGGAAGAGACACAGGAGACACGTCCTCTAGACAGAGACACAGGAGACACGTCCTCTAGACAGAGACACAGGAGACACGTCCTCTAGGAAGAGACACAGGAGACACGTCCTCTAGGAAGAGACACAGGAGACACGTCCTCAAGGAAGAGACACAGGAGACACGTCCTCTAGACAGAGACACAGGAGACACGTCCTCTAGACAGAGACACACAGGAGACACGTCCTCTAGGAAGAGACACAGGAGACACGTCCTCTAGGAAGAGACACAGGAGACACGTCCTCTAGACAGAGACACAGGAGACACGTCCTCTAGGAAGAGACACAGGAGACACGTCCTCTAGACAGAGACACACAGGAGACACGTCCTCTAGGAAGAGACACAGGAGACACGTCCTCTAGACAGAGACACAGGAGACACGTCCTCTAGACAGAGACACAGGAGACACGTCCTCTAGACAGAGACACACAGGAGACACGTCCTCTAGGAAGAGACACAGGAGACACGTCCTCAAGGAAGAGACACAGGAGACACGTCCTCTAGACAGAGACACAGGAGACACGTCCTCTAGGAAGAGACACAGGAGACACGTCCTCTAGGAAGAGACACAGGAGACACGTCCTCAAGGAAGAGACACAGGAGACACGTCCTCTAGACAGAGACACAGGAGACACGTCCTCTAGGAAGAGACACAGGAGACACGTCCTCTAGACAGAGACACACAGGAGACACGTCCTCTAGGAAGAGACACAGGAGACACGTCCTCTAGGAAGAGACACAGGAGACACGTCCTCTAGACAGAGACACAGGAGACACGTCCTCTAGACAGAGACACAGGAGACACGTCCTCAAGGAAGAGACACAGGAGACACGTCCTCTAGACAGAGACACAGGAGACACGTCCTCTAGACAGAGACACACAGGAGACACGTCCTCTAGGAAGAGACACAGGAGACACGTCCTCAAGGAAGAGACACAGGAGACACGTCCTCTAGGAAGAGACACAGGAGACACGTCCTCTAGACAGAGACACAGGAGACACGTCCTCTAGGAAGAGACACAGGAGACACGTCCTCTAGACAGAGACACAGGAGACACGTCCTCTAGGAAGAGACACAGGAGACACGTCCTCTAGACAGAGACACAGGAGACACGTCCTCTAGGAAGAGACACAGGAGACACGTCCTCTAGACAGAGACACAGGAGACACGTCCTCTAGGAAGAGACACAGGAGACACGTCCTCTAGACAGAGACACAGGAGACACGTCCTCTAGACAGAGACACACAGGAGACACGTCCTCTAGACAGAGACACAAGAGACACGTCCTACAGGAAGAGAGCTCCGCTTTGCTGAGTGTGTGTGTGTGTGTGTGTGTGTGTGTGTGTGTGTGTGTGTGTATATACACAAATGAAGGTGCCTTCTGGAACTGAAAATGGTTGTTGAGTGATGTCATAGAAGAACCATTTATGGCACCTCAAATAACCTTAAAATGGTTCTTTAAGGCACATAGAACCTTTCAAACCAGGGTTCTTTAATGAAACATTTCCTTCAAGAGTTCTTCAAAGAACCTAGAAAGATGTCTCAAAGAACCTTCAACAAATTGTTCTTTAAAGTCCCATTTCTGGTTCCACAAAAAAACTTTTCAAACCAGGGTTCTTTCGAGAACCATTTCCTAAAATAGTTCTTCAAAGAACCTATAAAGGTGTCTCAAAGAACCTTAAAAAGGGTTTTTTAAGGCACAATTTCTGGTTACACAAAGAACCTTCCAAACCAGGTTTCTTTAAAGAACCATTTACTTAAAGAGTTCTTCAAAGAACCTATATAGCTGTCTCAAAGAACCTTCATAAATTGTTCTTTAAGGCACCATTTTTGGTTCCACATAAAACCTTCAAGAAATGGTTCTTTAAGGCACCATTTCTGGTTCCTCAAAGAACTTTTCAAATCAGGGTTCTTTAAAGAACTATTTACTTGAAAAGAAATCAAAGAACCTCTAACGGTGTCTCCAACGAAAACAATGGTTCTTCAGCAGGCGATGGTTCCCCGTAGAACCCAAAAGCCTTGTAAAGAACCCTTTAAGAACCATTACTCCTCTGCGCGTGCTGCTGTGGAACCTACCGCGTTCTGCTCCACCGCGGTGTACCGGGGGCAGTTGCCGGTGCAATACCCCGGGTCGGCGCGGCCCGGCGCGGCGCAGGCGGCCAGCAGGGCGAGGGCGAGCAGCGGCAGGTCCATCTGCAGGCGGCGGAGGGGACTGAGTGTTGGACTGACAGCCCGGAGACGGTACCGTGTCACGCCGATCGCCCACGGCAACCGGTTCATCAGGTCGGGCGACTCCATTGTTCTCTTCATTGTCCCGATGACTTCCTCCAGAGGAGCACAGCGTTGTTCTGCAGGGACTCGGAGTCATACGCACTGGATGTTTACGAGTTTAGCAACCAGATAGTTTATGATTATATCTCCACATTATTTAAATGTTATTTTCATCTGTCTACCCTCTTGTAGAGCTTTATTTACTATAATCTGCATATCCTGTATTTATTATTATACTTTCTGTTACACTTCTGGCTGGATGCCAAACTGCATTTTGTTGCTCTGTACAGTGTAATGACAATAAAGTTAAATATAATCGTATCTAATCTAATGTATGTGTATTTTGTATTAATTTGTTTTGTTTATATATTTTGTTTAATTTTATTGTCAATTAAATCAAATCAAATACAATATTATTATATATAATATAAAAAACTAAATCACGTTATAAACAAACTAACATGTTATACTGTGACACACAACACAACTGTATGAGTTACCGTATATTATTGCAAAATTAAAAGTAAATTGCAGTATAACGGTGGTTGCATAAAACATATATTTAAAGAAAATAGCTAAACTACTGCATTGAAGTGAAAATGAAACACATGTGAAGGCTTAAGTTTAGTTTCCATGGGGGTGAAACTGACCGATTTGATTCAGATCTCTCTCTCTCTCTCTCCCCTCTCTCTCTCTCTCTCTCTCTCTCCTCTCTCTCTCTCAAACGGTGAAACTGTTCATGTGTTTGTGTATAAATATAATGAGTTCATGGGGACATCGACATGAGAACTCTGTGTGTTCCCACCGCATGTGGTCAGGGTACCTGTCGGTCGACAGGTGGCATGGGGGGGCATCGGCATCGGCATCATTATATATGACACACACACACACACACACACACACACACACACACACACACACACACACACACACAGTTAAATAAAGGTTTAATATTGAATAATATAAGGGCAAAATGTCCTATAGGGTCTGTAAGCGCCAGTATACCTGCAATGAGAGGTGAGGGGTGTGCACTGCCTTTAATGAGAATGTTTGTTTGTTAAATGTTAGTGTGTGTGTGTGTGTGTGTGTGTGTGTGTGTGTGTGTGTGTTTACAGCAGTATCAGACATCTGTTTGCTTTGACAACGTGTGTGTGCTTATCTCTTGGATGATAATCTGCAGACCTGAAAGGCGGAGAGTCGTCCTGATGATGTCAAAAGAGGAATGCCATGGTCTAATGAGGAGACATAGCTGCACCAAGAAATATGAATATGAAAGAACTCTGGAGAGGGACCAGAGAGAACAATGCGGGCTCGTGCAGCAGATGGCGCAACATGACAAAGATGCGTCGGAAGAGAGAGAGAGGAGAGAGGGGAGCGAGAGAGGGAGAGAGGGAGAGAGAAGGGAGAGAGGGGAGAGAGAGGGGATAGAGAGAGAGAGAGAGGGGGGAGAGAGGGGAGAGAGAGAGAGGGGGAGAGTGTTCTCCACGGTAACGCACCTGCAACCTCCCCTTGCCGCCCTCCTCCTCCTCCTGCTCCTCCTATTCCTCCTCTTACCTCCCATTCCTCCTCCTCCTCCTCCTCCTCCTCCTCCTCCTCCTCCTCCTCCTCCTCCTCCTCCTCCTCCTCCTCCTCCTCCTCCTCCACCTCCTCCTCCCTCCCTCCTCTTACCTCCTCCTCCCTTTCCTGCGCACTGAGCGGCGGCGGGAGTGCGCAAAAAGGCGGCCGGCATGCACCTGGAGAGACCCCGCCGCGCCGCGCCGTCCGAGGGCTCCCCCGGAGCCGCAGGATGCGGACTGAGGCTCTAAAGAGCGCCACATAGCAGCGGGAGGAGCACCTGGCGCCGCAGCGGGGGCGGGGGAGAGAGGCGCAGCCGCCGCGGAAGAGATGTGAATCCGCGGGCATAGGACGGGCGGGTGGGGGGGTGGGGGGTGGGGGGACCCAAGTAGAGTTGCCCGGGTGTATCTTTCTTTCTTTCTTTTGGGGACGGAGGGGTGGGGGGGTCGGTTTGGTGTCTTGTTCTCCAAAATTCACCAAATACAGTACTTATTAGAGAGAGAGAGAGAGCGCGAGAGAGAAAGATGGAGAAAGGCGCGCAGCTGCTCTCCAAGAGCGCGGAGGGTCCGGCGGAGGACGTCTCCAAAATGACCGACGAGGAGCTGCTGAAGTGGGGCAAAGAGGAGCTGGTGCGGCGGCTGCGGAGGGCGGAGGCGGGGAAGAGGAGCGCCATCGTGGAGCACGGCAATCTGATGCGGGAGGTGAACCGGAGACTCCAGCAGCACCTGAACGAGATCCGGAGTTTAAAGGTGAGGCGGCGCGCGGCGTGCGCGCGCGGAGGAGGACCAGAGAGGAGAGGAAGACGGAGGAGATGAGGGGCACATTTAGAGTCAGTTCAGGGCGATGGTCTTCTTAAATCCAGGTGCCATCGTGAAACCTGTTGCACGTGCAGGCTGGTTGGAATGTGGATGCTCTGGGAATTCATTTCTCAGTTATTAATGACTCACGTGACGTGTCAGTGAGACATCATTGTGTTTGGAAAATCCCCACTTCTGTTTTTAGTCTATATAGGCAAGAAATCAGAGCTATAGGAATAACCTGAAGTCATTCAACGAGTTTAGGAAATAAAATAAATAAATAAAATGAATTAAATGAATAAAATATATTAAATAAATTAAAATATTTAAATAAATTAAATAAATATAAATATATACATTTATAAATTACATAAATTAAATACATTTAATACATTTAATAAATGTAATAGATTTAATACATTAAATAATATAATATTCTCTTGTTCCGATTTCTCCACTTTAAGGTTTGGTGTTTTTGGCTGTTTAATATCATAATTAACTCCACATATTTTTTTTTTAACTGGTCGGACAAGACTAGATATTTGAAGTTGGGATATTTCTGTCATCGCTTTAGATTAATTTAGTTATTGTTAATTAAATTGGCACACAAATACATAATCAGAATAATCCCCAGTTGCAGCCCTGATTTCATTAATGATTAATCTGACAAAAGCCGATAAAATGTCAGCCAGCAAAAACGTCAAAAAAGGCCCGTCGCAATTTCCGGAGCCCAAATCAGATATGTGCAAATATTATGTTTTTCAATGCCGAAAAGCTTAAAAATCGGAGAATGACGGAACCAAAGAATGTTTTTGTTATTTTTGCTCGAAAATCTATGCATAGAATTTCGTCGTTTCAGCTCAGAATCACCTTACAAATACAAATGCATGATGGGAACACTGTCCTCACTGATGGAAATGATCATGCATGCAGTCCCTCACCGTGTGTGTGTCTTTGTATGTGTGTTTGTGTGTGTGTGTGAACCAGGACGTGAACCAGAAGCTGCAGGAGGACAACCAGGAGCTGCGCGACCTCTGCTGCTTCCTGGACGACGACCGGCAGAAGGGGAAGCGGGTGTCGCGCGAGTGGCAGCGCCTCGGCCGCTACAGCGCCGGCCTGATGAGGAAGGAGGTGTCCATCTACCTGCTGAAGCTGAAGGAGCTGGAGCAGCGGCAGCTGGAGGTCGTCCGGGAAAACCTGGAGCTCAAGGAGGTGTGCCTCATGCTGGAGGAGGAGAGGGTTGCGGCCATGGTCAGAGTCGGAGGTGGAGGAGGAGGAGGAGGAGGAGGAGGAGGAGGGCCCGGAGGCCCCGGACGCAGGAGCTCCGTTGATAGTCAGAGCAGCCTCTCTCTGGGCGGGGGGGCGCCGGCGCCTGGACTGCTGCGGGACGTCGGCGATGGGAGCAGCACCTCCAGTGCGGGCAGCACCGATGGCCCCAACAACCCCCGCCTGAAGGCCCCGACGCCGGGCTCCAAGACAGAAGACCACGTGTGCCCATCCACGGGCCGGAGGCACAGCTCCACCCCAGAGTACCACACCTTCCCCCAGTCCTACCGGCCCCGCGGGGGCTCCCTCACCAACGTGGACTCCTTCGTCCCTCGGGAGCGCAGCCCGGGGAAACCCGGCAAGTCCCCCGCCCGGCCGCAGGGGAACTCCCACGCCAAACCCTGCAGCTCTGACCTGCTGGCCCACAAACAGCTGCTGATGTCCGGCCAGGCGTCGCCGGGCAGAGGGAGGAGCTCCGCCCAGTCCAGTCCGGAGCCGGGTCAGAGACACCGGGCGGTCCACGTGGCGGGGGGGGCGGGGGCGGCGGGGACGCCGGAGCACCTGAGGAAAGGGCGGGTGGTGGTGGGCAGTCCGGAGTCGACGCGGCACCACCACCACCACTACCAGCACGGCCCGGGGGCGGAGCCCGGCAAGGGGAGGTACGGCGGGGGCTCCCCCGGCCGGGACGGGGGTCAGAGGAGGGCGCCGGGAGAGGAGATGTCGCCCCACCACCAGAGTCTGTACAACGGTAGGCAGAGGGTAACTCTTGTTTTTCTCCAATTCACAAGTCATTCATTCCCCAAAGAAGAACGTTGGGCACTCGTCCACAAAGCCCTACTCAATGACGTCGTGATTGTACTTCCGTCTTCCTCGCTCAGATCTTCCCGACCTCGATCGGACAACTCGTTGTAACCGAACACCACAATCGACACTCGCGTTGGCCAATACCTCGACGTCTTCTTGCTCCCCTTCACTTCTCCCAGGTTGCCGTGTTCTTTCTCGGCCCTCTCCCGGCAAACGGACGATACATAACCTCGCCTCTTAGTTACCTCTCGTCTTCACCTTTAGATATTTCTTCTCAGTGCCCAATCCAGGCCACTGTTAATGTCCAAACATTACATTACATCACGTGTCATTTAGCAGACGCTTTTATCCAAAGCGACTTATAATAAGTGCATCAACTTAACGTACAAACTAAGAATACAGCAAGTAACATTTCCTCAACATAGTCAAACTACAAAAGTACCATAATAAGATATTTAAGAGCCACTGAAGTGATAATCTGTGTTTTAATCCAGATATAGTCGGAAAAGGTGCGTTTTCAGTTTCCAGCGGAAGCTGTAGAGACTTCCTTCTCAAACATGAACTGTGTGCGGTCCGACCACATAGTGAGCGTTTGGGTGCTACAACAATATCTCATACCTCTAAGTATTTGTTCAGCAGCTGGATCAGTACCGTGCTTTCTGCACTCTCGGACCTCTTTGGGCAACTTCTCGTTCTCGCGTCTCAACATCGTCTTTATCGAATCTCGTCCCAGGCCGTACGCGATGCTGGACTCCGCTGTCCGGCGGCAGCAACGATTCCTATAGTGCTGAGTGGAGCTGCTCTATAATGCAGCTCAGGCCATGGGAAATAGCTGTGCACCTTGGGTAGACGCTGGATCGCTGACTCAGCTGTTTCCTGGAAACAATAGCTTCTGGATGTACTGTCCTGTAAGCCGAGACGACGCATGCATATTCATCCCGGTACCACTTGCACTGTGCTATATGCTTTTAATAATAGCTTTTCTCTGGCTTGTGGTGCTCATTGAGACTCTTGGAGGAAGAACACTGCGTACACTAGAAAAGAAAAGATGCGTTTATCAGCATATGACTCATATTGCTTGCTACTCACGTGGAAAACACTTCGGTTTAAAGAAAACGTCTTCTCTCTCATTTTTTATTCTCAGTCTTTCTCTCTGCAGCTCGATTCCGCCCTCTTCCGTAGCTCCATCCTCCTTTTCATTAATCCCACTTCCATTGTCTTCCCATGACCATGCGGTGGCGGCGGTGGCGGCGTGCCTCTACGGCCAGGATGTAAAACCTATTCCGTCTGGGGTCGTCAGGTCGCCGCTCCGCGTACAGTCGGACGTTCATCTTCGTTAAGCCGCCTCCATCAAGGAGCCGGCACTTTTACAAATTGAGGTCATTAACTTCCGTGGTCCTCTCTCTGCGCTGCTGCCTCAGAGCACTGAATAATTTAAAATTCCTTTTGTTTGATTTCCCCTCTTTTTATGGCATCGATACACGCCTTTTCTAAAAAAAGCTGAAGTGAACCTCAGGCTGGGTTTGAGTGGAAGGGTTCGCGGGAGAGCGCTGCGTCATGCAGAGGGAAGACGCTGGAGGGGTTTCCCTGAAGGCTGCTAGGTTGACTTCCTTCACACTGCAGTCCATCTCACGCCGTTTTGGGAACCATCGTCATCGAGTAACGGGCCGTTCTGGAGGTTTAGAGGGACGTGCTCAGAACAGTCAAAACCAGGACCGGTCATATGTCCAGTTAAGGCAGCTTGAAAACGTGTTTTTCTTTCTTGCAGAAAGAAAAATAATTATAATATATATATATAAAATAATATATATATATATATATATATATATATATATATATATATATATATATATATATATATATATATATATAATGATTGCCATATTCCTTTAAAACAAAAGAATTATTCTCTACATTTCATAGGGGCTACATTTTAGTTCAACACAACAATCTAGTGAATGAACCGGCTGCATCTGGGGTGTTGATTACAACGAGTTAGAGAATGTTCACTCATTCACACCCATTCATACACTGATGGGAGGAGCCACCATGTACGGGGCCGATGATAGAAGGGTCTCTCTCTCTCTCTCTCTCTCTCTCTCTCTCTCTCTCACACGGGGTCTCCATGTAACACTCTAACCCTGTTCAGATAAACCCATTTAGGCAGTGCTGGTCTAATTGAATTTGTGTGTGTGTGTGAATGCACAACATGAACCTCTGCTTTTTGGTGTCAAACTGGGATGTAATCTGCGCCCTCAAGAGATTTCCAGAGGGTGGAGGGAGGGTCGGAGCTGGCGGTGGCTGTGTGTTCGCCCATCGTCCTTTCACTTGTCATTTCCTGTCATTTCATTTCCTATAAATAAACTCCATTTCCCCCTTTTTTCCCACAGCTCCGTTTATCTAGCTCCATCTTATAAAATGCCCTTTTGGTTCCTCTCAGCCCAGGGCAGGAGGTAAAGTAATGTCACCAGAGATGCATTGATTAAAAATAAATAATTATGATGATTTCATTACATCTTAGCTAAAATTGCAGCAACCAGCTTAGAGGATTTGCGTCTATTACATCACAGCCGGGCGGTGTCGGTTCGACAGGCGATTTAGGAAATGAGAAAGACCTCTTCTGTCATCATTCATCTGCTAATGGAGAGTTTAACATGCCCAATCCTGCACAATGGCATTCACTGCCCTCTCTGTGCGAAGTCCCAGAGAAATGAACTGTTTCTATTCACACGTACACACAGTTTCCCCGACATGGCGCGAGACGAGTCGGAGCGACGCGAGACCTTTGCTTTGCCCTCGTTTTGTGCACAATTGCAAAATTACCTTCCATAATTCATTTTGGGCTGTATGAGGGATCAGATGGCTCAATCTCACATTACTGTGCATAGGCAGAAAGTATCTACTTCATGGTGAGCTGAAAGTACACACAAACACACACACACACACACACACTCACACAAACACACAAACACACTCACACACACACATCTGTACGTATATCTTTGTGAGGTCCCTCACCCAAATCAGGACAATTGAAGGCCTAACCCCAACCCTTACCCTAAACATAATTCTAACACACACACACACACACACACACACACACACACACACACACACACACACACACACACACACACACACACACAATAATCCCTGTACTTCTATCTTTATGAGGCCCCTCATCCTAATCAGGACAACTGAAGGCCCCCAAACTAAACTTAATTCTAACCTGATGCTCAAAACCCTGACAATATGGTCTACACTTTCCAAATATTCCTCATTATTTGGTTAAAAAATGATGTAGCAAGCCTAAGAATACACACACACACAAAGAAAGAGAGAGAGAGAGAGAGAGAGAGAGAGTCATTTAGTGTCCGTCAAGAGAGCAAATAATATATTTCTCTGCTGCTGCTATTAATAAACATAAGCCACATAGTTCAGGATACTTCAGCTTTTAGGTTGTCACTAAAATAAAAACATTTGTGAACATTCAAACTACCTGAGAGAAAACGTGCTTTGCTTGGAATTGAACATGTCCCATGTAACATGTTGGCGTGCTAAGTCGTGTCAGTTATTCAGACATTACTGTTATTACTGCAGGTTGGCAGTCTGCACAGGATGTTTTTTTTCCGTCGCAATATTCATCCAAACAGATTATGTTTAAGCTCCAGGGGGGTCAGTTCACCTAAATCACCAAAATAGTAATTATTCTCTCACTAACGGGTGATTTGTACTTCTACTCTAAGGGTCATGAAAAGGTAGTGTGTGTATGGATCTGCTGTACTCCAGGATTGTGTTTTAATCTGGATGAAAACTTAATGAAGATAAATGTGATGTTTCCATTGGGTTCTATTCAGATTCTACTTTTTACCTGAATTAGAGCAAAATAAGCAGCAGTTCTGATAATGGAGTGGAACGTCTGAAAACAGTCGTTCCATCGTTCTCATTCTTGTCACAGGTAGATTTCTTTTAAGGGTCCATCTGTCAACAATGTGACCTCCTCCCCCATTTAAATTCGGTCCAATACAAGAAATCCCTCAAATAGATCAAAATATCTTCCGCTGTAAAGATACCGCCACTGACTTTGCTTCCCATGATGCATTGCGGCCTGGATGGGTTATGTTTGAACTGCGTAATGAGGCCCATCCATAAGGCTGCGGTCTGAAGTCTCAATGAATCAAAGGCTCCATCCCTCAATGTCTTTAATTGCCTCTGAGACAGAGTGTCCCCCTGCCGTCACACAGCAACAATGGCTCATAATTCCGTCACATTAGTTTTGTCCTTCAGACAATGATTGCAGATGGAAAAGATAGGAGGCCATCTTTGGGTCTTGTAGTCAGCGTTGCTGTGTCTCTGGACCCTCTGAAGTCTGAACATGTCAGGATGAGTCGTTCTTCAATTAAAGAGGATCCTCCTCTGTTGCTCTCTTGAAGGGTTCTTCACTTTCTTCCCCTGAAGGGTTGTTTGGGAGTTGTTCCTGATCCGATGTGGGGTCAAAGGTCAAAAGTCAGTCTATGTGTACAGATTGTAAAGCACTGTGAGGTTGTCACCAAAGCATATACGTCATTTATACTTAAACCCCCAAAACTTCCTCTGGTTAGCCCCTGTTAAAGCAACAATTGAAATGTTTCTTATTGATATATATATATATATATATATACACACACAATCCAGGTAGCTAATCAGAATGGGCAGATCGGAAAACCGGAGGCTTCTTAAAGTAAAAATAGGCCTAATATTTGAGAATGTTTAATATTTTATATGTATTAATCGCACAGTGTACTGTAACTAAACCTTTTCATTTGAATGCTCCGAGACAACATCCATAATGCAAATTATGAGGCACTTTACTAAATTAAATTGTTAAAGACAAGCCCCTAAAGCCCACTTAGCTTCAGGAGCTTTCTGGTTGTCACATAAATGTACGAAGACGAGTATTTGAATCACACCAATTATATTCCAGTGAAGATAAAGGAATGTTTGAACTGTAATAATTGGACACGGAGGCGTTGCCAATGATTTGTTTCAACTATGAAAGCAGAACCAAAATGGCTTGCTGCTGATCTCGTTTTCCACGTTTAACCCCTGAACTAACACCTGGTGTTTAATACCTGTCTCCAGGGTCCACGTTGAGATGCAGCTCGGATCCGCTGGAGATCCGATCTCACGCTCGACTGTGAATTTCCAAGATCGATTGCGTACTGTCAACCAAACCGAAAGCGAACACTTTGAGCTTATCTTCCATCCACGATGAGCTTGAATGTCTCTTTTGACGAGTTTTCCTATCTTCTCTCTCACCGACAGCTCAACCGGGACTATTTTCAACGTAAAGTGGGAAGCGGATCGTACGGACTCCGGTTCTCAACGTATCTGTTTTTCTTCCTTTTGTTGTTTGTTTTTTCCTATCTCAGATGTTGTTCCATCATTTGACTTAAAATTGATGACATTCCCCCCGTGAGCGTCGTAACATGTGCGAGGGAGAGATTTTTCATCTCTCCATCGCACATTATTAACTCTACTTCCTCCCCGGAGTCTTTGTGCTTTCACATCTCATCGGACCCTGCTGGGTCTGATGCCTCCTGTCATGGCCCTGCTGATGCACCCCCCCCCTCCCCCCCTTTCTGGATCGTGGTCCATGCCTACTACTCATTATTCATACACTCTGTCATACTCATTGAACGTGTTGTAACACTGTAATGCTTCCATCTGGTCACATGACGTCTATTATTCTGTCCATCCTGGAGAGAGATCCTCCTCTGTTCTCTCAGGAAGAGGTATTCCCTTTTATTTCTCTTAAAAGGTTTTTTTCCTATTTTCTGGGAGTTTTTCCTGATATCCGATGTGAGGTCAAAGGTCAGGGATGTCGTATGTGTACAGATTGTAACGCCCTCTGAGGCAAATTCATAATGTGTGATGATATTGGGCAGTGGTATGTTAGGATGGAGGTCCAGAAGAGGAGAATGAATGGAGAGGTTTTGTGTGGGCAGAAGTACGAGCGTCCGTATTTAAAGAGAATATGTGGCGAGACTCTCCACGGCTTGAATAGAGGACCGTGGGACGGCGAACAATGTGTGTGTGACGCATGTCGCCGGGCTGACGCAGGCTGTGAGTGTGTGTGTGTGTGTTGGAAGAACACCTCGGTGAGGTGTCAAAGCGGCCGGGTGCCGAGCTGAAGGTCGCCTCGTCCTTCAGAGTCACTGTGAGTAACTCTGGCGCTGACGCACGCCGACACAGCTGCCGTGTTCCTCTCGTTTGAAGTCCGTCTGCCAAAACCACGCCACTGAACAACAGATATACGAGTATCAGGTTCCTGAAAAAAACCCTTTCAGGATGATTGTCTTAGAGCGTGATCCGGACAGATCTGCCATGGTGATCATGACCCCTTATTTTATTTGATTGCATCTTCTGCAACATGATGCAACTGTCTTCCCCTGGACATCAAAGGGTTAACGCATCTCCAGAGACGTAACAGGCGGTCAGAGTGAACGCCTCTCTGGCGGTGCACTTTATAACGCGCGAGAGCAGTTTATGATTCTCCAGGGTCTCGGAGGTCTCGGAGGTCTCGGAGCGTCAGGATGTTCCTGATCCTCTCCGGAGCGTCAGGGTGTCGCATCTTATCGATGAAGAAATTGACGATGAAGAAGGATCTCTGAGAGACGCAGTATTGCAAGAATACTTGCAGAATCCCCTCACCGTTGCGACTGACCTACCAGGAGTAGGCCCGTTCAACCCCCAGAGGTCTTTGTGAACCCCTTGACCTCTGACTGATGACCTCTGACTGATGACCTCTGGCTGATGACCTTTGGCTGATGACCTTTGACGCAGATGAAGAAGATGCATTCAAGCTATACTTGCAACCACTGGAATAATCCGCATCTCAAGTGATTTTGATAATCCCTGCTCGTTTAAATTAGATCATTGAGGTTCAGGTGGACCCCTCGTGGTGCTCATAGCTCCTCCCCTTTTGCCCTGGATGAGAAAAGTGCCCTATCTGCTGGAGACACATTTTATATTTAAGAATAGATAGTACCTGTTCTCTGTGGAATGACATTAGATTGAATCCAGAACATGTCATTGTGTTCAGCTCTCATCACACAATGTGTTTCAGGTGTTGCGTAGCAACCAATCACTTGCTAACTTCAAGTTACAGAGATCAATAGATGAATAATTTTGGCGATGGATGCCCTTTTTGGGGTCTGAGTGCCGCCCCCCCAACACGTCTGTGCTCATGTTGAGGATCCCAAATGGCACGGAGCACAGGGAACAGGTCTGGAACCGAGAGCGCCAGAGCCCAGGCTCTGACCTTTCCGTTGTTGCTATGCAACAGCAGAGTTAGCCGTCAAACGCTCGTTCTTCCGGTTCCCGTCTTCAACCCAAAGCTGCGTTCTCACCAGAAGCGTTGCGACGCTTCGTTATCAGCCGTCCAACACGGAAACACTGAGCGGCGCACAAAATGAACCGTGCATCAGTTCTAAGAATCACAAAGAACAAAACCAACAAAACATGAATCACACGAACATAACGAGAGCGCCTGCAGCACAGATACCGAATGTGGCCAATCAGGGCCAAGCGGAGTGTGACATCACAAATTATACGAGTGGGCTGAAGTTATTAAATACATATATGGAATATATGGTTCGAGACGCTTTACTCGCGTAAGTTTACGCGCATGACTACTTATGGTAAATTCGCTTCATTCGCGCCGTAGAGGAGGCGGGACTTATCGCCGTGGCTTATCTCCATGGAAACAGTTATCATCTCCTTCATCCAGCATGAAGAACTCACACTAGTTATGCTTCATACGTGTTGAGGATGTCCCACAAACGTGTTATAACATTAATATATATATATATATGTATATAAATGTATGTATATTTATAGATGTATATATTTATATATATATATATATATATATATATATATATATATATATATATATATATGTATATATCACCACTGTAAGAACCAAATTAAAACTATTAAACTTAAATTATCGTCAAGTTTAATTTTAAAATAAAATAAAGGTGCGCTTCCTTTTAACATTTTAAAATAAAAGTCTGATTTAACTCTAAGAAAAACTAGATTAAAACGTCTATAAAATAATTAAAACAATACAATATAAAAAGGCATACATCGAAACCAATAAAGTAGATACAAAAGCAGGCAATCAACACTTTCACGGGGTTATTTACACCCTGCTTTTTCTCATAGACTTCTATACAACCAGAGAAGTCGCCTCCTGCTGGTCAGCAGAGAGAATGCAGGTTTTTAAAACTCCACCTCGACCTGCAGTGCTGCGCAGATGTGTCGGTCCTTTGAGAGTAGCCTCCAGAAACACAGGTGCTTTGTTGCTAATTGAGGGGAACATGATCTGGGGACCAACACTTTCTCAGCAGCATTATTGCAGAAAGAGAGAGAGAGAGAGAGAGAGAGAGAGAGAGAGAGAGAGAATGCAGTACGTGGGTGTATGCTCTATACTGAATTAATTTCCTTCTAGAGGCCGTGTGTGTGTAGAATACAGTAGTTTATGCTCCACTGGTACTTTCCTACCTCAGTGTAACTCAATCCAAACAAGACTATTTGCAGAGTACTTACCGCATAAAGGGAAAATGGAGTCAGGAAAGCAGTTTGTGTTTGGGAACAATAGAGAAGGGGAGAGAGGAGCTGTACAGTACGCTCTGTGTGCTCACAAAGCTTTTCTTTTTTTATCAAACTCCGGCATGTCATGTCCCATGATGCAACTATGAAGATAGTTCAACTATCAGGGACGTCCGAGGCGGTTCAACCCGCCGGCGTCGCAGCTCGTCTCTGTGCATGTCTCGGCTACGAGAACCCACAACGTCGTATTGGGCTTTTCATCTGAGATCGGTTTAGCCCAGAAGACGAGATTCTCAAGCATCATCGGTCGTCTCCGTCATTTTTCGAAGGAGTCCATCAGAAAAATGTCCCGTCCGCCCTCGACAGTAAATGTACAGATTGCATGCTCTTTTAAATTCTCTCACAAAAGACTGGCAGCACTTTGTGACGCTTAAAAGAAAAACTTTTTTTTTAAAGCGCCTCGGGGAGCTAACTGTAAGTGTGAATGACCGCTGTAGAGGCACTACCACTTTAAGCCACTAGGGTTCGAACGGGGAAACATGTTAGGACACGTGTTCTGCCACACAAAAAGAATGCATTGTCCATTGAGCTTTGTCCTTTTTAATCTTTTCTCTGTGACAACACAGCAAATCATTAACAACATTAATGTCCAATACTATTGCAACACATTACACGTTGGTTTGAGGGTCAGGAAGGTGGCAGAGCCTTGGAATACTTGCTAAGAAAGTCATCAAGTATTGACTCAAGGTGGATTATGGGACACACACACACACACACCACACACACACACACACACACACACACAAATAAAAACATGCAATGGGGACAATAAAGGTCAATAAAGGTCTCTGGAAAAATTTGCCTGAAGCTGGCAGCTTGTGTGTGTGCATTCAAGTACAGGTTGCTTATGTGTGTGTGTGAGCATCCATGAGCTTGTGTAATGCAAGGTTGTGTGTGTGTGTGTGTGTGTGTGTGTGTGTGTGTATGAGATCAGAGGTCCAGTGTAAAAGGACAGGCCTGCTAACTAGGCCAACAGCTGCTTCTCTGGGTATTCATCTGCAGCTTTGATGACCCCCCCCCCCTCCTATTATTTATTAACACGGGAACATTTTGCATATCAATGCAGGGTGTGTTCTCGTACACTGACCACCACCCACACACACACACACACTCTTATTAAAAACAAAAAAAACCTTTGTAGACGCTTGGACACAAGTGACCAGGTGTTGGTACTGAGCCCGCTCGAGTGTATTCAAATAGATGCAGTTTATTCACTGTCTGTGTGTGTGTGTGTGTGTGTGTGTGTGTGTGTGTGTGTGCGTGTGTGTGTGTGTGTGCGTGTGTGTGTGTGTGTGTGTGCGTGCGTGTGTGTGCCCTTTGATGGTGGACAGGCGGCTGGTCCTCTCCTTCAAAGAGATCCTCAGATTCTCTTATCTGCATTCTGTCTTTAAAAAAAGTAAATCAGAACAAAATGATGGAACACATGCACACACATGCACACACACCACACACACACACACACATTACCCCCTCCTCCACACACTCCTCCACACTTCCTCCATCCCTTCCTTCCGTTCCTTCTTCCCGTCCATCACTCTCTCTGTCACATACAGCGAGGTGCACAGAAGCGGCGCAGAGCACACAGCTGTGAACCAACCCAGAGGCGTGTGTGTGTGTGTGTGTGTGTGTGTGTGTGTGTGACAGTCCGAACCACTGAGACACAACCATAGGCGGAAGCAGGTCAACATGAGAACGAGGGCAGTATGAACATACGAGAAAGAGAGAGAGAAAGAAAGAGAGGTTGATCCCAATTGAATTGTTTTGTCTGTAATTAGAATATGCATCTCACACACACACACACACACACACACACACACACACACACACACACACACACACACACACACACACACACACACACACACACACACACACACAGTCACTGCTGGAGCCGTGATGAGGGTTGATAAATGTCCGTTCAGCTCCTCTTCCTCTCCACAGCTGCTCGGCCACATGGGGCTCTGGACCCTCACCGTCGCTTTATGGTCTGTAGACTCTAAATGACCATAAAGTATAAATGATGACATCACGCTGTATAGAAGAAGACTAGAAACTAGAGACTGAGACATGAACTCATGTTTACAATGTTTACTGAGGGAATACATCAAGAGAGAAGTAGAGCCACTATATAGACTTCTATACAACCAGAGGAGCCCCCTGGTGGTCAGGAGAGAAATGTAGCTTTGACACATGAATAATATGCTTCTATACAACCAGAGGAGCCCCCTGGCGGTCAGGAGAGAAATGTAGCTTTAACACATGGAGCATTGACTTCTATACAACCAGAGGAGCTCACCGCTGACCGGCCATTTATCAACCCTTATTCACTATGAGTGTGTGATGCATGTACTAATTACTGAGGTCTCTCTCTCTGTCTCTGTCTCTGTCTCTCTCTCTCTCTCTCTCTCTGGCAGCTCTGATATCCGCTGGCTGCTGCACCAACTCCTGTAGGAACGTAAAGCTTTGGGACAGGTGAGTCGCACACGTGCACCTTTAGCTCCCGCTTAGGCTCCGCCCTCTCTTGTGTTGAACTTTGGATTGAACACATTTAAGTACATAGTGGCTTCGTAGTAGTGTGTATATTACAGTCAATGTCACCAATGTTAAGTTAGCTGTTAGCCCCGTTGCTAGCCGCGCGGGATGCTGCTGCCATCTATGTTCTCATTCAGCTCGATCCGGAGCTATAACCCTGACTCATGGAGCAATATCTGGAGAAGGTGGCTTTGTGTGTGTGTGTGTGTGGGTGTGCCTAGGCTGCAGGGTGAGTGATAGCACTGGGTTAATATTTAATGATGACGCAGTTCCTAATGGGTGAATAAATCCGCCTCCCATCTCCACCTGGAGAGGACAGCATCCGTGCATTCTGCTGAGATTAGGCTCCACACACACATGTACACACACACACACACACACATACACACACACACACACACACATGTACATCCACACGCAGTAATTGCACCTTTTTTTCTCGTCTTCCAGCTTTGATGCCTCCTGACCATTGACCTGCCTCTCGAACAGATTGCCCGAAGAGGAGGCGAGATGGATAGAAGACGGAGGCGTGAACCGGACGGAGAAACAATCGTCACCTTTTAAAAACCAAGCGAGGGCGCCGATGAGGGAAACGAGGCTATAGGACACTGGGAACTCTCCAACCTGCCGCTGCTATGCATTCCCCCCGTGGACCACCAGAAAAGACAAAGAGCTGCTGCCAAAAACAAAGAGAGGACCTCACCACGGGAGAATGACACGACGCAATGTGATCCAGGCGGTGACGACTTTTCCCAAGTCATCGCGGATCTGGAGATTATGAGCACAAAAAGAAGTTACTGCGTCAATTTGGACTTATTCAAGAGACGCTCGTCTTCTGTCAGAGCTCTGGTTTTATAAGCTTCGAGGAGCAAGAGGTCGGATAATCAGAGAGGTCGTCAACCAGAAGGTTTATTTAGAGGCACTACTGAAAGAAGGGGATAGGAATCATTCAGTGCACACAAGGACCCAGGAGAACCTGCCCACGGGGGTCTGGTGGCTTCACTCCAACATTCCTGTTTCCTACTTTCATCTGCGACAGTTAGTTGATCCGTTCATTGACGACCATCCGGATGATCTATTTAACGTTGACTAGTAATTGTTTGAATAGAATGCCAAAATTCTTCAATCTCAGCTTTTAAAATGTGAATATTTTGTGGCTTCAGTCTTTTAGATTTCGAACCGTGGGGCAAAACTAGGACATCACGTCCTTGGGTATTTTGGTAAATTGTGACTAATTCAGACAAAACAATTAATTAAAAAGAATAATATACAGATAATACAAAATATTGTTGTTGCAACACTCATCTCACAAATATCGGCCTTGTTACGGTTTACTGACAGAGCTGAGATTACAGATTCCTACTGGTGCTGACTTCCACCAGAGAACCCCTGGAAGGCTTTTATTGTGAAAAATATTCATGAATCCAACGTACCTTTTTTCCACCAGTGAACCCCATGAATGATTTTATTGTGAAATGTTTCCATAAATCCAATCTACCTTTTTTCCACCACTAAACCCCCGAAAGGCATTTATTGTGAAATATTTCCATAAATCCAACATACATTTTCTCCACTAGAAAACCCCTAGAAGGCTTTTATTGTGAAACATTTGCATAAATACAACATACCTTTTCCACCAGAGAACCCCTGGAAGGCTTTTATTGTGAAACATTTGCATAAATACAACATACCTTTTCCACCAGAGAACCCCTGGAAGGCTTTTCATTGTGAAAAAACCTGTCACAATGGGCAGAAGAAACACAAATGGGAGATAATGGTCGGATGCAGCCGTAAACCGGATGAGAACCGCGTTGTTATTATTACTGAGTCAGCCAGACCGGAATAAAGATGAATTATATTTAAAGACAAACGCAGCAGCTCATTAAAATGGATAGAAGTCGACGCAGCAGTTACCAGCACAACATGTGTGTGTGTGTGTGTGTGTGTGTGTGTGTGTGTTTAGGGGAGCTTCACTCGGTCAGCTTGTGCATCCTTCAGTTTCCAGTGTTGGAGTATTCTAACCCTTATGTCAGCGTCCAGTCATATACATGGTGTGTGTGAGTGTGAACATGTGTCTGTGTCTGTGAGCGTGTGTGAGTGAGTGTGACTGTGTGTGTGTGTGAGTGTGTGTGTCTGTGTGTATGGGGGTGTGTTAGAGTGTGTGTCTGTGAGTGTGTGAGTATATAAGTGTGTGAGTATGTGAGTGTGTGTGTGTATCTGTCTGTGCATTTTCTAAAGGAATAAATCAAGAGAGAAGTAGTCATTTCTATAGACTTCTATACAACCGGAGGAGTTTCCCCCTGGTGGTCAGTGGAGAGAATGCAGTTTTAACAAATGAAGCATGGACTTCTATACAACCAAAGGAGTCACCCCCAACCAGAGGAGTGTCCCCCTGGTGGTCAGTAGAGAGAACAAAGATTTAACACATGAAGCATAGACTTCTATGCAACCAGAGGAGTCGCCCCCTTGTGGTCAGTAGAGAGAATGCAGGTTTTATGACACGCCCGCTTGGGCTTCCTTCAGTTGCCGCCTTTTGTTAAATTTCAGGAAGAGTTAAAGGCAACGAAGTGTGAGCCAAGAGACTTGTGTGCAGTCGTCATGAACATCGTTAACTTCAGTTTAACCACTCTCTCTCTCTTCGGTTTGTAAGTCGTTATAATCTTTTGAGTTTGTGACTGAAGCTCTTTCCACCGTGGATGTATGAATGAATATGAATAAACATGACCATATATATATAAATATATATATATATATATATAATATATATATATATATATATATATATATATATATATATATATATATATATATATATATATATAGCGACGTCTTTGAAGGAATCAGGGTGCGATGAATGCTTTTGGAAATGAGAGGTTTTCCCTCACCGATAACATCCACCGATATTTATCCTGAATCCATAATGTAATGTAATCTTTTTTTTTTTTATTGAAGAATTATAATATATTATCAAAGACATTTCTGTTTTTCAAAGTCAAGAGTATTATATCTGCTTAGTTTTATAAATATATAACTACAGTTATTGTTTCTGGGGTATTATATAACTCATTATTATAACCAGAGATGTTTCAGCTAATAAAGAGTCTGTAAAATAATTTTGTTCATCGTGTCCTCTTTGATGGTGGATGTAAAGTTATTGGTCTCAACACACACTCACGCACACACACTCACGCACACACACTCATGCACAAACACACACACTAATTCAAGAAACAAACAGTGAACAAAAACTACCCAGAAGTTCAAGGCGTACACTCAGTACGGTGATGTTATGTTAAAATCACAGATTACTCTTGGATTTGGCTTTGAATGGGTATAAAGGGACCTTCACAGATGACGTCCACAGTGGTCTCTTCATCCTTTAATTGCCTGTAGAAATACACAATGGACACACACACACACACACACACACACGTGACAGCTTACTCAAGGCACTTACTCAATTAGCTCTCCATTGAGAGATAATTCCTGTTAAAGGCCAATCTTCCTTCTAGTGGCACAGAGCTATAATAGGCGCCCCCTGACAATAGGGGGACGCAGCACTGTGGACGGATCATCAGGAATGAGAGGAGCAATTATTGGGGACGCACTCATGGGGGCATCTTCCACCGGGTTGGAAACCAAAGCTCGGCCTTCACTGTGACTTCCCCTTCTGCTTATCATATAAATACTGCATGTATTTGTAGTTATTCACATCAACACTCCCTTGTGGTATCTTTTACTGCTTCTTAGATGAGTATAATAATAGAACACAGCAAAGCATATCGCATTTTAATACATTCTACAATAAGTGATAACGTGTGCGGTCAAGAAGCTCTTGCTTCATATTCTTCAAACCAATATTTGTATCCTGAATGGAAAAAAAAAACAGAAAGCGAATATAAACGAGCTGTTTTAGAGGGATTCTCTCCTCCTGGTGGCAGATTCTTGCACAATTCCAGTGAATATATACTCTGCATCTCCTGTGAGCAATATTAGTAATCAAATGGTCGGTCCCATCGCCTCGACGGAATACAGAAAGTATTTTAATACAGAGAATTATTGGATGGAAAACCTGCCATATTTTAAT
This sequence comes from Liparis tanakae, assembly GCA_036178185.1. Lineage (NCBI taxonomy): Eukaryota > Metazoa > Chordata > Actinopteri > Perciformes > Liparidae > Liparis > Liparis tanakae. The sequence goes on along the minus strand of CM070100.1, from coordinate 21,061,002 downwards.
TGAGTTAATCCGATGAGATCTCTTGTTGAGTGTCGTACTGCATAAACCCACATAATCGGTCTTTTCACATTACATTTCTGACTTTATTTCCTGCGGCCACTTATTCTTGGTACTATTTCCTATAAAAAAGGTCTGATTGTCATTACTGATGAAAAGGTTACAAGTACAGAGATTACAGCTGTCAAGGATTTGTGTTGGGAAGTCAAAGACTCAGGAGCAGGAGGAATAGGAACGCCGACTACCAACTACGCCATGGCCCTGCTGAGACTCCGCCCACTGCTGAGACTCCGCCCACATCTTCTCTCTGCCTCCACCTGTCTGATGGATCGTGGAGGTCTGGATGGTGGAATATGCCGACTACCAACTCTTCATCACTGTCCTCTTCATCGTGTTGTTCCTGTGTTTTAATGTGTGTGATGATTCCTTCTGGTCACATGACCTCTATGACACCTGTCCACCTGGAGAGGATCCTCCTCTTCTCTCCTCAAGGGTTCTCACCTTTTACCCTGAAGGGTTGTTTGGGAGTTGTTCCTGATCCCATGTGAGGTCAAAGGTCAAAGGTCAGGGATTGAGATTGTAGAGCCCTCTGAGGGGAATTTGTAATTTGTAAAATTGGGCTCTACAAATAAACTACATTGAATTGAATACACAGGAGTCGAGGTGAGGCAAAAGCAAAGTAATTAGCTATAGGCAAAGTCACAAAAAATCCAAGGAGACACAGAAAACTAGATGTCAAATGTGATAAACCAAAGGGAAAGACAATAAAACAAGCCAGCGAGATGGAAGTCAGGGGGGTATGGATGTGAGAGGTAACCACAGGTGAGGAATAAAACATCAGGAGACACAAAGTGGGAGGCAGGCGAACGTTACGCGTGTTACCACAGCATCTGAGTGCCGTGCTGTATCCACTAATCTCCTACGATGAAAGTACTGTAATCACCCATAACCCAAAAATAACTCGATGAAAAAAATAATGTTTAAATGCCAAACAATTCTCCAGCCTGGCTATGCAAATGAGACGGAGCCCCTCATCCGAGCGACGCTTTGTTTACTCCAAGACGGATGAGCTCACATCCCCGCTGCTCCTCTCTCACTATTGGCAAAACAACAGCCCCTGATTGTGAGCGCTGTTCATTTGCGTTGGACGCATTGGTGGAAATGAGATTGCCATGGTGACGGATGGGCTCGGTCTCGCTGCTATTCCAACAGACTGACTGAGGACCTGTGGGGGCACGTTCACAGCTCCTCCATCCGCCAGAGCCTCACGATATGAAGCCGTTACATCGTCTGGAGGCAACGGGAGCCGTCACTTTTCCCACGCTGGTTGGTGTTCAGATAGGTGAAGATTGATCGAGATGACTTTTATTGATCGTACAAAAAGCAACAACCTGGGCGTCTTGATCCCTGAGTGACTGAGGCTGTTTTTTTAATCATTACTTGACATGTACGCGTCTCAAAATGTGTCCGACTGAATGTTTTAACTCGTAGCTGCAAGTTGTCGCTTGAATCTTCCCAAATTTGACTATAGCTTAGAAACGTTTTCGGCCCTTAAAAGGTCTGATCTTGACTATACTGTCTCGTATCTGTGGAAAGTGTATCACGAGAGAAGGTGTTCCGTCATTCCTCAAATGAGCCAATGGCAAGCCAGATTTGAACCGTCACATGTTGGAAAGTCGAACGCTGTTGGCAGATTATCGGGTGGCAGTGATGTGCTTTGCCGGGACAAGGGCGAAGACGATCACGATGGATAAAATTGCGTGGATGAAGCATGAATGAGAATTTAACATCGGCTCAGGCTGGCGGCGGGCCGTGGTTAGGCTCAGCTGCGAAGGGGATGGGGCGAGGGGGTGGTTTAGGGAACAGAGAAGAGATTAGGCGTAATCAGCCTCAGCTGAGGTTTGTTTCATGGACAGGGGAGGTCTGGATCTTGGTCCATGTCTACTACTCATTATTCATAAATGTCTTTCATATTATTTGAATGTGTTTATGTAACTATGTTCATCTGATCACATGACATCTATCGAATATCTACAGATTATAAATCCCACTGAGGCAAATTTGTCATCTTTGATTTGGGGCAATACAAAATAAACTGAATTGAATCCCTCCGCAGAAGAGTTATTCAACTACAGAAGGAATAGTTTCTCATTACATCGAAAAGTAAATTGACGTTTCCTGACTTAAGCAAACATGACATTCAGACCGATACCGCAGCTCTCTTTTCTTTACCGCACACATTTAATCCCACCGCTCCTCAAAGGTCTGGATGTGAAAGAAAGAAGGTTGCCGATATGATCATGTTTGGTGCTGCAGGCGTTCTTTGTTTCTCTCGGCTAGTTCTCCGACATCGATGTGTGTTAAACGAAGCGGCGAACGCATTACAAGATACATGGGAGCGCCGACATCCGCCGTTGTTAACGCTAACGCTTGGTGTTGCTGTCAGAAGCCGGTAAAGAGGGGATCCGTTTCATTCCGTGTGAAGTCAGTAGCGAGTGTCGCCTGACGGAGGCCCGTGTGGCTGTCGGCCAGATGGATAACTGCATTGGTTCTGAGGTGGAGACTCTTTCTATCAGCAGCACAAGAACCCTTTATTTCGCTGCAACACGATAAAGCCATCGTATCAGGCTAAGAGGGGAGCACACTTGTCCCGTTTGACGGCGGAGAGCTGAGGCGAGACGACACGGCTCATTTGAGGAAGAGAAACACTTTTGTAATTAACGTTGAATCACCCCATTAGCTAAGATAGAATGTCAGACACATGCTATTAAATACACACAAGCTAATGTAATCATTGCAAGGTCATGAATCTATACACACAAACTTTACTAGGGGAGGTAAAATACTTTGATTGGTAGATCTGTGATTAATCAAAGGGTCTTAATATAGGTGAAGTAATGAGGCAACTTCTGGTTCTGAAAAGTGAATGCCTTAATCTTGCATTCTCCCTATTCACCACCAGGGGGCGACTCCTCTGGTTGAATAGAAGTCTATGCTTCATGTGTTAAAGATTTAAAGTAACCACACAATCTATTATATAGATAGTAGTAAATCTATTACAACTTATATAGTATAGTAAACAGTACCGTTCAAAAGTTGAGGGTCACTTAGAAATGTCCTTTCAAATAACTATTTTGTTTAATGGAAATAACATTAGATTAATCATAAATACTCTGTCTACATAGTTAATGTGGTAAATGACTATTCTCTGGTGTTTAATGAAGTATCTACAGAGGTGTGTAGAGGCCCATTTCCCATGTAGAAGACTAACTGACGGGTAGAAAACCCTTGAAAACCCTTTTTATGCGAGCGCAGCTGAAAACAATTATGTTGCTGTGAGAAGCTATAACACTGGCCTTCTTTTGAGCCACAAGTTTGAAGAACACCATTAATATTTAAAATAAACATCATTATTTTTAACCTTGTCAATGTCTTGAATATATTTTCTATTCATTTTCCAAATCATTTGATAAATAAAAGTGAGTTTTCATGGAAAACACAAGATTGTCTGGGTGACCCCAAACCTTTGAACGGTAGTGTATGTATATATTTGTATTTTAGCCATGTCAGCAAACGCTGCAGAGTAGAGTTACGTTGAGATGGCACAGAGGGACACAGACAGCGAGGAGCATGACTCAGCCTTCCTCATTAGAAGTTGTGTGCGGAGCTGTTGAAATGTTGAGAATGCTCATTGCGTTCTTCACCTTGGCAAGTTTGTCTTCTAACAGCAGGAGAGTGACTCAGAGATTTAACTGGAGACACTCACAAAGCTACTCCGTCTCCTTGGAGGAAGCACGTTGAGTCATCTCCAGTGCTCTCCGTATACTTGCAACCTTCTCTCCCATTTCCGCCAAACTTTACTGCAGTTGTCTTACTTTATTTCAATATGTTACATCATCATGTTACAACCTCGGGCAGAATCAATTCTTATAGATATCTGACAACAAACGTCATCAAAAGTTTGTGTTCGGATGTCAGAAACGTCCGTGGTGTTTAGCTCCGGCCGTCCAGAAGAGCTAGAAATCTTTACACATTGGGAGAAGCTTCCAGAAATGTCTGGTTATTGACTGCTTTGTTTGTTTTCAGGCTTGTAAGAAGACACCGACATGTATTTTCTCAACAATCAACCTTGGCCCAACACAAATACATAGTGCCTACAGTACTTTATGAGAGGAGGTCAAAGGGCGGGTCACAATTGCAAAGAGCAACTCATGTCAAACTCCATGAATGCTAAATTTGGCAGAATCGTTATTGTTTTGATGACACCAACATGTATTTTCTCAACAATCAACCGTGGAAACATTTGCTAACGTTCACTATTGGCCAACACAAATACATAGTGCCTACAGTGCTTTATGAGAGGAGGTCAAAGGAGGGGTCACCATTGCAAAGAGCAACTCATGTCAAACTCCATAAATACAACATTTGGCAGAATCTGTATTGTTTCGAGGACACTAAAAATGTATTTCCTCAAAAATCAACAGTGGATACATTTACTAACGTTCACTGTTGGCCAACACAAATACATAGTCCTTGCAGTACTTTATGAAAGGAGGTCAAAGGAGGGGTCACCATTGCAACGAGCAACTCATGCCAAACTCCACGCAGACAAAACTTGGCAGAATCTGTCATGTTTCAGGGACACCTACATGTATTTTCTCAACAATCAACTGTGGACACATTTGCTAACGTCCACTGTTGGCCAACACAAATACATAGTCCTGCACTACTTCATGGGGGGATGAGATGAGGTCAAAGTAGGGGTCATCATTGCAACTATAGCACTTCATGCCAAACTCCACGTGTACAAAACTTGGCAGAATCTGTATTGTTTCGAGGGTCGCTGTTTGATTTTGTAACAAACATCACAGTTGGTTTGAAAATGCACTGTTTGGCTTTAATTAACACATTGATATTCAAAATAAGTAGACTTTGAGGAACATCTCTCTCCATCATCATGATTGGAAATGCACTGCACATCAAATGCTCTCCAGTCAAACTGTATGCAAAGGTCAATGTGATAACATATGGCCTGAGGGCTACATGCTGCACTCTATTACAGAGACGGGGAACGAAAGAGTAGAGGCTCTTTTTCCTTTTGCCAGCCTCAGCACTTCCTCAACCCCATCAGCTCCGTGGGGTAATTGACTGGACTCGTCATAGACATCGCTAGGTTGCTAATTATCAGCTCTTGTTAATGACTACCTGCGTAGATGCAAACACATGAATAAAACATGCAGTTTTTAAGAAAAACCGAGCTCATATATTGAGGCTTTACAACCTACTGTCCTTCCCTGTGTAGATAGTGAATATTGATTATGCAGGACAGTAAGGCAACAAGTCATGCCCACAAACTGTTTATGCCCAAAATAAGCTCCAAGAAAGATATGAATATAAAATATGTTTAATAAAAATGTCACGTAATGTCAATTCAATACAATTCAGTTGATTTTGTAATGCCCAAAATCACAAATGTGTCTTAGAGGGCTTTACAGTCTCTACACATGACATCCCTGACCTTTGACCTCACATCGGAGCAGGAAAAACTCGCCAAAACAGAAAAAAACGTTTCAGGGACTTTTGATAATCTCTGGAGGGACAAAAAAAAGAAGATTGGCTGCACCACAATCATCCTGGATAATTGGATGGCATTGACATTGAGTGGTTTAATCATCAAGCTAGTAACTACCATGTGACACTTGTGACATTTACTGTGCATGTATCGATCTAAAAAGCCCGGAAATCAAATGTAATGTCTCGGTGGTGAAATAATATTACCATACAGCCAAAGGGGTCGTGGATAACCAATCGACTTGCAGTCTTGAATTTCTGTTTAAGATGTACGAGGTGACCTTGTATGAGTCACAGAGCCCAGAGCGGAATTCCAAACACAATATTAGCAGCCCGAAAAATGAAACCAATCCAACAGAATCGGATACAAAATCCCAGCGCCGAAGTTAGCATAACTTAACGGCTGTAATTTAATTTCCCATTTGGCTTATTGTGTCAGCCAGCTGGGGCTCTCGTGGAGGGTACTGTGTGACAGAAGCTGCAGATTTCTCCAGTGAAGTCTTCCTTTGTGTCAGCGCTGGCGTCCCCACTGCAGAGGTGTCTCTTTCACACCTTAACAGAGAGGAGATGCCACTGAGGGTGAGATACGGAGCAGCGGTACAGAGGTATTTCCTTTATCATAGCTTCCTCAAAAGCATTTGATGAGAATCTAAATAATAAGAGTCTGATTTTAATTGGGTCTCGGCCAGTCGGCCGCTGGTTGGTGCTAGTGCCCTATCAAGTGTGAACTTCTAAACGCGGGTTCATGTTCTCAAGCTGTAGTTTCAAGTCTTGATGGAGACAGCATGACGTTCGTTAAAAGAAAAATGGGCCATTTGAGTCAAATACACCGTAAAGCAGGGTATGCTCTGCCCTAGATGGCACCTCTATATTTTATATCTGCAGTCTAAATATGGTCACTTCAAAAAACAAAGAAGGTGTTGAAGCGATCGGGTGAAAAATCGAGTTTAGTTCCGTCAGTTTATTTAAAAAAGGTTTTGGTTTAATTTAGGAACGTGGCTCTCGTACCCGGGCCAAAACTACATTAAATTGCGATATTAGCAATGCGTGTGAATTTGTACTACACAATGTATAACATCAGTCAACATAGTGCGATCATTTAAACATTACATTTCCATTGGTATAAGATCAAATAAACTGATTTATTTGATGTATTCGCAGATCTGATACCAATGGAAATGAAATTGTCGAATTCTTGCTCCATGTTGACTGTTGATTGGTGTTGATTTGTTTGTTTGTCTCATGTACACACTAGCTGCCAAGTCAACTTCTTTGTGTGTCTAACACACACAGCAAATAAATATGTCTGATTCTGATAATAGAATTATTCTGTACTAAAATATAGAGATTATAACCATCACTAATACTAAATAGCCACATATATTGGTTTTCAGTTGTTTTGGGGGTTTAACGACTTTAATGACTGTAACGCTGCAGTGTGTCAGCTCCTCAACACAATAAAATGCCAGTCATAGACACAATAATGAACCTCGCACACGGAAGTTGAACCATTTAATCAGTATAATAACTGTTTGGTTTACTAGATATGAAGCCTGAAAAAAGGAAGGTTAAAAATAACCCGTCTAAGACTGCATCACGCAACTGAGCACAGGGAAAAGAAAAGAACTGGTCCTGAAATGACAAAATGCCTTCGCAAATGTCACAGGAACCAACTGGGGAAGCCCGTGCAACACATACACCCAGATAGTTATCTTATGCTCATGCATGAAGGCAGCATCAAAACAAGTCCCACTGGAAAACCTGACAATTCTGCTTCTTTAATTACAGTCTTTTAATTATAGCTTTCAACCATCTGGTGCACCAGGCAACACATCATTTAAATAGCATCTACGCTCGACATTGATGTTTTCTAATCCAACGGCCTTCCGTGCACTTCTGTCATGGATTCATAGTAGAATTTAAAGATCTTCTTTTTAGTCCGGCACTATGGGATGACAATACTTCTCATCGATCTTCAAAAGGACACATGAAGATTTATTGCCTTTGCCGTAAGAAGCGGAACCTCGTGGGAATACCCCCGTGCATCGCTCTCTGGCCAAGGTCCACCTGAAGGTTCAGTCCAACCACTAGGAACCCCCCACCCATCCCCCCCGTCCCTTCTGAACACACTGGGTGTACGTCTATTGGATGACCTGTGCTCTTTTTTTAATTGTGCTCAATGCATATTTTATGCCTTTCAGCATTGTAAAACCAATTAGGGAGGATAGGAATTTTTGGAAATATGCAAAGAATCCTTTGCTTGTAATACAATGCAACCGTAACACAAACGCACACGTCGTATCACATCATTCCTTTGTTTCCATAGTCCTGTTTGTCCGCATGTAACACACATCAAGAGGCATGTGGACATAAGTGTGAACAAGCCATCAAAGAACTCCAGATTCCCCACTGAGGCCGATGAGCGAGGCTCAACTGAACAGAGGTCTGCTGTGTCTGCTGCTTTCTCTTTCTATTGTTTTCCGTTTTCTTTGTCTCCAGTTGGGTGTGTTTTCTCTCTTCCATCCCTCGATATCTCCGTAGCTTCAGGCCATCGCGGCAGGGTGTTGAAAACGACTGGTGTCAACGGAGGTGTCTGATAACCAGACGCCCGTCACGCCAGATAAACTCTCGTTAGAGAAACTAAGCTATAAATATCTACTAAAAATGACTGACACACGCAGACGTTTTGATAGTTCTGGGGAACTAACTCATGTCACGGATTCTCTCGTTAATGCAGTCTTCACCGTGTGCATTACACTGACAGCTGTGTCATATCTGGCACTTAATACTAACTAGAAAAGCAAATAATCTCTGTTTTTACCACAGACTGTATATAATAAGTGGACGTATATAAGAAGATGTCATTGTGATGTCACACATCTGGGCTGTGGGTGGAAGATACTATATTTAAAATGCAGACGAGTGGCAGAGGCTCCTCTGTATCGCGGCAGAGACCTGTCAATCAACTTGTAGAGCCGCCCTAAAGCATACCCTGATTTATTAATTTACTAAATGAATGTCATGCTGTATTGAATCTAGAGATTGACACCATATACTCATGTTTACAATGTCTACTGAGGGAATAATACAAGAACAGTGTCAGGATTAGAGACATTTTCTTAGCAAAATTATTTAAAACACCCATGTGGGTCCACGTTGGTGTGATGGAGTGCTTTACCTGAAGCCACCTTGTACCAATTACACATTGTTATAAAGAAACCACAGCCCTATTTGAATATAATCATTCAAGTCCAATGAGCCATATATCAAGAAAGAACCAGAGGAGTCGCCCCCTGGTGGTCAGGAGAGAGAATGCAGCTTTAACACATGAAGAATATACATCTATACAACCAGAGTCACCCCCAGCAATGGACCAGACCTTCCAATCCTATTTATGTGCAGAGTAATGCAAAGTAGAGTAGAGTAGAGTAATAATTTCGACAGGCCCAAATATAGACATTTACCTCTTTGTCTTTGTCTTCGATTCTTTCCCAAGATTGACGTGCACATATTAGTACCAGCATAACAAGCTCACACAATGAGTTAAAATCGATGTTGCAGTGTGTGGAATCCAGGGGATGAATATGAATGTCTTTCTTTGACATTTAGGAATACTGAGCTTTGTGATCAGCCCATATTTTCTGTGTGAATGTCAATGTGAGTCAGATGTCACTCATATGCTGGTCAGTGAAAAGAATGACATCATTGAAGTACTTCAAAAGAAGACAGCACCCATAAAATCCGAAAACTGACAGCAAATGGCTGCAAGGGATTGTGGGGGGGAGGAAATGAGACCCAGTGATGGGTTGCAAGTGAGGTAACACATGTAAACGGCTACGGCAGCACATCTGAAGGTTGATCTGGTTGTGTGTGTGGGTCCGACCACCAGTGTGTGTTCTCTGTGGATCCCTGTGTGATAGACTCGTATGTAATCTGATGCCGTTGAGCCAATTTATACTAACAATAAATGACATTGGTGACAGCGCTTAGCCGGTCCGCTGACTGGCAAAGACACCCCGCTATTGATCCACGCTCACACACTCCGCCTGTTGTCAGAGCTTCAATTTCAATAGGAATTAGCTGGATGACACCTTGAAGATGTTCCGAGCTCTAGAAAATGGCTTTGAAGAATGAAAGCTAGATAATAAACCCATTCGGGGCCGCCAGGGTTCTTCTGTGGGCTCCTCTCAGCTCCAGAATGCATGTATGCAAAGATAATACCCAAGTACACGCCTTCTCAACTAGAGATGGCTTTCCCGTGCAACGAAACGGGATCGTGGTTCATGTTTAGAGGGAAACAAATATGTGTTCTGGACCTATACATGTAGGAAATTAGTTGAGATGGATAGGTGGATCAAACAAGCACAGAATCTTGAGAATGCAGCTCAGTTGTATGATGTTATTTTGTGCAAGAAAGAGTTGCATGTACATCCAAACATAAACATCTAACATTTGTCGCCGAAACACGGACAAGGTTTGCCAAACTCTGGCGAGTCAGGACTAAATTACGACCGCCTTAAAGAACCTGTAGCCCTAGCCACTCATCATGACAGCCTTTGAGCTACTTCAAGGAGCCACCATCTTCTCTTATGTCCAGATCAGAGAGGGGGATGAGATGAAAACGGATAGAAGGCTTTTCTGTCTCCACCTTGCTTTGTGAGACTTTAATGAAAGGAAAGCAGTCGGTTGCCAGTTGGCACGTGGGACATTGTGGTTATTAAATGTAGCAATGGTTATCGTCGGTCGGGTGAGCAGATAAACAGACACTGACAGGGAGGAAGGCCACACGATGGATAGCGAGAAAGGGGGAGGGGGAAGACATTGCCATTCAAACATAATTATTCTCGTAAACCGACATCTCACCAGTGACTTTACATATTCATTTAGTTCAGTGCGTCCGTGGCTCTCAATAGTATCTTTTTTCTCTGAATCTATTTTTCTATTTTGTTTATCTCGACTTTTAATTCGTACCACCTCTTAGATTTATCTTTGATTGTCATTATTTGTTTTGCACGCATCCATTTTTCCATGTATTTCCGTCCTTTTTCCTCACATTATGAAGCAACTGTTAGAAAGGTTAATTGATCCCTCTGTATAATTTAAAATAGAGGCGTTAGTTGAATATAAAAATGGGTAGGAGCACACAGGCTCAAACAGTGTGCTGCACATACACCACTCATCATCGTACATTGTTTCAGCAGCAGCTGAGCCTAACGCTGTGCTAATCTAATTTATTTAAACAATTACTTTGTGTAAAGGTGTTGCTTGAGGTGACAAACCCACAGAGAGAGTTATCACCCAACACTATAGTTCCCCTCAGCTGTACAGGGTGCTAGCTTCTTTTTTTCAATTACTTGTTTTAATTGCTTACAGCGTGTCTACAAGATGTGAAAATAGAGAGGTGTGATGTACGCAATCTCTAGCAGGGTTTATGGGAGAGATTGTGAGGCGTTGATATGTCCTCCTTGATCTAAGGGAGCAACCCACTAGTTTTCCAGAAGGTGTAGACTCTCATCCCTGGCGCTTGGAAACCACCCTCGTGAATAATGGAGGTCATAGTTTCGAGGTTGCCAAAAAGACCACATCATCTGCGAGAGGCGATCCCGAGACCCCCAAAACAGGACGTTTTCCGGTTCACGGATCCTTGTGGCCGTGTGCGACCACAATAGACCCTTTGAACATGATCCACTCGGATTCCATGTCCCTAAGCCCCCTCTGGATGCGTAAGAAGTTCTTCTGGAGGTGGGAGTTGAAGACCTCCCGGATCGGATCCTCCGCCAGACGTCCCCAGTTCATCCTCAATACACGTTTGGGCTTGCAAGGTCTTTTCCACCTATCCCACTGCCCGGTCTGAATTGCACAGGTGGTGGGTCCACAGGGCGACTACCCCATGCTCTTTCTTTGGGTCGAGCCCAACCGAGCCCCGAGTCCCTCCTGGGTATGGCTTCAGGAAGGTACCCTGATTTCCCTGGGCGGCGCGAAGTGGCCGTTCCACGGGGCCTGTATCAGATTACGAGGGGCGGTCACAAAGTATTTTGAGTACCTGGCAATGACACCAGACTCAAGAACAACACTGCTTGGATCTTTATTATTAGTCAAGTAAAGCAAGGTCGAGTGCTCTCCTGAATAATGGATGCTCTGGTTTGTCGTATGCTAGTTCTTATCGTGCTTTTAAAACCTTTAAAACTAGTTTGGGGTGCATTTTAATAACAATTTCTGCTGCCGAGGGCACATTTCTTTTCCTTGAAATTTAACCTTCGCTAAGCATCGCCCCCTTCGTGATCTATCGGGAGGTCACGCTGTCACTAATTGCACTTTCTGAAGAAATAAAAAGCTGCCACACACAGCCAAAAAAAGGTCCAGAAAATATGAGTATTCAACCACTAATGTAATCCAAGAAACCAACTAACAAAGTGTACATTTAATATAGAGCGCCTGGTTAGTGGCTGGTTTTAAACAGATTGATTGGCCCAGTATGTGACCCGGCATTACACATTTGACCTTGAAAGGAAAAAACAAAATAGTTGTCCTTATGACACTCTATCGAGCTACATATTGATGTAATTTGTATTTCACATAATTATTTCGCCAGCTTTTTAAAACATATAATAATCCATGCATGGCAGGTGTTTGCGTTTTCATCCTTTTGGGTTGTTAGCACTGCAAAGGCAAAATCATCCGTCCTCTGTCTTCCTTCTCTTCCTCTTTCAGTCATTTTAACTCTCGCTCTCTTTCATCTCCTTGCCTCTATTTCCTCCGTTTGCCTCCTCGTCCTCATCTCTCTTCACTGATTGGAAGCTTTGCTGAGATGCTTTTCTTGGGCAGAGGAGAAGAAGCTCTTAGTCCAACGCCTTCCTCGCACACGCCACAACCTGCCCGCCGATCAACCCGACCCGTAAAGGAGTTCATCATCAGCTTCCAATCTGAGTACAGACACATAACAAAGAACCCAGGATGAGGGAGTATCAAATGGCAATTTGGCTGAGAAGAATTATTATGAAGCTCCTGAGATTCCCTCTGAGAGCGATGCATCATGGGATACATCGTGGGAAGCAGAAAGCTGTGTTGAAACACATGATTATGTTATAAATCATCAGTGTGTGAAGCTGATATTGATTAATGACTTTAATTTGCTGGATTTAGTTGGATCCCCTCCCCCACCATGGTGTCAATCCACACCTTTTCAAATACTGACATCCAGTGGCGGCTATATACTGAATTGTATGAATAAGGTGTCCTTTGTATGTTATTGTTGGATGAAATCTTAAATATGTAACTACAAAGTAGAAAAGCATGTTTGATCATTTATATTGCATTAAATCCCATTGGGATGTTTGATGACATTGATTGGATGGCCCTACCAAAAAGAATTCCACCAACCGAGGAACCCCTAACCCTCTAACCACTAACTCTCTAACCCTTAACCCCTAACTCAAACCCTCTAACACTCTAACCAACTAACCCTCTAACCACTAACTATTTAACCCTCTAACCCCTAACCCTTAAGCCTAACCCTCTAACCCCTTATCCTCTAACCACTAACACTCTAACCTCTAACCCTCTAACCCGTAAGCCTAACCCTCTAACCCCTTATCCTCTAACCCTAACCCCTAACCCCTTATCCTCTAACCCTAACCCCTAACCCTCTAATCCTCTAACCCTAACCCCTAACCCTTAAGCCTAACCCTCTAACCACTAACTATCTAACCCTCTTGGACTCTAACCCCTAAACCTCTAAGCCCTAACCCTCTAAACCTCTAACCCTCTAACCCTAACCCCTAACCCTCTAAAGTCTAAACCCTAACCCCTCACTGAAAGGATCTCAGCTCCTAAAGCAGAATAAGTCCTTCCAACACAACATGTTTTGTGTGGTGACGTCTCCTCCGCGATGGATTTGTCGTCACCTGCTAAGTGTTAGTGAAAGATTAATCTGATTCCTGAGAGATGTGCTAGGTCTTCGGTTCTGAGAAGATAACTCAAAACCCGTTTGTGTGCCGTCAGCCTGAATTTACTGGAGATACCTCGACACGGCACATCGCCTCACGAACATTATGTTTGGCCGGTATCCAGAAGCAGTGAAATACAATACATTGGGTCTTCAGAGGTAAAGTGCAACAACAGTAGCTGTTTCTCTGAATATTGCTGAGGGGTTGTTTGTATATTTTATGACAAAATAAACCCTCAAAATCCCCTGTGCCAGAGGAATATGTCTTCCTGCTGCAAATAGGACGATGCAGTGCATGGATATGTAAAAGGTATCATCACATCAACCCATTCGTCACACCGCCCCTCAGTGAGCATTCGCGTCAGGGTGTATCAACACGTGGGCTCAGTCAGGGGTAAAGACCACGGCGTATCAGTGTGTGTGAAGAGAGAGAGGGGCGAGACGCGAGGCCCGCAACATGGCTGCACATCGAGCATCGAGTTGTGTAACAGGAAACACTGAGCAGGGAACAGCTGCTGTTACATAAGAGAGATGCTGTTGCCCTCTCTGGGACCGAAAAACTGTTTGAAAAGGACGGAGAATACCGACTCGTGCTCACTTTCCCAATGGACGCAAACCAGCTGATGGCGACACGCTCTCTTCGCCTCGAGATGGAAAAGTCGGTAAACTGGAACTCACTCCAGCCTCTTTGTCCTCTCAAAGGTGTGTTATGAAACGTCCAGCTGGGGCTGTAGGCTTTGTCGATCTGGCACCGAAAAGCAATAAGCGAGAGGACATTTTCGATGTTTGTCTCTGGCCGACGGCTCCGAAACTCGTTGTCTCTCCCCCCCCCCGTCTTTCTTTTGTTTTGCCTTGTGAAGCGCTGCCGGCACAAAGATAATCGGCCCGGCATTCGGGGGGTAAACGCGAGTTAAGTGGGTCATTCCGCAAATGAGTTACACTGCCTTATTCGTACAAACGATCACGTTCACTCACCTCCACGTTAAAACGGGGTGGAAGATGGAGATGACCCAGGAGGAAAACCCCATCACAGAGTCACACTGTTTGCATTTCATAGTCCTCTTCTCCGCTCCGCTTCCTCGGGGAAAGCTTTAAAGACTAAACGCAGCATTTTCTGCAGCCTTAGACCAATTAGACTTGATTGATTTGGCCGTCATTACCATCCTCACTGTCGAGGTGGGTGTTAATGGGACTCCCCCCTCACCCGACGCTGTCTGTGGAAGCTCGGGCACGTAATGGATGATGGCATCTGCCTTCATAATGGCGTCAATGACAACTGTGTCAATGTTCACACGTTGTCATGTAGACCTATGGTGGCTAATGCTAATTATCTGTGTGTGTGTGTGTGGCTGCACGCCACTCTGTGTCGCTGTGTCGCAGTGCCACTAGGTGACGAGGTGATAAGGACACGCTTTTGCTTATTTGGTGGCGCTGTTTAAAAAAAGAAACCAGGGGTTTACCAGGAATGCAGCTGTGATCCACCGGGAGTAGCTCAGCGTGTCTCAGATCAGCAGCTCATTAAACCCGAGGAGCTCTGCAGCAAGTTGTAGGCGACCCACCTGCCTTGTATCAGTCAGCGTGTTGACAGGAAACAGAAGATTATTTGGGGCTTTCAGGAGGTTACAGCAAGTTCATGTTGTACTAAGAGGTGCATTAAAAGCTAATATTAGCATTAGCTACCAGAGATCTGCATGAAAACGTGTGAGCATTGTTAGCTTGTTGTGCAAATGACCATCACCTTCATTTTTTAAATGTTTTTTTAGTGTGTGTATATGTTTATGGTGATTATTTTCTATGGATGTGTAGTATTTGTGTATTCAAGTGTAGACTGAACTACTGTATTTCCCGTATTACCACCTAACCTCATTCATCACCCCCCCTCCCTCACTGATATTTAACCCCTTATTACCTGGATTTATTTTCTAATTTACTAAAACAAATATAATTTATTTTTTTGCTTTCATACAGATGCTAAATTAAGTGGAGATTGTACATTTTTAATTTTGCACAAACAATTGCTGTAGTTTAGGTTTGAAGTTTGAAGGTGAAGAAAATGTCAGCTCTGCACCCCCCCCCCCCCCCATTAATTTTAAAGACGACTTTTAGAGCGTTTCTGCCTCGCCTGACAGGAGGACACACGGGACCGAGGAGGAGCCTGTGGGGCGGATCGGATCTGACGCTGCAGTCCTCTCCTCTTTTCACCAAGAGCGGGAAAAAGAGAACAATTAATTTGAAGGAACACGTTCATCAACCAGAGGAATGAATAACAATCAAACACAAAAAGGGGGACGTTGAAGGCTACAGAGACTTCCAGTAGTGAGATGTTTACGGCTGCAGGAGTCAACACCTGTAAAGCCGTTTAAAAAAATCTTATGATTAAACCAATCTGCCGGGTTGATGACTCCGAAAGTTAAATCAAAATGGTTTTATGGAATATAAAGTTCAGTACTACGGGTCCCAGCTGTGGAGACATTAGTACAGCTTTCTATTTATAAAGCATTTGTAGTTCTACGTATTTTACTCGTGATTTTATTATTTTTTCTGCACCTCGAGTCTGAAATAAAAAGTTGGATTGATACAGCCGGGACGATGCCTGGGTCGATGGATGCGTGGGACGGCATCAAAGATTGATGAATGCACCGAGATGTACGCGCTCAAAGCTCCGCGTTGACGCAGCTGAAGGTCGGGCAGCTCCGAACGCTCCGTGGCCGATTGTTATTATATTATTAATATTATGCCAATATTTGAAATTTATTTAAAGCAAATCCTTACATTTCTTGAAAGAAATTACACTGCAATCTTGTTATTGGTGACCTCTGCTAGCCTCATGATTATTATCATGAGATATTACTGTGCGGATTTAGAATAAATTACATTTAAAGTTAGCGAAAAATAAACATTATTAATATCATGCCAATATTTGAATTTTATTTAGAGCAAATCCTTACATTTCTTGAAATAAATTACAGTGCAGTCTTGTTATTGGTGACCTCTGCTAGGCCCAAGAATATTTTTATGAGATATTATTGTGCGGATTTTGAATGAATTCAATTTAAAGTTAGCAAGAAATAAAAAAAATATTAATATTTATTCAATTTGAATATTATTAATATTTATTTCTCGCTAATTTCTTTTTGGCATTGAATGCCCTTTTTGGGGTTTGAGCACCTGGCCCCCAAAATGTCTGTGCACGTGCCTGGTCCTCGTATTGTATTGTATTTTATATATTGTTGTTGTGTTTGTGTCCGTTGCTTTATGGACTTATAAGTCTGGAATAAAAGAAATAAATAGATAAGAAAAAAGAAGTAACTGTCCCTATAGGACTGTTGGACCCCTCCCGCCCGTCATTACTGTTTTTATTTAATATCTAATCCTTCTTCTCTCACTCAGAACACTGCATCGTCATGTGGATGACTTTAATCTGGGAGTCGACCTCGTGGGAGCGTTTGACCTAATTGGCGTAACGCTGCCGTCGTTTTGTGCTGAGCGACATGAAAGGAGGACTTCCTTCCTTCTCTATCGGGCAGCTGAGTCGAGCCGTCTGCAGCTCGGCTCCATCCTGCAGCTGGAGGCTGACGTCACGACCAAAAGCTTCTCCATGTCCCTCGGCGCCGCCGTGAGCGCCACTTCAGGGCCGCCCGGCCGCCCTGATGGCCACGGGCTCCAAATAGGTACGCGACCCTTCCACCTGGGAGCCCAACGGGCCCGATGGCACGGAACCAGTCGGCTTAGAGAAATGCTTTCGCTTCAACCCGTTGGTCCATACCGTCGATCCCTTCGTCTTCATCTTTTAATAACATGTTGTCTAGTTATTAGAGTTGTTGAATCTGTTTGGCTTCTAACGTGCTGAGTTAATTTAATTTATATTGTATAGCCACATATCACAATTTGCCTCAGAGGTCTTCCCTGACCTTTGACCTCTCATATCGGATCAAGAAATAGAAAAAATCCTTTCACAGCGAAAAAAGTGAAGAACCCTTCAGGAGAGCAACGGCGGAGGATCCCTCTCCAGGATGGACAGAAGGATAGACGTCATGTGACCAGAATGAAGTCGCTCTGGATTTGTCGATGTTTCCGTTTCCGTTTTTTTTTTTTTTACATTTCCGTGACTCCAATAGCAGAAACAAACCAGAGCAGACAAAGTGTTGGAGCAGTAGATTCGACTCCATTGACGTTTTCGGTTCTCCAATAAAAGAAGTTCAGGGGATCATCGGCTTCTTTGTCTACTAGTAGGGTGGAGCTAGGTGGAGCTCCAGGATCACATAGAGTGGAGGACACATATGAGAGATGAGAAACCCTTAAAACCTTCACTGTACATGTATGAATAGAAGCAGAGCGACTAAAGCGTGAGAGGAATCCTAGTGAGGACGGAAAGCCATTTGGACTTGGAAGGTGGAACACGAGGCGTATCGGATCTATCCCTAAAATGACTGTTGTGACCCAGATAAGTCAGATATTTTTAACCTTGTTCGCTGCCATCGCCACGTTATATAGCCTAGTTACAAAGTGGGACCAGGCAGCGAGCAGGCCAGGGCATTATGGGTAATCATGTGGGTACTGACACATTACTGACAGTACCCTTTAGCCATGACAATGAGTCACTTCATGGTTAGGTGTTCCGTGCCGCAACCCAAACCGGTTCCTTCTGCCGCCTCTGTGCCGCAGCATAATGTGTTAAAGCAACATTCTCTCTACTGACCACCAGGGGGCGAATACTCTGGTCGTATATACGTTTTCATGGGTTAAAACTACATTCTCTCTACTGACCACCAGGGGGCGAATACTCTGGTCGTATATACGTTTTCATGGGTTAAAACTGCATTCTCTCTCCTGACCACCAGGGGGCGACTCCTCTTGTTGTATAGAAGTCTATGCCTTGTGTGTTAAAGCTGTATTTTCTCTACTGACCACCAGGGGGCGACTCCTCTGGTTGTATAGAAGTATATGCTTCATGTGTTAAAGCTGCATTTTCTCTCCTGACCACCAGGGGACGACTCCTCTGGTTGTATAGAAGTCTATATAGTGACTCTACTTCTCTTGATGTATTCTCTCAGTAAACATTGTAAACATGAGTTTATGTCTCAGTCTCTAGTTTCAAGTCTTCTTCTATACAGCGTGATGGTAATTCCAATTATGGTCACATCTTTTTATTGGTTTACGGGAAAAAACTAAATGGCGACATACGTATCCCAAGATATGAACGGTGAAATTGTCGAACTCGAGGATTCAAAACTTCACATTTGTCCAGAAACCAACGGGCGATGTCACACAAAAAAACGTCCACTTGTTATACGCAGTCCACCGTATTTATTCACCTGTTTATTGCTCATAGGAAAAGAGCGGAGCGGTGAATAACTACCGTGAATGGTTTTGATTGCGTTAAATGGCATTTGAGTGAGCTTGAGTTCATCCATGAACTATATTCACCACAAAGATGGCCCCCTTCTATTGCAAAATAAAAAATGAATGAGCCGCACTCTGACACGCAGTAATAATCTTTATTCGGTTCCAGCTCATAATCTCTTGCTGCCGTTCTCTCTCCAGTCTCCCCGTCACAAATGAAGACGCAGTGGATAATTGACCCGTGTTGACGGTGTTAATAACCGTGAGACGTACCTCAACCAATCACAGTGCAGCCCTCACCAATGTCACGTTCCAAAAGATGAGTTTTTAATGGCCTCGCCGTTTGTTAACACGCCGCTTTTCCTTGCGGCCTTCGACAAGGGGAAAAGTGAGAGAGTAGACTTGATTAGAAAAGGAGGAGGCGGCTTATCTGTGAGCTCCCCGGGGGGTTGGAGGGACGCGAGGTGATGTCAGCGACGGGTCTCATGCGTTGTATCTTGCTCGGATAACTCAACACGGTGTAAACAGGGTTAATGAGCGGTCCTGTAAATACAGGGTTAATGAGAGGTCCAGTATATACAGGGTTAATGAGAGGTCCAGTATATACAGGGTTAATGAGCGGTCCAGTATATACAGGGTTAATGAGCGGTCCAGTATATACAGGGTTAATGAGCGGTCCAGTATATACAGGGTTAATGAGCGGTCCAGTATATACAGGGTTAATGAGCGGTCCAGTATATACAGGGTTAATGAGAGGTCCAGTATATACAGGGTTAATGAGAGGTCCAGTATATACAGGGTTAATGAGAGGTCCAGTATATACAGGGTTAATGAGAGGTCCAGTATATACAGGGTTAATGAGCGGTCCAGTATATACAGGGTTAATGAGCGGTCCAGTATATAAAGGGTTAATGAGCGGTCCAGTATATACAGGGTTAATGAGAGGTCCAGTATATACAGGGTTAATGAGAGGTCCAGTATATACAGGGTTAATGAGCGGTCCAGTATATACAGGGTTAATGAGCGGTCCAGTATATACAGGGTTAATGAGTGGATCAGTACCAACACATGGAAGTAAAGAACAATTGATGACCTCTGACCTTTTAGATGGGGGGTTCATCGAATGCTGCGTTTTTTACTCGCTTGACTATTTGGGGCTTATTCACGTCATTCGCTTCATTCGCGCCTTAGAGGGGGCGGGGCTTATCTCTGTGGCTTATCTCCGTGGAAACAGTTATCATCTCCTTCATCCAGCATGAAGAAATAACCACTAGTTCTGCTTCATACGTGTTGAGGACGTCCCACAGACGTGTCAAAATGTAGCGCCCTCGTGTCTGGGTTCATAACATTATATATATATATATATATATATATATATATATATATATTTTATATATGACAGCTGAACGCTGATTGGGTCTCGCAACTCGGCGTCCGTCGGGCGAATTTTTGAATGATTAGAATTTTTGACTTTCGCGTTATTTGCATCGCCCGACGTAAATTTGCATCAAACGCGACCATTCGCGTCGTCGTGCGTTGACTTTGTTCGGGATCTACTCACGCGAAAAATTCGCAACGCAGCTTAAGAGTAAACATCCATCAGTTTATATATATTTAAAAAGGTCAACAAATGATTCCGATGTAAAGCCCTCAAAGGAAAGCCAACATCGCCCAACCTGAATCTATTTATACATAAATTAACTCAAGGAAGTAATTGCATTATAATGCTTTCGTTGCCACATCCAAACAGATGTGTTCACTTTCCCATCGACCAATCAGAGGGCTCGGTATGTGAGACACGGCTGACTGGGAATCATCTCTCGACCTCTACTAGGTTAGTGAATACATGTTTTTTTCCCGTTTAATTAATGAAAACTTCCTAATCATCAAAGAGCTCATCAAAGAGATTTAGAGAAACCCCGAAGCTTCATCAACGGTTTCGCGTGAGTCGAGTTCCCCTGAAGCTCGACGCCGTTGAGCGAGCGTCTTCCCTGTGGCGCCCGGACCGGAGCTCCGCCCCCTTGAAGAGCAACTGGACTGGGGAATCCCTCCGGAGGGGGGTGGAGCTGGAGGGGTCGTGAAAACATCTCCATGACCTCTATGAAGGTTAAACATCACGCATATACAGGAAGTGGAGGTCGTCACGGTGACGTTGCTTTGATGTTTCGAAGCCTCAATTTTACCGTCTCCATCTTTAGATGATGTCGTTCCCATGTTGTTGTTTTTTTTGCGGTTATCATATTTGGAATGATGTAGCAATGCCATATATACACATATACACATATACATGTGTATATGTGTATATATATATATATGTGTGTGTGTGTTAGGCCGTGGTGGGGTAGCAACCTGTGGGCCTCATTGTGTACGTTAAACAAACCCGTGCCCTGAACACGTCGACGCTTCGCCGCCTCGCGACGACCGCCGGCTCAGGCAGCTAGACGGTCCAGGGAGACGGGGATGGGTTTCCATGGTGACCGGCCTCAACTTCCTCAAGCTCGCACTGCACACACAGATGCAGCCGGAGACACACACACACACACACACACACACACACACACACACACACACACACACACACACATACACACACATTAAACCCACGCACACACAAACACACGTGCACTCAGACGTGCACGCACACACAAACACGCATTAACACACTAACATACACACAGACACACACACACATACAAGCCCACACACACACAAACACACAGGTACGCAGACGCGCACACACACAAGCATACACAGTCACTCACAAACCAACGCACACAAAAACACACACATACACACACTAACACACACACACACATTCACACTAACACACACACATTCACACTAAAACACGCACACACAGTCACACGCACGCACAAAAACACACGCACACACAAACACACAGTAACTCATACATGCACAAACACTCACACAAACACACACACAAGAGCAATGACAAGCAGCATTGATCCCACTCTGTCTCAATACGCCGCTAACAACTACCACTCCATTAGGCCGATAGATAGTGTGAACAACTTTACAGCAACACACACACACACACACACACAGACACACACACACACACACACACGGCAGGATGGAGCCCATTAAGCCTCTGCTCATTGTTTACTGTCTGATTAGCATCTTGGGACGTGGGCCGCCGGATCGTTTCACAAGTAGCCGTTCATAAAATAATTTAAATGCAATAAAATATAAAGTCATGCTCAGTCGACAGCTGCTGGTTCAACCGGGCTGCTGGAACCGGATCGCTCACACGACCACCACCTGAAAACCACATCCGATACCTGAGATGCATCCAGTCGCCTCAACAAGGGAATGTTAAATATTCTTCTTTAAAAAAAAAAAAAAAAGGTTTAAAATGTGCATAATCATCCATCGATCCATCGGGGGTCTGAATGATTAATAATCTGTGAAAAGATGGATTTACCAGAGCCATCATCCACAATGTTATTATGATATGTAAACAGGGCTATTTTTAAATAAAGGAGCCAAAAAGTTAATTTTCTTCCCCGTAAAAAATCAAAGTAAACATCATAATTAGTTCCGTGCCTCATAAGAAGACACTTGATCTTCTTCACCTCCCTCGATTTCAAACAGAATTCCCTTCTTTTCATCGGTGGAGGGATTATGTCATCGGTTGAGACCGGAGAGGACGCAACGCAGCATTTATCCCTCGTACTTCTGCTGCCCTCTAGTGGTACAACATGCGTATTACAGGCAATCTTCGCTTGCGCCTTTACCAGTAAATGCCCTCACAAGGAGAATTGTTGCTGCCTGTTTCATATATTTAGAGTTCTTAATAGAGGAAACATGAAGTAGAGTTCCTAAAAGAGGAAACATGGATTAGATTTTTTAATAGAGGAAACATGAATTAGAGTTTTTAATAGAGGAAACATGAATTAGATTTTTTAATAGAGGAAACATTAAATAGAGTTCCTAATAGAGGAAACATGAATTAGAGTTTTTAATAGAGGAAACATGAATTAGATTTTTTAATAGAGGAAACATTAAATAGAGTTCCTAATAGAGGAAACATGAATTAGAGTTTTTAATAGAGGAAACATGAATTAGATTTTTTAATAGAGGAAACATGAAGTAGAGTTTCTCACAGAGAAAACATGAATTAGAGTTCTTAATTGAGGAAACATGAATTAGAGTTTCTTATAGAGAAAACATGAATTAGATTTTTTAATAGAGGAAACATGAACTAGAGTTCTTAATAGACGAAACATAAATTATAGTTCTTAATAAAGGAAACGTGAATTAGAGTTCTTTGAACTTTCCCCTCGAGGTGCAACGATAAGTGGCCGGACATAGAAGAGATGTTTTGAATAGAGCAGACAGAAATAACTGGTACAAATTGCAAATAGAGAATGAAGAGTTGCAATACATGTGTGTACATATGTGAGGAATACATCGGGTCGGTCGTCAAGCCGGAGCCATGGAGACGAGGACAGACGATGACGTCACCTGTCGGCGCTTTACAAAAAAACACGAGAGAGAGATAAGGCTGAAAAAAAGAGACACGTTCATGGTTTATATTTTCATATCCAGAGAAACCGACACTCGTTATGCATGTTTGTTTTTTCCGGCGTGTGTCATCTAATTAGTCTCTGCAATTTCAAACGTCTAAATGACGACAGAGTCACTTAAACTAACTTTAAAACACACACACACACACACACACACACACACAGATACACACACAGATACACACAGTAGTGAAGGGCTTCTCTCAGGAGGCCTCGCCCACCTTAAAGCACTGATTACCTGGATTGGATCCAGGTGTGCAGCAGCAGGAGGAGAAAGGAGCTTCAGTCAGAAGGAGGAAGGAGCTTCAGTCAGAGAGGAAGGAGTCAGAGGGAGGAAGGAGCTTCAGTCAGAGAGGAAGGAGTCAGAGGGAGGAAGGAGCTTCAGTCAGAGGGAGGAAGGAGCTTTGACATGGCTTGCGGGTAATGTTCCTCCACTTGTTGCCTGTAATTCACTTTTTAAGGCGAGAAAACTTCAGGGCCAAACATTGCACATCATGCGCTGGTCAAGTTTGAGAAATGTTTGCATTTTGCTTCCATGACACAAAAAACATAAAAAAAACACTTAAATAATCCACCAACAGTTATTCTTTAGATAATGTCTCATTTGTATAGATGGAAAAACAAATTAACTTGTTATGTAATCAATGGGGAAAGTTTCATGTTTTTAGTGTCAATCGTTTGTTGAATGGGATATTTATATTTTTTAAAAGCCTTTCGAACATGTTCACGTCATGGCTCTCCCTCTTCTGAAGGTTGTCTTCATTCAAATATCCTTCATAG
The DNA here is from genome assembly GCA_036178185.1 of Liparis tanakae. NCBI lineage: Eukaryota > Metazoa > Chordata > Actinopteri > Perciformes > Liparidae > Liparis > Liparis tanakae. Next base: position 21,036,816 of record CM070100.1, on the reverse strand, counting down.
ATCTAAAACACATATAATTCCTAAAAACATGGCAAACAGTTTTTATTCTTAATTAGCTAACAGATTTTCTGATGTATGTAAAAACCTTTTGACTCTTAACATGTTAACAGAATAAAGATATGCATTTGATTTCTGGTTTTAACGAATGTGCAATGTTAAATAAGCACATTTAATAAGATATTGCACATTCAAACACACATCAGAACTTGAAAAACAAAAATAATATTTGTAAGTAACCCCCTGGGAAATTTCCACAGTTATATTTCTGAGTTAACATGTTTAATTGTGAATTTTCTGGAGGTATTTACTTGAACCAACTATGTAGAATGTTTTTGAACCTCAATGCACCAAACTATTCTTTACATGTATGTAATTCTTTCGTCTTTTGGTTTCTTTACTTGCCGATTTCTTAAGAACCACTTGTGCCAAAGTGCTCCGCTTCATTCGGACCCTGACCCGGAAGAAGCCCCTGAAGCCGGACGGCGAGGTGTCCAACTTCGCCCGATGCCTGACCACCGTGGACCTGGTGGGGCTGGGCGTGGGCAGCACGCTGGGCGCCGGCGTCTACGTGCTGGCGGGGGAGGTGGCCCGGGACGTGGCCGGCCCCAGCATCATCCTCTCCTTCCTGGTGGCGGCGGTGGCGTCCGTCTTCGCCGGCTTGTGCTACTCCGAGTTCGGAGCCCGGGTCCCCAAGACGGGCTCGGCGTACCTCTACAGCTACGTGACCGTGGGGGAGGTGTGGGCCTTCGTGGCGGGCTGGAACCTGCTGCTGTCCTACGTCATTGGTAAGTTTAAACAAATAAAAAGCCCAGCTTTCCACCAGGTGGCAAAAAACAGTGATGCTAATGTGGTAGTGAGTTGGAATGAGTTTATTCATGTATTGCCTTCTTTCTACTGGCCACCAGGGGGCGACTCCTCTGGTTAAATAGAAGTCCATGCTTCATGTATTAAAGCTGCATTCTCTCTCCTGACCACCAGGGGGTGACTCCTGGTTGTATGGCCGTCTATATGACTCTTCTCTCCTGATGTATTCCCTCAGTAAACATTGTAAACATGATAAGTTCATAGTCTCTAGTTTAAGGTCTTCTCCACAGCATGATATTTATTCATTAAATGATCGATTTTAGAGTTATCTTATTTGATAGTGGCACTACGCCCCCTGCTGGTGGGAGGTCCAACAAAACAAAATGACTCCTACAAGCACCTATTTAAATTTCCAGCATGACTAGAACAATGCTCTGTGTAACAATGAAGCCAAACACGGTTAAATAGTCCAAAGTATGAATCTAAAGTTCGTTCCTCTCAGGAACCTCCAGCGTGGCCAAAGCCTGGACCGGGACCTTCGATGACCTCTTAGACAACATCATTGCTCGGACTCTGGAGGAGCATACCCCGATGCCGGCCAACGGCTTGTCCACATTCCCCGACTTCTTCGCGGCCGCGATCATTATGCTGCTGGCCGGTAAGGTCTCTCTTTTCCTTCGTTCTGATTGTTGTGTTGTCTGGAATTTGCCGACTTTTCTAATTTCAGGGATTCTGGCGTTCGGCGTGAAGGAGTCAGCCATCATCAACACCGTGTTTACGGGCGTGAATGTACTAGTGTTGGTCTTCATCATCATCGCTGGCTTCATTAAAGGAGACCTCGGCAACTGGCGCATCAGTCCGGAGATGATCGTCGATGCAACTCTTCTCAAGGAGTGAGATTTTTTTTTTTTTTTTTTTTTTTTTTTTTTTTTTTTTTTTCCTCTTACGCTCATTTGGGACTCAAATAATTTTGTGAAGTTCTTTTTGTCGAAATTGTGAATACAGAAAATACTTTGGTTAATACTTCCATTAGATATGTCCCTTGTAAATACAAGTCCATGACTCCTCTAGAAATCATCAACAGTGTTCCTTCTATAATAACTAAAGAGTGACTCTCAAAATCATCAGGTTTTTAAAAGTTGTTCCAGTGTCAAAGTGACCCGGTGATGGTTTTCTGTGTGCTAAAGGAATTACAAACCGCTAGTTGGCTTAGCTTTAACGGTTCAAACTACACATGCTAAAACGGCTAACTGAATGACGTCATGCTTCCTGTTAATTAATCGTATTATAGAGGAAAATAGGCTAAAATAACTACTTATCTAAATACCTTCATCAACATGATTATATTCTCCTTTATCCATTTTAATGTTTAACTGTACACAACTTTTAATAAAGGCTCTTAACTTAAAACAACCCTTTGACAAGAGGAGTTGATTCTATGAATTATCCAGTTTTTCAAATTGGTTTTTGTTTTCAGCATAAAGTTAGAACAATGCAAATAAAGTTATATCCGTGCAAAAAAATAGCTATTTGACGAAGAATATTGATTATTTGGGCTGCAATCAACCTGATTTGTGCTGAGCAATTTTTTTTTAAAGTTGAAAAATATTTGGCAGAGTTTTAGATTGGATGTCTTTATTTTTATTTCTACAATAGAATTGAAATGGATTTCTTTTTTTTATGATTTCCCTGTTTAACTGAGCATTATGGTCTTTTTTTTTCTGTTCAACGCAATATGGATTCACATTAATGTTAGTGCTGATCACGCCATGCGATAATTAGTCATTAGTTGCTGTTTCTCTGCAGGAACACGACGCACAATGAAACGGTCAACTTCGGCGTCGGCGGCTTCTTTCCCTTCGGCTTCGACGGCACGTTGGAGGGAGCAGCGACTTGTTTCTATGCCTTTGTGGGATTCGACTGCATCGCCACAACGGGTACCTTCTCTTTTTACGGAGCAGCTCGCACATTGTGTGTAAATGACTTCGGGAGCGTTGCCTCGGCTGACGGGAACGCTCGTCCTAGGGGAGGAGGTGCAGAACCCGCAGAAAGCCATCCCCCTGGGCATCGTGACGTCCCTGCTCATCTGCTTCCTGGCCTACTTCGGCGTGTCGGCCGCTCTGACGCTCATGATGCCGTACTACCTGCTCGACGACCACAGCCCTCTACCTGTGGCCTTCGAGCACGTCGGCTGGGAGCCCGCCAAGTACGTCGTGGCGGTGGGATCGCTCTGTGCGCTGTCGACCAGGTACCGGCCCGTCGCCCAGTATCGGTTCCAGTTGCTCGTCTTAACCCTCCTGTTGCCTTTGGGGCCAATTTGACCCCATTTAATGTTTAACACCAAAACAAATGATTGACATTATTTGTTTTGCTTCATATTTCATGACTTTTCCTAATTTATTGGGGACAACTGGGAAAACCTAAAATTCACATTATTTGTTTTCAATGTCCTGAACACAACTCCATTTGACCCCAGGCTGTTTTTCACTATGTAAAACATAAGGAATATCAACTTTTTTATTTATTTAAAGGGCTATTTAGGTCGTCAACAAACAAACAAACATAAAGTGTACCTGACACTTAAACTTGAGAAACAATATTAATTCTAATCATTTTCCGGAGGTTTTAATTGCTGGGGTCAAAAAAGGTAAAAGATGTTGGTACATGTGAAGGTAACGGGAGGGGTTGCCTTCTATAACTGTGCCACCGTTTTAAAATGACCTAGCTATTGTTGGGATGCACAATTACTACTTGCATGGTAGAAAAGTGAAAATAATTTCTTTATAGTGCAGGTTTTACTATTTTAGATTGTCTAAAATGTAATATTTGCAGCCTCCTCGGCGTGATGTTCCCGATGCCTCGGGTGCTCTTCGCCATGGCGAGGGACGGCCTCCTCTTCAAGCCCCTCTGTTACCTGAGCTCCAGGCAGAGCCCCGTCGTCGCCACGCTGTCGTCGGGAGCCGTGGCCGGTACGCCGCCGCTGCATTCATTTTTTTTTTAAATTATTTTGTTACAGTGCGCACGAAAGTGGATTAACCATGCACAGTTACGGGATGAATCGATTGCCATTGAACATAAAAAAAACACTTGTTTGCAGTGCAACTTTGGGATGATAAGATACGCCTTATCTTTTTAACCCTAAGTAAGAAGTAGAGATATTCTACAAGGAGTTAACCCCCGGTTCTGCCGAGTGAAAGCGATGCTGAAGAGTCTTAAAGCTGCATTCTCTCTACTGACCACTAGAGGGTGACTCCTCTGGTTGTATTGAGGTATGAGCTTCATGTGTTAAAGCTGCATTCTCTCTACTGACCGCCAGGGGGCGACTCTTCTGGTTGTATTGAGGTCTATGAGTAAAGGACTCTCCTTCTCTCGATTTATTCCCACAGCAAACATGAGTTTACTGTCTTAATCTGTAGTTTAAAGTCTTTAATGCATCTTTTTGCAAATCATAGTCCATTTGTAGTCAAACGGACCCTGAAGCAGAGCAGGCTGTAGGGCGGGGCTACAAGGTGATCGATGTGATGTCTCTCCTCCACATTCGATGGCTTCCCACAGACTCTTCCATTATTTGTGTCTTTGCAGCCGCCATGGTCCTCTTATTTGACTTGAAGGCTCTCGTTGACTTGAGTTCCATCGGGACCATCTTCGCCTACACCCTTGTTGCAGTGTGTATTCTCGTTTTAAGGTAAGTAAACTTAATCCGTTTGATAAAAGATCAATAACACCGGGACACGGAGTGAAAGAAACGGTGAAATGAAAAATAGACTGAGGGGATGAACTCGTTGATGGATCAACGTTGGCATGTTGCTTCGTCCTTTCCCCTCCCAGGTACAAAGAAGACCCGGGTCTCATCCGGAGGCCGGAGCCCTTCAGTCTGATCGGTCTGTTGAGGCCTCCGTCTCAACCCACCCACCGCACCTCCAAAAATGTCAACGTAGTCATCATCATTATTTGTAAGTTCTCTCATTGTTCTGATTGTTTAAACCCGACAGCAACTGTTTCACAACGATAATCACAAAATATTTGAAGTTTGAGGTTACCCAGACAATTTTGTGTTTTCCATGAAAACTCACTTTTATTCATCCAATGAATTGCGAAATTAATCAAAAATAAAGTCATGGCGTAGACGAGGTTATAAAGAGTGATTTTTACTGTAAATATTAATGTAGTTCTTGTGGCTCAAAGGAAGGCCAGTTTTATAGCTTCTCTCAGTAGCATAACTGTTTTCAGCTGTGCTCGCATAAAAAGGGTCTTCAGTGTTTTCTACCCCTCCGCTGGTCTTCTAAGGCAATAAGACAATGTACCACTAGACCACTGGAGATGGGCCATCTACACACCTCTGGAGAGACTTCATTAAACACCAGAGAATAGTCATTTACCACGGTAACTATGTAGAGAGAGTAGTTATGATTAATTTGATATCTTAATTGGGGGGAAAAAAAAGTTATTTGTCAAATAAGGACATTTCTAAGTGAACCGAGACTTCTGATGGGTAGTGTGTTGCCCTCATGAGATGTAGAGTGCTAACCCAAACAAGGATCCTCTGACGGCTCTGGTTCCTCCTCAGTGTTCCTGGTGATCGTTTTAAGCGTCCTGCTGTCCGAGGGTCTCCTTTCCCTCCGCCGACGGGAGCTGTGGAGCACGCTGATCGTCTCCGTCCTCCTGCTGGCGCTGGTCCTCGCCGTCGCCGTCATCTGGAGACAGCCGCAGAACGCGTCGAAAGCGGCTTTCATGGTAAACCGAAAGGGCTGGTAGGCGGGACTTCATGCACGCTGAGGATCTGCACCTTTTTTATATTTTACAGCTCCAATGAGGATGTCTTGACGGGTGGGTCAGTTAGCACGGCTGTCTTTGAGATGTAGGAAGCTGGTTTCTGGGATGCGTTTGAGGGTTGGATCAAGGCCTGTCTGATACTTGTGTATTTTATTCAGTCAATCAAATCAAATACATTACACTATTATTCTATATAATATACAAAAGAGACTGAAAAGGTATAAGTATGAGCAAAAAATGCTTATAAATTCCTATCATAAAATAGATCAGAAAATGAATATAATAATAAAGAAATCAAATAACAAAGAATATATATATATATATATATATATATATATATATATATATATATATATATATATATTATATATATATTCCACATAAATGTTTTAATCACATTTATAACTTAAGAATAGTTTTATAAATAATTCCCTTGAAAATCAAAAAGGAGTCAACCGTTCTTGCATCCATTTCAACATTATTCCATAATTGAACTCTTACTTCATACAACCCCACTTAACACCTCTACACAGTACTATTGAACTGAACCTTTCATAATGCTGTATGTTTGTGCAGGTTCCTGGTCTACCCTTTATTCCAGTTTTAAGCATCTTCATGAATACCTACCTGATGGTTCAGCTGGGAGGAGAAACATGGATCAGCTATGCTGTGTGGATGGCAGTGGGTAGGCATGCTGTCTACAAGACTCCTAAATAACCAACTCTGTGGCATGTGTTTTGTTTTCTTTCAGCTCGTCTTTATCATTCGTAGACGGTGGAGGGATCTAAATGCACAAAGGTGTCTTTTCTTAAAAAAAAAAGGGACTTCTTAAAAGCCTCAACTCTTTCCTTCCAGGCCTGATCATCTACTTTGCCTACGGGGTTCGTCACAGCGTCCAGAAGCAGCGGCTGCAGGACGCTCGCGTTCAACTGCGCGCCGCCGGGAACCCCCACGTGGCGGCGTGATGACTCGGGGAGAAGAAGCCGGTCAGCGGCTGGTCATGGTCATCGATGAATAACCGTGAAACCCATTTTAGTATTTTATTCAGGCTTTAGTTGGACCGACCCGTTTTGATGCATGGTTTTTATGCAATTGCTTTGTTAAAAGTATTCTAACAGTATTATATGCTGTGTGTGTGTATAAGTATTGTCATATCATCCACTATGGCTCATCTGTCATTCAAGATTATGCAATCTTGAATATTTTAGTTTTAACGTCTGTACTTGACACCGACGAGACTTTAAGAAAATATTGATCTTTGTTGTGAAAGTCTTTTTAATCGGTGAAATGATTCTAAATAAATTATTGTTAATAAATTTGTGAAAAAGAAAAACCTTCACTCGAGTGAAGCGTCTGGTCTTTCTCCATGAGCAGTTCAAGCTGCTTTACATTTTTATTTTGTACCACTTGAGGGCAGCAGGCGAGCTGGAAACACATCGACACACCGGGCAACCTCATGGGAGGTAACGCAGCTTTGAGGGCCGACAATGTTTAGACTGACTGCCCTTATAGTAATTATTACATTAATGATGTACGTGTATCCTGACTTGAATGTGGTTCTAATAATTCCAGATGAAGCACAATAATCTTAAAACGGGATTAAATGACGACTGGGTATGAAATCCTTTTAAAAGTCTTGTGGTGACCCCCCCCCTGGAGGACCTCAGGGTTCCTGCTTTGACCTCCATGCAAACAGGTTGGTGGATGATGCCGTCAACATGGGACACCTTGTCTCCCCAGGGACGTGTTCAAGGGTCCCGTTAGTGGACTTCAGCGTTCAGCACCATCAATCTGGAGGTACTTCAGTCCAAACGCTCCCTACTCGACGTGCCAATCGTCCCTTTTGATTAGAAAGGTTCCTAACTGAGTGAAATGACCCGGAAGTGGCCACTGTAGGTGCTGGTTGAACTATCTAAGTGGATCGGCCACCGAGCGGGACAGACGGACCACAATGGATGGTCTGCATAGAGAACCATTGGTTCTGGTCTGCCCTCCATGTTAGACTTGGATACCTTCCAGAGTCAGGAAGTGGGTCATCATGCCCTCAGTCACACCCTCATCATACTGATGGCAGGAGCCACAAGCGAGGCACCACTGACCCATCGAACACCCTGACGGATCGCACAGCCTTTTTTCTGGGGTGAAGAGTAAAGGACTTTGTCATGACCCGAGGAGCCAGAGATCGAACCTCCGATTGAAGGATGACTCGCTCGAACTTCTGAACCACAGTTGCCGCTAATCTATTCGCCCGTGTTGCAGAATAAAACTAAAATAATGAACTTTTTCCACATTCTTTTACTGCTGCGATATTTTAAGGATAGAAGAAGAATGGATGTCTATAACTTTGGGTACTCGCAGTACAACTTCCCAACTTCTACCCAGGTGTCCCATGCAGCTCATTACTGCAACCATCTGAGAGCCTTCACACGGAAACATGGAGGTGCCATCTGGGACCGAAAAGGATTCTTCAGAGTGATGCCTTAGAAGAACCGCTACTGGTTCCACAAAGAACCTTCAAGAAATTGTTCTTTAAGGCACCATTTCTGGTTCCACAGAGAAACTTTTACACCAGGGTTCTTTACAGAACCATTTCCTTATATAGTTCTTCGAAGAACCTATAAAGGTGTCTCAATTAACCTTCAAAACATTGTTCTTTAAGGCACCATTTCTGGTTCCACAAAGAACCTTTCTAATCTGAGATCTTTAAAGAACAGTTTCCTTAAATAGTTCTTCAAAGAACCTTCAATAAATAATTCTTTAAGTCACCATTTCTGATTCCACATAAAACCTTTCACACAAGGGTTCTTTGAAGAACCCTTTACTCATATAGTTCTTCAAATAACTCATAAAGGTATCAAAGAACCTTCAAAAATGGTTCTCTAAGGCACCATTTCTGGTTCCACAAAAATACTTTTCAAACCGGGGTTCTTTAGAGAACCATTTACTTTAGTTCTTCAAAGAGCCTATAAAGGTGTCTCAAATGAAGGGATGGTTCTCCAGTAGGTGATGGTTCTTTGTAGAACAGCAAAGCCTTTTAGAGAACCATTTGAGACCCTTTGTGTTCCTGCAGTGCGTGAGCCAGAGGGGCGTCTGTCTGACGGCCTCCCACTACGTACATATACATATTCCTCTTCCTTTAGTCCTGTTCCTGCAGCTGTGACAAGGCGCCCGAGGACCAGCGGCGACATTCATCTCTGCGCACAATCAAGATGTCACTTTCCACCTCAGCCTCACTTGAAAACTGAAATTGCGTTCAAGTAAAAACTTTCTGTCTCTTTACTCTTCCTTCATTACGAGGCTCTCCGTTTTCTCTTTAATATTCCGTTAAGTCCTTTTTTTTTTTGTTCTCTCCATCCGCACCGCCGCTCTCCCTCAATCACGGCGCTGATCGATGGTGCGATTGCCGAGGCCGCGGTTGTTAACTGGTGGCAGTATACGGGTGGGGGGGGCTAATTTATGTAGCCAATCTTACCGCTCATTTGTCAAGCATCACTCATCATTTGTGGAGCCCGCAGGACACGCGTACGCCCGTCTCCGAGGGGCCTGACATATGTTGTTTTGTTGTTTTGATTGCAATTAGAGGATGTGTCTGCGTATTAAAGAAGCGGTGGAACGTGACCGCCGCAATATGGCCGCACCTCGGCGCTCCGGAGGGGGGGAGGGGGGGGGGGACAACCTGGGCGTGGAGGGTCCTCGGTGTGTTGTTCTCCACGACCGTAGCGAAAAGTTCCAGATGAAAGGTTTTGATTCTAAACCAAGATAAATGCATTAATATAGAGTTATATATATATATATATATATATATATATATATATATATATATATATATATATATATATATATATATGTGTGTGTGTATATTACCCTAAAATAACTCAGGCTAATTCCCCACAAGACTATAACGTTTCAAAATAAATAAAAAACAACTGATGCACCTAAGGGATGTAAGAATATATGAATTCATCTTATTTTAATTGTTACATTTTGAATGTCATGACAATCGATGTAATAGTTAAAATATATATTTATTTGTATGACTTAAGTGACATTCTGGGACTTAATGAGCAATGATGGGACGTTGTGTATAATCTCATGGACATGATTATTTATTATTATTGATCCTACTCGTTAATCTGGTGTGTACTGTATATTAAGGCATTGTGTATATTTGGGATTATTTATTGTGTAACAGTTTTAATTCTGCCTCATATTTCAGTCAACAACTGACTAACCACTATATTATAATCTGGATCCTGATGGCTTAAGTTAAAACCAAAAGATGGCTTTAAATAAAGATAAATCAGATTTGACCGGTAAGCAGAAATGCAATTAATTAAATAAAAATAATTGTGACAGAAATCCTCCGTCCACTGCGATCAGACGAGGACGATCACTTTATCAACGCCCCAAAACCCAAATAACCATCTTTAACTACCTTTAAGTCTAAGAATATCCAATGGTTATGAATATCATGACTTTACTTTACATTTTCAATGAAAAAAAAAAGAAAAATTGTTCAATCAATGCAAAATATTTGTGGGAATTAAATAGAATATAGAATAGTAAGTCTAGAACACGATTTCTACAACGCAACTCTTCTGGTCAGCGTGTTTTTCTTCCTCATTACCAATTCAAATTTTTTAAACCCCCATCTGTAATTAGTAAATTAGTTAGTGTAATCAGAGAAAGCATCACAGTAGAGAACAAGTGAGCCAATCAGCACGCGGACGCGTTGCTCCATTTATTTAAAGGCACTTGCAGGAAAAGCTAAAAGGCTTTAAAAGTAAATCAATAAATACATATATTGGGGGTGATTTCTTCTGTTAAATCCAGTATGTAAATATTAATCTTGGCTTAGGGACGCTTCAGCTTCCCTACATTTATCTTTACTGGAGGAAAATGAAACTTAAACTTTCTCCATTGAACAAGAGAATTTGAAATACAAGAAATAACTATCGACATCTCTCTATTCTTTGCAATAATATATATTATCATCGAATATTTTCTCCATTGAATGGTATATTTGACACTGAATTAGTTCATCTTTATCTCAGTGATAGTTTCCAAATGAGCATGAAGTATCACGATGACCCTGAAATTCTGTCTCTGTGTTATTTCATACTGAAGGCAGAAAAACTACAGAGAAAAAAAATCACTTTCTGATTGAACCAATATATGAACTGTGGGAAACAAAAGATATACACGGCCGGAAACAAACCCCGAGACGCCGAGTTGGGAGAGCCAATCAGACGTAGAGGTGAAGGTCACCGAGCTGCGTGAGCCTGCGGGTGATATCATGTATAATTATATACATTTATAAATATATATATATATATATATATTTATATTAATGTTGGGAACCCAAACACAAGGGCGCTATATGTTCACACGTCTGTGGGACGTCCTCAACACGTATGAAGTAGAACTAGAGGTGAGTTCTTCATGCTGGAGGAAGGAGATGATAACTGTTTCCACAGAGATAAGCCCCGCCCCCTTTAAGTCCCGCCCCATCTAAGGTGCAAATGACGGGAAAAAGTCGCAAATATTCAACCGAGTGGATTCCTGCGAATATTTGCAACGTTTCTGTTGTGAACGCAGCATTGTGGACTCTCCAGTATCTCGTGTTCCTCCTGTCAGTCTCTCTGCGGCTCACCTGAGCAGCTGCCACCACCGCCACCACCAGTCCATCGGGACACACACACACACACACACACACACACACGCCGCTCGCCGCTCAGAAACCTCTTCCTTATTAGCCGGCTCCAGATTGGCCGTCCCGAGGCCCAGATGCCCGCGACCTCCCGGCGCCCCCTAAACGCAGAGTTATTGTGATTAAAGCATGATTGGCAGCGGCGGTTATTAATTCTAATCTCGGGCACATATGCGGGGCAGCGGCGGCGACGGCGTGTGCCAGGCGGACGCCACGCGGAGGCTAATTCGGTCTGACACGGAGTACACACACACACACACACACACGCACACACACATTGCCGATAGGCCACACACACTCTTCCCTCGTGCACAGGAGAGGAGAGAAGGTTATCCTCTAACAAGACGGCATTTCTAAGCACTCCAACACAAAAGTGTCTTTTTCCTGAAAACCATTAAGGGCCCTCCGCAGCCCTTCAAGTACTATTCATTTGAATGTTAGAAAAGCGGCGCGCGTTAAGCAAAATTATTTCCATCTCCGGGCCGCCAAAAAGGTCTTACATGCTGCCGCTACTTAGCGGGCAGAAAACTCAAGTGGATAAAAAATCTATTTTTTTCTCCCTCAGGGTTTAAAGAAAAAAGCCTCGAGGCAAACGACGTCTCATCCGTCTTAATAAGTCTCGTCTCGGGTTTCGGGCGTCTCTCTCTCTTTCTTTTTCCTCGGCAGCTGGAGAGTTGTACCCCCCCCAAAAAATGTACCACTATATGAGGACGTGTTATCGCTCATCGGGGCGATAGAACAACGTGACGGGACAACGGAAATTGCTTTAAAAGTATGGAGCGTCAATTGCTATCCGTCGTTTATCGGAGTCATTTGGACGTTTGATGAGCGAGTGAGACTTCCCACCGCGCTGGACATCGGGAAAAAGAGCCAGGAAAACAGGAAAGAGCATTTGTGATAGAGGCTGCACTGAAACCAGAGAATATAAGAAGGTTCATAAGGTGAATTCAGAACAGGTTTGGACTGAAAGCCAAGCAGAGAGAGTACAGTACTCCTTTTCTCCTGCAGAGGGCGTCGCAATATCACGTAGGGGGATGTCTGGGGGGGCGTGGCTGCACACGGTGGGATCGGAAGGGACGGTCGAGAGCAGGGCTGTCAAACTTATTTTCACCGTGGGCCACAGCGGCATTGTGGCCGCCCTCTTAAAGGGCCGGAAACTCTTTAGAAGCTCCTCGGACATATTGTTGAATATCTCTTTGCATTTGATTATCGTTTATTTGAGTGTAGACATATTGCAGATAAGAAAATGTCTCTAATATTACAACTTAAATCCATTTCATTTGAAACCTTCAAAATAAAAGCACGGGAAATTTGCTTCAATTTTTTAAGGAAAGCCGTCAAATGCCTTCGATACATGAACACCCTTTACATTTGGCGCCCTTTGATCCCTATGTGCGGCGAGTATAAGAAGTGGGCGTGGTCATCGTGACATCACCCGTTGGTTGAAGTCTCGAGTTCGCCTTTTTTTGAATGAACAATTAAAAATGAACAGAAGTTGACATTTGGGATGTAGAGGAGTAAACGATGCCGTAACCAGTAGTCGCCCCCTGGTGGTCAGTAGAGAGAATGCAGTTTAAACACATGAAGCAAAGACTTCTATACAACCAGGGTAGTCCCCCCTGGTGGTCAGGAGAGAGAATGCAGCTTTAACACACACAGTATAGACTTCTATACAATCAGGGGAGTCGCCCCCTGGTGGTCAGGAGAGATAATGCAGGTGAAAGTCTATCTGTAATGAGGAAGGGGAACTTTCTTTCTTTGCCTACTCCACTTTATTAAACAATATTTGTAGAAGCCAAAAGAAGAACAACGTCCCAGTAAAAGCCTTCTGTTGGTATTTTAAGAGTTGAACAAAGTTATTAAGTTCACCGTTTGATTATTTTACGACACATACCGATCCAATAGGTCAAACAAACATCTTCCACTCTCAAAACTATTCAAATGCAAGAATGTAATTACACTGAACACATGTTGGCTGATTACAGCCAAATTTAGATTAATGTGCAAATATCAACTCCACAAGTCCCACATATGAATTCCTTAATTACCACGACGCGTGGAAGCGGCTGAGGTATCGTCTCTTTCATTTGATTAAAAATGAACTCGCCCGTTTTCATTTTGAAGCCCAGGTCCTTGTATTCCACTAACTCTCCCTCCGCAGAGCGACTTCTCCAGGCTGACGACACGGCGGCGGCGACACCTCCGACGGCGGCGAGCACGGCGCAGGTAAAACCCAGAGAGTGACAGAAGTCGTTAAAGCGCGGCGGAGAGGCTGCTGATGATAATGAATAGGCGGCAGTGCATTATGGGGCATTATGGAGGCCGCTCGTAAACAGCGTGCGGCGGAGGACGGAGGTGAGAGCGTTTTAACGGCGCCCGCCATCTGCACGTCAACGTTTAACGACAGCAGAACAGGCCTGAGAGGAGTCCTCTGCATTATTAAAGACACACACACACACACACACACACATATGGACGCACACACACACACACACATATACACAGACTCACACACACACAGACTCTCTCACACACACACACACACACACACACACACATATACACAGACTGTCAGACACAGACTCAAAAACACACAGATTCTCACCCACACACACACGCACACAAACAGTCTCACACACACATTCATATACACACGCACACACAGACTCACATGCATACACACACACGCAGTCACACACACAAACTCCCACAAACTCCCACACACACATGTACAGACTAACACACACACACACACACTCACACACGCACACACACGCACACAGACTCACACAGACTCACACACATATACAGACTCACACTCACACACACAGACTCACGCACACAAACAGATACGCACACACACATGCAAACACACACACAAATACACACACACACACACACACACACTAAAACTGATGTTTCTCTCAGTAATTATTCTTAGAATAAAAGAGGATTGTTCGTATCACCCTTTACCGTCTTTTCATTTTCTTCTTTTTCTCCCTCCTCCTCCTCCTCCTCCTCCTCCTCCTCCTCCTCCGCTATATAGTGTCCTTCGCTTCTCATCCTTTCTCCTCCTCACCTCTTCTATTCTTCCTCCCCTCGTTCCCTCACTCCAAATAACTCTTCCCTAAAATAAAAAGACTGAAAAACCGCTTCTTCTCTTTCCTCCTCTTCTCCAGCACATCTGGAGGTGTCATTTGAAACAACCATCCCTTCAGGAGCTCAGACACACACACACACACACACACACAGTGTGGACACCCATTACCTCGAGTGTCATTACTATGATGTTATTTTTATGCGAATTCCACATGAAACAGAAAAGAACACGGAGGAGAAAAAAGAGAAGCCGGAGCCACGGAGAGCCAAAGGGACGCCGGGCGCCGAGGAGCGGAGAGCGATCTCTCATTTATTCAATTAGCTAACGAGGCGAGGGAGCCAGACACCGACGGAGGATTGATGGGGGGGGGGAACTTCTCTCAGCAGGCGGCGCTTGCTCAGGACTTTTCCTCCTGTCTCTCTCTCTCTTTTCTCTCTTTCTCTCTCTGTCTTTATTCGGGAGGAAAAGTTCACCCCGGGGAAAAGAGAGGGAGCTGAAGGGAGGAGGACGGGAGGGTGACCTTGAGCAGCTGCTTCCTGTCTCGGAAGTAAAAAAAGAAAAAAAAGAAGGAAGAAAGCATCGAACAACTGACAAAGCTTCTTTGTAATGTGTTCAGCTGTGCTTCTTTTTCTCTTTTGGGATTCACTTATTTCTTTAAACAAGATCGCAATTTAATTCAGTTTATTTTATTTTGAAGGCTATGGTTCCAAATCTCGAGTTGCAAACTCCCCTCAGAGGGCTTTACAGTCCGGACACATACGACTCCCCCGACCTTTGAGGTTTGACCTCTGACCTCTCATCGGATCAGGAACAACTCCACAAAAAAATTGAAAAGAAACTTTAATGGGGGAAAAAAGAGAAGAAACCTTCAGGAGAGCAACTGAGGAGGCAGGAGGCAGGAGGCAGGAGGCAGGAGGCAAGAGGCAAGGGGCAAGAAACAGGAGTCATGACAGGAAGGGAGAAGGTAAGAAGCATGATGCAAGAGGCAGGAGACAGGATGAGGAGACAGGATGCATGAATAAGGATGCAGGAGGCAGGATGCATGAGTCGGGACGTAAGAGGCAGGAGGCAGGAGGCAAGAGGTAGGAGGTAGGAGGCAGGAGACAAGAGGCAGGAGACAGGATGAGGAGACAGGATGCATGAATAATGATGCAAGAGGGATGAGGAGGCAGGAGCCAGGATGCATGAGTCGGGACGTAAGAGGCAGGAGGCAGGAGCCAGGAGGCAGGAGGCAGGAGCCAGGAGGCAGGATGCTTCCCCCAGGAGGCTAGAGGAAGGAGCAAAGAGGCCAAGATGCAACGTGGATGAGATCCAAGGTTCTCCGCTCTCGTAGTTCTTTGGGAATCGAGACGAAGCGCCGAGCGCTGACTGACAACGCAGCCGACCGATGACGTGCGCTAAAGGCGGCTATTCCCACCCACAATGCACTGCTGCGGCTCCTTGACCCGAGGTCACGCCTCGACATTCAGCCTGACATTTCACAGGCTCTCGGCTCGCAGCGCGGTAAAGGTCGGCGCCACTGTTCTGTCAGCGCGGGGTCGTGACCTTCGACACCGGGATGGAGACTAAAACTAGAGGAAGGAGGGGAGGAACTGTGTGTGTAGTCCCCCACACACACACACACACACACACACACACACACACACACACACACACACACACACACACACACACCGGTGGTCCCTGTGACCTTGGTGGGGTGTTAGATTTGGGTCAGAACCAGAGTCTCGAAGCCCATCTGTGCTCCTCTGGAAACAGGTCCAAGCCAATCCCCTGGGGGAGGGGCACCTTTACTGGTGTGACCGAGTCGACCAATAGGAAAGCCCGCCTGGCATCATGTGACATCACAGGACAGCAGGCGAGATTCCAGAGGAAGAAAGACAACATGTGAGCAGAAAAATAGAAAATTACCCAGCCAAATATATAAAATGTGATTATTTGCTGGACATGGAAAGTGTGTGTACATGTGTGTGTGTGTGTGTGAGTGTGTGTGTGTGTGTGTGTGTGTGTGTGTGTGTGTGCAGGCTTATGCTGGAAGGCTTTATTCATCCCATGACAGCACTTGTGACTTCTAATGGATTCTCCAGCCAGCATCTTCATTAAATCAACGTAGCCCTACGTTGAGTTATGCACACACACACACACACACACACACACACACACACTCACACACACACACACACGAGCAGTTGCTCCACGAGGACCGATGCTTACATATTTTTCCGTTTAACCTCTATTGAACCAGATGAAATTCTCCTTTTGAGAAAAATATTATGAGTGACTTAAAAAAATAAAAACAATGAACATGAAACATAAAACTAACAATCCGGACCGGACACAATAAGTTAAAGAGACAGAAGCTACGCTAACACAGCTAGGACCTGAGGCTACTCCATTACCCAGCATGCTCCTGGCTGTCTGATGTCCACCAGCACAGTGGTTCTCAAACGGGGGTCCGTGGACCCCTGGGGGGACGTGAAGGTCCTCTAGGGGGACGGAAGGCGAGTTTTAAATATATTTAAAACGAACACCCATTAAAAAAGCCTTTAAAAATAGTTACTTAATAAATATTCAATAATATATAAGTGTAAGTTCATAAACAGAATTGTATATATTATATATTTATATGTAAAATACTGCGTGTTAAATCAGTTTTTCGACCCAAAATGCTTTGCAAGGCGTAAAAAACTATTTTTTGAAAAGCTTTCCAGAGATCTAAGCTCCGCCTCCATTACATTATGGAAAAGAAAGTTTGTTTTCCTGTTGCCAACACTTCCTCCTCTCGTCTTCGTTCTCCTCATCCTCTCTCTCTTTTGACTCTTTCACATCCTCCCTCTCCTCAGCACTTCTCTTTCTTCCTCCCGCACCTTGCCGTGTTCTCTCCCTCTCACCTCCTCCTCCTCCTCCTCCTCCTCCTCCTCCTCCTCCTCCTCCTCCTCCTCCTCCTCCGTGATCCCGCTGCGCTCCTTCCTTATTTACCGCGGGAGCTGCTGGAGTTCTCCGGCGGGCCCGCGACACTTTGGGCTCTGATGGATCGGCCTGCCAGCGAACGCGGCTGATAAACGGCGAGGTGATGGATGCATCCGCCGCCGCGGTGCAGACGTCACGAGGCACCCTCACAGTTCCGCTGGTCCTCGCCAGGCAGCGGGAGGGCCCGGGGGCGGCCATTTTGTGCCAAGCCACGGGCCCCTAATGGCGGAGCCGGAGCCTAATGAGGCCCGATGATTAGACAGCAGAGTGTGTGTGTGTGTGTGTGTGTGGGGGGATCTGACTCCCGTGGAAAAGGAAAAGTGACTTGAAAGAATAAACGTAGCCTGTTGACATGGGGTGGAGTAACATGAAAGTTACTTACTTTGCACCAGGAATATTACTTTTTGTACTACAGGTTTTCTGTAATGGTGTATTTCACGAATGAGGCATCGTCAAAGTAGTCAAAGTAGTGAAATAAACACTTAAATGTGCATTTTTATTTTTTATTTTTCAGCAGTCTGAAAGAGGATGCAATAGATCCATCAGTGCACGCTGAAAAAAAAGTTTTAAGTCTTAAATCTGATGACTCATCTGTGCAGAATAGTGGAAAATAAATGGAACTAGTCATAAGATAAGTTTGGGTGGTTTTGATGACTTTCTGTGCAGCGACACACACCGGCTCAGCGACTCCACGCTGGAAATATGACGAAATAAAAGCAGATATCCCAACGTATGTGAATGTTTATGTAACTCTGTAATGATTCATTCTGGTCACATGACATCTATTAGTCCGTCCATCCTGGAGACGGCTCCTCTGTTCCTCTCCTGAAGGTTAATTCACTTTTCACCCCTAAAAGGTTTTTTTCTATAACTTTTGGGGAGTTTTTCCTGATCCGATGTGAGGTCAAAGGTCAGGGGTGTCGTATGTGTAGAGACTGTGAAGCCCATTTGTTATTTGGGATTCGGGGCTATACAAAATAAACTGAATTGAACATCATCAAGTTGTTTAATTTCATTCATTCAACTGCAAAATAAAAGCACAATGGAAACTTTAGAAATAAATAATGTAAATGCTCATCCCCACCACCAACAACACCGGCAGTGGATGGACCCAGAATACACAAAGACCTTTGTTTCCACTCCCTAGTACTCGTCCCTAGTACTAGTCCCTAGTACATCCCTCTGATGTATTAATGCCACCATTCAAATTGTAAAATATAATTACAAAGTAGCGAATTCATATGAAATACTTTATTAACTTTGTGTGTTTTGATCCCAATAAGATGAATATACTTTATGCTCGACATATTTGAGGATCAGTGTTTCTGATAGCATGTTTTTTCTCCTGTATTGCTGTTTTATTTATTTATTTTGTGATGTGATAACATGGTCAACATTGATGGAAAAATTTTAATAGAAATAGAAAAGGTGACGTGTAACAAAGGAAGACAGAAAGTTCACCGGCCGGAACCGGTTTTGACTAAACTCTCAATAATCATCATTATGTTATTTAATGATGCATATAATTACATCAGCGATATCTCTCAGTTTCCCAAAACATGCTTCTTTACTTTCTCGTCGGCCGTTTTTCTCACGTTTTCTCCCCTCAGTCACTTCTCCAGACTAATGGCTGCAGCCATCTGGGATGAACACGCTCCCCTATCGATGCCTAACCAGCTCAATCAATCTCTTTCTTTATCATTGTGGCGACTGCAAATATCCACAAATGTGTTTTTAAAGACCCGAAAGATTCTATAAGACCTTGCAGGGTCCGTGCCTTTTCTTGTTTTTCTTCGGCTTATTTCCAAATCACATCTGCTGTCGTGTCATCGCTCGTGTTGCATCCCATCGGTATTAATAACAACATCTGGGTATTCGGTCAAATATGCCCTCTTTGACATCGATTGAGATTTTTTTGATTAGCTTATTTTCTATCCGCTGTCTCCAGCTGGCTGTACTGACACCAGACGGCCAGAAGAGGGCGCTCTCGCTCTGCACTGGGGGCTTCGATCGGCGCGCGTGTGCGTGTGTGTTTGTGTGTGTGTGTGTGTGTGTGTGTGTGTGTGTGTGTGTGTGTGTGCTCCCGGTGCTTTAATCACAGAGGCTTTGAAAGGGAGAGAAACAAATGTCACTTCATGGAGGTGGAGCGACGAGAAGCCAATAACCTCCGACCTACGCCGCCATCTGATAGGCCGATGCAGCTCGACCCGCCGAGAGGAACTCAAAATGGACTCTCCTGCTCACGTCTAATCGCATCGAAGATCGTCGAAGGAAAAAAAAGGCAATCGGCTCATTCAAAGAAGCGATCGGATTGTAATTTGCGTATTATGATGATCGATAAACAATTAACCTGCGCGCGGAGCCGCGTTGTAAACGGACCTCCGGCCTATAAAACATCTCCAATCTACAAAGTGTAACAGACGTCTCAAAGAAATGATGGAACATCTTGCGGAGACGCCTCGAGGCCGCACTCCATTCGTCCAAATAAAAGTCACGGGGAGAAAGAAACGTTGAAATAATTTAACGGCCCCCGATAAATTCAGCCGGTCGCGTCTGACGCCGAGACGACGCGTCTTTCTTTTTCAAAATTCAGCTGCGATTCCTTTGTGGACACAAATGTCACTCAACGGGCTTTTTATACACATCACTAACTCCGGCAATAAAAATTCACTTTTCCAAACACTATATGCTGATATCATTCCCACCTCCGCGGATCACTTATGAGATTGAGCGTCGGTTATATCTAATAGCACTTCTCACATATGACAGTCGTAAACACGCCAGTCACCGGATGTTTAATGTGATGATGGCACGGCCACTTTAGTAAATAAGCGGAACCTTTACGGATCCGTTCTTTTATACAGAGTGACCTCTTTTCAGTGAGCGGACGCCCACGAAGAAACCATGTCACCTGCTCTTCAACGGCGGTTTACAACATCGCCCTCCTTCTGGGTTATCGACCCGTCCCTCACGTCACATTTGGACAAATTATCCTCTGAAAAAAACTTTTAGGGGAAAAATGCAACCTGGATAACAAAGATTCAGGATTTTAAATGAGTGAAAAGATAATTTTCGCAATTGTGTGCAATTTAAGTTTCTGCAAAAGTCATTTTTATATTTAGCTGTGTAGTTGAGATTAATTGTTTCGTAGTTTTTAATCTTTAATTATGTATTTAGAAGACATATTTTCACAAGCTCCAGAGAAAACCTTGCTATTATTTTCCTCCTGTCTCTATCCTTTATGCTAAGCTAGGGATTTTATGTATAATGCATATTTATTTGAGAACAAAACATTTGTAATGGTCATTTTTCATTTGCACACGCCCCATGAAGCTTTATCTGCAGCATGAAGTCATTTCTCAGTCTCGTTTTTTATCATTTTGGTAAATGGGGTGACAGACCACATCATTTCTACTCAACATACGATAATAAAAAGTCTTTTAGACATTTTATTTACATTTATATTTTCATATATTTCACTACTTTTGTGAAACCAAGACCAATTACAAACACCGGAACACGTCCACATGAGTAAAGCTGTTTTCACAAGAGATATGAAGAGATATGAAGAATTAAAATACATTTTTGAGACATATAATCTCTTTACACTTGTGTCTTAAGACAATTGTTCCTCGTATATATATATATATATATATATATATATATATATATATATATATATATAGCTGAGATTATTCTGCAATGTGAAACACATGCGTATGTGTCATATGCAAGTACCTTGAATTTAAGAAATTGTGTCAAATAAAAAAAAAGCCGAGACCTCACTGGGTTTTAAACAGCTCCCGAGTCCCGTGACTATATTTATAAAAATAGTTTGATTTTTAAAACTTCCTGGAGCCTCTTTCTCACCTGTCAAGACCTAAGCCCCCCCTCCATAAACAATTTGTTGGACTTAAAGTTGGATAACGCCAGGTTACGGTTCCCTTATGCTAAGCTAACGTTAAACACAAAAATCCACGTTGATTTCGAAGTGATTGAAATGTGGAAAAAGAGACGTGAATGGTATCGATATACTCACCTCAGTCTCATGAGTGCATTTCCCATAATTCCAATGGAAAACCAAAACACTGCATCGAGCTATACTGACGGGTAAATAGATCGAAAGATCGATTAATTGACGGACGGACAGACGGGCGGCCGACAAACAAAGACTTCCACATTGATGGATAACACAGTAAATCATCATTCTCACACCTTTCCTTTATTGTTCTTGCTGCCACATTTTTTCCTTTCTTTGCATCATTTTCTCCTCCCAACCCCTTCCCCCACATGAGCACTTGAAAAGCGAGAAGACACACACACACACACACACACACACACACACACAGTGTGCGACAAGGAGGTAACTTTTTGTGGCGGCTAGCTGTGAAGAGAGCCGCCTAATTAAAAAGAGCATGAATATTCATGAGACACTTGTACTGCTGCAGCTAATTACATATTCAGAGAGGTTTGGTGGGTACGAGCGGTCTGATTCCACCACGACACACTGACAACTCAATAAAACACAAGCAGCTATGTTTCCACCGTAGCAGACGTCATTAGTGTCTGGACATAAATTAGACCCGCCGGCTGTGTATATATATATACATAGATATATATTGAAATGCTGGTTTGACGAGATGTGGGGCCGAAGCCATGCTTGGACGTGAGTAGTCACTATCGAGCCTCGGTGGAACTGTGCAAGTGGAAAAAGGTGCCATTGTTAATATTGATGGGCCTGGTGGACGGTGAAATGAGGATCTGCAAACAGCCGCATTCTGCCAGTTCACCACTGGAAAGGGTTCAATTTGAAGAAGCAGCTTGGGGATCTGTGTTCATCGAAAAACCAACCCAAAAAGAAACCCTCGTTCACACGTCATCAAATACCGGCAATTCGTCAAGGCCTGATGGCGACGCACAACATCTCCTTTAAGCGTGAGAAGCTATCCGACAAAATATTAGAAACTAGGGGTCTGGTAACCTGGTGCGACGCAGTCCACAATGGATTCAATTCAATTCAATTCAGTTTATTTGTATAGCCCATTTTCACAAATTACAGATGTGTCTCAGAGGGCTTTACAATCTCTACACATAGACATCCCTGACCTTTGACCTCACATCGGATCAGGAACAACTCCCAAACAACCCTTCACAGGGGAAAAAAGGGGAAGAAACCTTGGATGGGTCAAACAAAACACATAACTTTAACCCCGGAGACCCCTGTCCGTGTCCGATGGGAATCCAGAAGTCAACGCCGGCTCGTGTACCGGCGTGGGGCCCTAGAGGGTCGTCTCCCAATCGGGAGGTTGGTTGTTCGATCGCTCTGGAAGAGGCTGTGCGTTGTGTGAGTTGACGGTGGTCCAGTCAGTCAGTGTCTGGATGGGGGAACGGCACAAAGTGTTGAAGCTCTTCGAGTGGTCGGAAGACTCTGAAGCCGCAAGAAGAAGTCCATTTACCCTCTTCGTAGACTACTTGTGTAGACTTCGTAATTAAATAGATTTATTTCAACCCAAATCACAATGTTTTCCTGTTTAAACTTCACCAATGTTTGAATGAAGAACATTATCGACATGTTGAAAACTGAAACGTCATAGTTTGACCATGAGGGCCAAGGGGTCAAGACCAGATGTCTGTATCTGACATCTGGTCTTAAGGAGAACAACAACAAGTACTTTTTGGGCCACTAGGCAACCGTCTAATGCTTAACTCATTTATCTGTATTGCTTCCTTCTGGTCACATGACGTCTATTCTTCTGTCCATCCTGCAGAGGGATCCTCTTCTGATGCTCTGCTGAAGGTTTCTTCGCTTTTTTCCTTGTGAAAGTTTTTTTTCTATTTTTTGGGAGTTTTTCCTGATCCAATGGGTGGTCAAAAGTCAAAGGTCAGGGATGTCGTATGTGTACAGATTGTAAAGTTGGTAATTTGTGATATTGGGCTACATAAAATAAACTGAATTGAATATGAGGAGATATATATGGAACATGGATGCCTCATATCAGCAATAGTCCATTGTTTAAGATAATTAAACCTAAAAGTCTCATCACCAAATTTTGCAATCAAAGACCACGTAACCTCGAAAACGGTCTTTCCCATCTCGACAGTCCCATCCCATGAACGTTTTAATGCCTCATCTGCACACCACGCTTCCTCATGGTAAAGTCAATCATAAAAATGTAAGTTTCATGGATGGTGGTGCCTCAGCTTTAACTTCCTGTCTGTTTTTGACTTGCTCAAATGTTAGTCAGCAACGTGAAGGCTGTTGGACGTTGGAGCCAAGTCAACGTTCAAGTTGACCTTGACTTGAGAGATGCATTCCTCCACTCATGTTCATTGTTCATGGTTTAAGATGACATCATGTAGAAACCTCTGACACTATTGACTGTAGGCTTCCATTCATTCACATCCACACACGTATCACAGTGTACAGTTTCAACCAAAAGTCAAAGATCATAAGACTCCAGTGAACTCGTTGCTGAGCTCCGTGGACACTGTATGCCTCTGCGGGAGGATTATATATATATATATATATATATATATATATATATATATATATATATATATATATATATATATATATATGTATAAACGGCAATGAAGAAGATTCACAATACTCTATGGACAACTTCTAACGCAGGAATGATATAAAAAAGAAAGAAGAGTAAAAGGAAATTCGAAGTCCAGGTACTGCAGAGGGAGAAAAGAGGTAGAGGATAGAAAAAAAGAGAGGGAGTAAAACAGAAAAAGATGGAGGCAGCGGTGATGGGAATTACAGTGCAGAGTCTGATGGGTCGGCTAATCACCACTTTGCCCCGCCTAATGTGGAGCCCCCGTGGCAACAGAACATGTTTTATTCACTAACTTATTACATCCCAGTCCACACTCGCTGATAGCTTAGCGGTTAGCTCTTACAGGAACCGGCCAAACTCAAACCGGAGGAAGTCGTATACAATAAAAACCTTGGCCTATACGTTCCTTTTCAGTTGAAATACATAGTACAGCGTATTAATATTAAAGTTGATTAAAGGGTGAAGTGGCAACTACACCTAGTGTCATGTTCCAATAACTAAGTAGACTGTTCATGAAGGTATTATGATATCATTTAAAAGAAGTAAATAGCTATTGGTCTGTGCAAGGAGGCGTAGTTTGACATGATGAAATATAATAATGGAATTCATACAATTTGATTATTTCTATTTGGATATTTCCTTCATTGTCTTCTAACAAACAGGTCGGCTGTTTACTGTAAGTCCCTGTAATGCACATCAAAGCCACATGTTGGGGGGGTGAAGGTTCCCCAGAAGACGGCTCTTTGTGTCCCACATGAAAACAAAGTTAACATTGAATTCTTTTAACTCACTTATTTAAATTACACTTTTTTTTTTATACCTCAAATCCCAACTCATCCCACCCTTGAGAGCCACGTCCAGGTCGTAAATGAGCATCCACCATCAGACTGTCTTCATCACACCTGCAGCTCTAATGTGTCGAGGAGCTACTGCCTGAGGTGCTGTTCACTTCAGATTTCGTGTGTATGTTGAAATTGTCAAGAGATCAAATAGAAGAGACGTGCTTTGAAAAGTTACGATACGACCTATTGCTCGTTGCATTTACATTTTTGGATGCTGTGGAATGAGACTTTCTCAATGTTAACATTCTTCATCTTCTATTTACTGTAGAAACCACCATCATAAAGAAGCTTTAGCGGGTAGATATGCAGGAACCGCCTCGACGCGGATACTTCCCAGTGTACTAAAGGAAGTGTAACTACTTGTGTAGTGTGTTAAGTATGACGGGGAAGTTATGCACTTACAGAAGGATCAAGGATCAAGTAATTCACTTCACACCCTATCCGAAGTTTGGTGTTGCCAGTTTCTATCACAACCACCCACGTCTTTGTCCTTTGTAAGCCATATTCTACAATTAGACAATAAAAATCATTATTACCCTCCTTAGATGGGACTTAAGTGTGTGAAAAATCATTGTGCTGTTTAAGTTTCATTTCATTCCTCATCTGAAAACTGGAAAAAGGGAACATTCTCATCTTTTTTTCAATGTTCTATATACCTTTTTCGTTATCTCTCTTCAGAATAGGAAAATCAAAAGCTATTCATTTTGCATCAGTCAGCTGATGTTGCCGTCCTTTCTTTTCTTTTTTTAAAAAGCTCATTACGGATCGCCTTCATGAGGACGTCAGAGAACCAAAAGGAGATCCGGTGACCCACAAAGTGGAAAAATGCAGAATCTCGTCGGAAAACTTTTTTTATGATTTCAACGCTTAACCCCGTAACTTTAATGTGTAACAGGCACCGAAGGGAGGGACACGTTTAAGTTTAAAATAGGTTCATTATTTATTACCCTTTGCAAGAGATGCTGGCGAGAAGCATGACAAACAGAAAATGTGCAGGGCGGTGGAAAAAACAAGAACTCTAGATTTAAGAGGAGTCCTCAAACAGCGATTCGCTTTTGAGCACGCACTAATTATTTTAGCTGTTAGTGGTGATACATAAGTGTGTGTATGTGCGTGTGTGTGTGTGTGTGTCCGAATCTCCATGTGTGTGTGTGTGTGTTCTCAGTGGGCATTTTGAGAGGGACATGATGGCCATATGGAAAAGACAATGAGGCACAGTAATTAAAACAGAACAAAGAAGAGAAGCGCCGGCACCATAATTAGAACACTGATTAATCAGCTGATAATTTTATCTTGATTAATGTGACTGATTTTCTCTTCATTTTGACCCCAGCCAGTCAGGCCCGCACCAATTAAATTTAAATTATGCGTCGGAATCTGTCCAGTCCCCACCCTCCCCCTCGCCCCGAATACATCGCCACCAACACACACACACACACACACACACCACTGCATTGGTGTAAAGGATGTACAGACAAACACTTATACACATCACTTAACTTACTAAGAAAGCTGCAACGTAAAAATAAAGTAAATTTGTACGAAAAAAAGGTTATCGTATGAGACAGCAAAGTAAGAGCAGGTGTGTGAAGATACGCACTTTACATTAATTGTTCAAATCTAATGGAAGAAAAAGAAGAAGAAAAGTATATCCTATGTAGGTTTTGAGAGAAATGGTTTGATCCGTATTACCCGACAGAGGCACAGCATCTCAGGACAGACGGGCAGAATCTCTCTGGAGGGGGAAGAGGATGCTGAGCTGATGGGGGGTGCAGGTCCAGAGGGGAAACCAGGGTGCCGGAAGACCACCATAAGACCACCGGAAGACGATAAGACGGCCAAAATCGACCCCCCTGCAGGACAGCCGGAGACTTTTTACATTTATTTAACCAGGAAAAGCCTCATTGAGATTGAAAATCTCCTTTAAAAGAGTGTCTTGGTAAAAATAAGCTGTAGTTTCAGACATACAACATAAAACACTGACAGACAATACAAAATCTAATTAAAAAAAGACGATTTTATTGATCACAGCGTGTGTAAAAAAAAAAACTAAGACTTAAGTCCTCAAAACCCAGTTCACACAGGAACGCATACCTCAGTCAAAGAAAACACCTACAACCAGATGAGCCTTCCTCCATCGCTTTCAATCTATTTTTAAAAACACCTAAAGAGGAGTTATGCTTCCCCCCCGAGACGAAGTGTCCCCTTTTTCACAAACTCAAATCTGGTCACCCTACCTAAGTTTATATATTCATGGTCACATCCGACTTTGTGTCTCGTGGCTTTGGGAATGTTGCGTCATAAATCCGACGCGGTAAGAACACGCCGCCGTAGGAGATGAGAACCGCCAGGCCCACACATTAAGTTATTAAGTAAAACAACTCCATTGTAGTTGTGGGGTGGATTAGAGGGATTACGGGATGCTCTGGAGCAGTTGACCCGTGATTTGTTTCCGCCGCCGCCAACTTTCCCCCCTCCGGCGTCTCTGCAGCCGCCAAAACTCATTTCTGCGACGCCCCCCGACGGCAGCTGCATTTATTCTGTCAATTAGAAGAAGAGGGAGGAAACAGTTGGACGGCTAACTGGAAGAGAAAATGCTCTTCCTCCTCCTCCTCCTCCTCCTCCTCCTCTTCTTCTTCTTCTTCTTCTTCTTTCTCTTCGTCCCGTCCCCTCGGTTTTCCTCTGTTTTTTTTTTAAAATACATTTTTTGGCCTGGCCTCAACTGACTGGCTCCGCGCCAGGGCCTGCCGAGTGACTTTGGGCCAGGGCTGCCAACGCCAACGTGGCCCACGCCGCCGCACAGCCGCTCCCCGTGTGCCAGCGCTGGCGGCGGTTGGAGGGCAACGCTGCTGTCGCCCCATTGGCCCGCGTCCCGAGGGGAGAGGCGAGCGCACGAGGCGAAGGTGTTAATGCTTTCAGATCTGGTTAAGAGCAGGGTGACAGATCTGTTACCTGGGTGGGAGGTGGTTAGGATGGGGGGGGGGGGGTAAAGGGCATCTGCTTCCCTTCCAACACTCACTCATCCAACATACACCGGCACACACACGGGAGGACACTTCAGAACACTTTTACTCTTGTCATATTTCACATCGGAAGCTGGAGGCGAATATCTCTAATCTCCTCCTTTGGTACCCGTTTCCAGCGAGCAGCTCTTTACGAAGGTGTGTGTGGTTAAACTAATGGGTCTATGCATGGTTTATTAACTGTGAAAGACACCTTTGGCTGGTGTTTATACGTTTCAATGTGACACGATTAATAATGGTTATAATAACACAGTTATACATGTTAACCATTCACGCATGGCCGATAATTAATTCATCATTAGGTAACAATTTATGACAAGAAATAAGACTAATCGACTGAATAGAAGGACGACGCTTTGTGTCCTACAGTCCAGTCCTGTAAATTGTTTTTGGGGAAGTCACATGACATCGAGTACAACCGATAAATAAAATCATTTTTGCACAGCATATAAAACCTATTTAAAACCTGAAATTGCACATAGTGTTAGTTGTGTTGTGTTTTTTTGGAAAACTATTTCTAAATTTACAATTTTTAAATAATGTACAGAACCTGTTAAGTTATATATATATATATATATATATATATATATATATATATATATATAAATAAATAAATAAATAAATACATATATATAAGCTTAAATCTCATTTACATATTGATGGATGGAAAGATTTCTTGTCTCAAAAACAGAAAAGTGCACAGTAAAAATAACTTTCATATTTCTTTAATTTTAAACACATTTTGTTCATGTTTCTATATTTAAAAACCTTTGGGATCAATATTTTTCAATTTATTTCTTTAAATATGATAAAAAATAATATTTCAATACTTTTATGAACTAGTATGGTTTATTGGCCTTTCAGTTTAGATAGTTTGGTTTACTTTACAATAACCGTTGCAGCATCACAGCGCTGCTAATGACTCGCACCGTGCTACCAAATCAGATAATATCAAATTATCATGTTAGCCTTAACGCCTTTTACTTTTACGCTCCGCTTTGAACTCTCAGTTATGGGATGTTGCGTCTGCTGCCGTCACTGAGTGGTCAGTGGCTTTCTCCCAATAGATAATGTTGTCGACATGTCAGCGCCTCCTTCTTTCCTCCTGTCCGAGGCCCTACTGTTACTGCGCCTAGCCAGATGAATAAATGATGAAATGTGAAATGAATAAAAACATGAATGACTGTGGCGATGACACCGTGTGACAGCCCGGAGATGGGAATTAGGAGCCAAAGCAGTGCTAAAGCTGGGTTATTGGGCAGAGGCCCCCGCTAACGAGCCGTGAGATTGAATTTGACACGTCGAAGAACAGGTGCTCGTTTATTCCCCCCCCCACCCCCCCAAAAAAATAAAAAAGGACGGGCGCCTGAAACTCGCCCGTCAAAAATAACAACGGTAAACAGCGTGAAGCCGTCGACCGTTACTCTAAGTTTCCGTGACTACAAAAAAAGTTACTTGCGTTTACCTTCCGCTACTCCGGCTAACGTAGCTCGCCGTTCTTCAAGATGTCGCCGGACGCCTTGCGGCGCTGTACCGGCATTTTTCTGCTGGGCGCAGGTGTGCTAGCGTGGGCAATAACAAGCGCTGAGTAATTACCAAAGCCATATCCATAACAGCCCTAAACCCCCAAAGTGTGCTCAGGGTACCCCCCCCCCCCCCCCCCCCCCTCGTCTCCGCCACCCTTCTACCGCCGTCCCCTCCTCTTTGCCATCGCCCTCTCTCTCTCCGGCTAAATCATAGAACTGGGCGCTGGTCCAGCCCCCCATCCCCTCCCCCCCGCCGCCGCCGCTGCCCCGTTTTCTGGCGGGCAGGGAAATAAAGCCGGCACGGGCCTCTGGGGACGCTCTAATGTCAGCGTTAATTGTGAGTTATGGGGAAACATGGCGAGAGCGCAGAGGTCAGGCCTGTCAGCAATCACACACTTCAGGCGGAATTTACCACAACGCTTCCTGTTTATCCCCCAATCAACGGGGACGAACGCAAAGGAAATTAGCATTAGCATACCGATCTGTTCCTCTTTTTTTTTTTTTGTCCCGCTCATCTCAATCCTGCCTGCCGGACGATGTCGCCCTCATGGTTACGGTACGAGTCGGAGCATACCGGAATTTCACGGCGAGCCCTTTTTTTCATTTTATTTCAGCAGCTTTGGGAAATATATAACATTTTATAACACCTCTCGATAGGGTAATGCTGTGATGTTATTCATTTAATGAGAAAAACTCAAAGTCTCTGGCTCGGGGGGGCGGATGGAGAGCCGTAACAGCTCTCATGATGGGCAATTTTTTCTCTATGAGTCATTGCACACCCTGAACCCGGTGTCGATGTCCCAATCTCTCATTAGAGCGTCGGGGCAGAGCCAGATTAGCGAAAACAGACGGTGTCAGAAGCAGCCAACTTCCACGTCATAGACATCAGCATAAGAGCCAGTTAAAAAGCCAATAATTGTAGGATTAAAAAGAAATGAATAGAATCTATGCAAAGCATGGTGGCGATAAGAGGGGGGCTTAACATTATCGCCGTAATAGTTTTTCCATAATTTTCTATTTCAGTTTTAGCAGTCCTCACACAGCTCTGAATTTCTCAACTGCAGCTCAGTGTGTTCAGTTGGTTCCGTCGGTTTCTGAGAAAAAAGTTGGCTTCATTCCTCAGGTTGGATGGGAGAAAAGAGAGAAGAGGCAGAAAGAGGAAGAAGCTTTCTGCCGATAAGCTGAGAAAAATAAGCTGAACCGACTGAGCTGAACGAGTCTGTCGGGCGACGCTCGGCACGATGTCTGGATGCAGGAGGCGACTTTTAAAACTTTGGGAAAATTAAATCTGTTTTTCGATATGAACAAAGGTTGTTGAACAGATGTCATGGTGTTGATCGTAATCTGTACTTTTTTTGCTTTTTATGATTTTTTGTGATAACCACTTTCTCCCTTAGTGAAGGCTTTTAATATTCGGCTACAGGGACTAAAGTTGAAATTTAACGTTAGCTAAGATTGACACCTTTACCGCCTGGGTTGATCGACGTGTTCTCACCAAATATATATATATACAAAGAAAATAAAGAAAAAGTGGAATTCCTTGGTCACCTGACTCCTACATTTTGTCTCCTTTAAGCTCTGTTTTGGTCTCCACCTCCTCGGAAACATCTTTTTTATTTAACCAGGTAAATCCCATTGAGATTAAAAATCTCTTTTTTTTCGAGGGTGACCTGGTCAAGACAGGCAGCGACATAAGAAACACACAGTTACACACACAACAAGACAAGTTAAAAGACACAACAGCGTAAGAGACTGTGGAGTTAATTTAAGAAACATTGACATTTACCTCACGTGTTGGCACTAACTTCCATCGTTAGCAGGTAGTCCTTTATTAAAAATGAAAAATGATTGAGGGGGGATGCCATAGCAAAACAACAACACAAACACACAAAGGAAAAAGAAGTGGGGGGGGAGAGATTCTAATTCACGACACGGGGCCCCGGGAGGACCATGTGTTCTCATCCCTGCAGCTTGAGGGCCTTAGCAGAGAGGAACGAGGTAGCATTACTTTAACAGCTGTGCAAACACAGTTAATGCCTGCTGCTGCTGGCATCCCCCCCCCCCCCCCCAGCACAGAGCCCCTGTGACTTCTACCGAGGAGCCCAAAAATAACGTCCGCCTCCAGCTCTCAGCAGATGAGTCGGGCGATGCAGAGCGGATGAGAAAGGCCCGAAGAGGAGAGGGTTTACCTGGAGGCGCTCAGTCAGGCGGCGGCCATCGGGGCGGAGCTACAAGCGTTACCGTAGTTACGAGGTCACGAGATTAGCACAGTTTAGCTTTTTGTTGGACATCTCCTCGTTTATAATGTGAAGTACTTGACCTCGAGGAGTTGGAGATATTCAGGCCACATTTACACATAGCCGGTATTTACAGAAAGGAATATTTCTACCCCTCTATTTTCGTAAATAACGTTGTACACACAATAATAATAATAACTTTATTTATATACCACTTTTAAAAACAAGGTTTACAAAGTGCTCTACAGATAAACAAAGCATAAACACAACTTAAATGACGGCAAACAAAAAAGAACATACCATGAAAGCATTGAATACAACTAAAACCAAACAAATTGGCAATTAAAATAAAAGGACGACATCACTTAAAAGCACTTCTATAAAAGTGGGTTTTAAGAAGTGATTTAAAAGAAGTTATTGATTCTGCTACCTAATTTCACAAGGTCGTTGCATGAAGACGCATGAAGATATATGCGTTTTCCCTTTGTGTAAACAGGGTCTCAGTATTCTGAGACGCAGGAGTAAAACTAAACTAAAGAGTAAAAATATATGTGTGGCTGGCGGTTCCTCACACCTCCTCCGTACGCCTTCACTTCTTTTTCTCCTCCTGCTATTTCCTCTTCCTCATCCGCCGGTCCGTGTGATATTGTTTCTTGTTGTCGCAGTCGTTCTCTCGCTCACCCTCGACTCGCCCACGGCGTGGCTTCTCGCTCTGGCGTGTGACCTCGTCACCTGTTCCTCGGGCGCTAATTAGCGCTCCGGCACTTTAGAGATGTGAGAACGACAACGTTTATTGAATATATTGAAACGTTGCCGTCTTCTCCTTGACCTTTAAAGCGTCACCTTTCCAGTTAGCCGTGGAGTGGGAGGACGGTGAGGCCACGCCCCCTAGAATGGAAGAGATCACAAGACCAGAATTAAGCTCGCGGTTTTTCGTCCGGGTAACGAATTTACTCCGGGAAGTTTACGACCAGGTTGACCAACCCTATGGGTGTGTGTGTGTGTTCCTCATATCCCTGTCCTGCATGGTTCCTGACCTCTTAGTCCCTCACTTAGTCCCTCATCTTAGTCCCTTACTTAGTCCCTCATTTTAGTCGCTCATCTTATACGCTCATCTTAGTCCCTCATCTTAGTCCCTTATATTAGTCCCACATCTTACTCCCTCATTTATCCCACATATTAGTCCCTCATCTTAGTCCCTCATCTTAGTCCCTCACTTTGTCCCACATCTTAGTCCCACATCTTAGTCCTTCATCTTAGTCCCTCATCACATCTTAGTCCCTCATCCTAGTCCCTCATATTAGTCCCACATCTTACTTCCTCACTTTATCCCACATATTAGTCCCTCATCTTAGTCCCACATCTTAGTCCCTCATCTTAGTTCCTCATCTTAGTCCCTCACTTAGTCCCTCATCTTAGTCCCTCATCTTAGTCCCTCTCTTAGTCCCTCTGATTCCATCATGAGGAACATGTCCACATGTCAAACTCACTGACGACTCCGATCTGGTTGGACTGACCACCAAAGCAGCAAAAACCTAATATCTTTCCAATCGGCACATCGTCCATCTCTTCATACGATGAATATCACAATCTCTGTTTGCATCGATGGAGTCCCAGTGAGACTCCCATTCTCCTCCTGGACTCTTTCTGGTTCTCCTCCTGGACTCTCACCAAGCGGACGACCGAGTCTTGAACGCAGAGAGCTGCAGTGTGTTAACCAGACAGGGACGGCTGCAACGAGTCATGAATAATTCACAAAGGACATCATAGACAATACAACCCCCCCACACACACACACACCCCCACCCCGCCTCCCCAACTCCGCCATACACTCCGCCACCTCCTCCCGCTCCTGTTTTCCATAAATAATGCATTAAAGGGAGGAAGAGCTTGTTTACGTGTGGTTTTGTGTGGTTCTTCTGTTTGACTGATGGGTCAACATAAGGCGAGGAGCAGACTTCATTTTCAATCTCCTTCCCTTTTTTATGGCCTTTGAGTGTGTGTGTGTGTGTGTGTGTGTGTGTGTGTCATATACTGCAAAGAAATAAACCTAAAATGAATACACAACAGAGACTCCTCTATTTCACATATGCAGCGGTGCATTGTGGGACAGTGATGCAGAAACAACACTTGTCAAACTAACAATGCTTAACAAGTGGTATACAGTGGCGGTCGCCTTTTTCTTCTTCTTTTTTTTTAATAATAATTTGAATGTGACAGAAATGCCGACGCGACCGTGTTGGACGATTAGTGTAACAATCAGCAGGCTGTGAATTTGTTCTTTCTCCACCAAAAAAGAACACTTCCTCCGTTTGTTTACCTCACCAGATGCTAGAACCAGCAAGTGTGTGTGTGTGTGGGGGGGGGGGGGGGGGGAAGGTTGCGCAAAGAACTCTTCAAATAAAAAAAAATCTGTGTCGACGCGAAGCGAGACGCGACTCCAGAAATGCGATGTGCGTACGGTACCTCGGGACAATTAAAACCCGCGCGCCGTAATGAATGAAACGGGCGTCTAATGAAGAGGCTCAGGCGGAGCCTTCGCCGATCCTCTGACCCCTCACATGAAAAGGGAAGCAGTCGGCAGGATGCCTACAAAGCGTCGTCCCCGCCTCTTTGAAGCGGCGCAGGAAGAAGAAAAAAACTCGCCATCTGGCGCCGTCGTCGCATTTTTTCCCCCTCCTCACTTTGTCGATGCTCCTCACTCTCGCACTCAAACCGGCGAGCTCGCCGCCGCCGCCGCCGCCCCGCGGCCTCGCTCTCCTCCGTGTTCGCCTCGACTCAACGCCCGGTTCACGTGTCGCCTGGTTCTGTAGTAAAGCTTCGTTGTGTGAACATCTAATCTATAGGCCCTTACAAAATATATCTCTGAAAATAAAAGGGTTTATTTGACCGGATTATTCTTTTTTTAAGTCTTATTTACCTAAAGCAGCTCTCTGGCTGGCCCTGTGGGTGAGGTGCTGCTGCTATTATATTCAGGCTGATATATAAAAAGAAACTACTTTGTGGTCACAAAGTTGGCGTTGCTGTGGTACGTCGTCAAAGTGGATTAGTCATTGTTCATTTCAATCTTTGTACCGCACAACAAAAAGTTTCTTGGATGTTTTCAGTGGTTGTAGGGGTCAATAAATTGGTAATTTAAACACTCTGTGGCATCCTCTAGTTCTGAAAAGGGAAGTCAATGTGAAAGTGCCATAAACTTCTTTCTACTGGCCAAAAAGGAGTGAAGAAGTCCAATCTTATTTATGTCCACCAGGGGGCGACTCCTCTGGATGTATAGAAATGTCTGCTTCATGTAATAAAGCTGTATTCTCTCTCCTGACCACCAGGGGGCGACTCCTCTGGTTTTATAGAAGCCTATATAATAATAATAATAATAATATAATTCTCTCTCTATTTATCCCCTCAGTAAACATTGTAAACATGAGTTTATGTCTCAGTCTCTAGTTTCAAGTTTTCTTCTATACAGCATGATGTCATCATTTAGCACATTATGGTCATTTAGAGTCAACAGACCATAAAGCAGGACACGCTTTAGGGGCGGGGCTTAAGGTGATGGACACGTCTCTACCACGTTTTCCAGAGCTTTAACTCTTGCAGTGTTTTCAGTTAGGCAAGTACATTTTTTATATTATTATAAAAGCCAAACCAATGGGTGACATCACTGAGTCTTTTGAATAAAGCATCATAAACATAACCAACAATTAAAATAATATTCTTTAATTAAGTTTTTGTGAGCTCACTTGAGGCAACACAACTATTTGGTCAGGTTTAGGAACGGT
>CM070100.1:20968986-20996486 GCA_036178185.1 Liparis tanakae | reverse complement strand
GGATGGAGAGAAAAACCAACGTGGGATTCATTATGCCATGATCCTACTGACCCTACTCTACTATGTCTCCCATAGACTAACACTACTTTACCACTTTACATTGGCTAACTCTACTTTACCACTTTTCCCATAAACTAACCTTTCTTTACCACTTTCCATTGGCTAATCCTACGTTACCACTTTATATAGATTAACCCTATTTTACCTTTTTTTACATAGACTAACACTACTTTACCTTTTTTTCCCATAGACTAACCATACTTTACCTTTTCCCCCATAAACTAACCCTACTTTACCTTTTTTCCCATAGACTAACCCTACTTTACCTTTTTCCCCATAAACTAACCCTACTTTACCTTTTTTCTCATAAACTAACCCTACTTTACCTTTTTTCCCATAAACTAACCCTTCTTTACCTTTTTTCTCATAAACTAACCCTACTTTACCTTTTTCCCCATAAACTAACCCTACTTTACCTTTTTTCCCCATAAACTAACCCTACTTTACCTTTTTCCCCATAAACTAACCCTACTTTACCTTTTTTTTCCCATAAACTAACCCTACTTTACCTTTTTTCCCATAAACTAACCCTACTTTACCCTTTTCCCCATAAACTAACCCTACTTTACCTTTTTCCCCATAAACTAACCCTACTTTACCTTTTTCCCCATAAACTAACCCTACTTTACCTTTTTCCCCATAGGTTACCCTCCTTCAATCTTTTATCCCTAACCTGGCGCTGCTCTCCTTCTTCTGGGCGAGCCCTAATCAAAGTGTGGCATCATTTCATTCACGCAGCCGTCTCCTCGCCCTGGACAAATATAAACATACAGAATCGATCCCGATTGTTTCTGGGCCTATTTCTGTGAAACGCCCGGCTGCACAATGCGTTCCAGCCGCGCCTCGTCCCCGTTCTATCACGACCGCTTCCCCCTAGCAGAAGACGGAGCGCTACCTGCGGAGCGTACGCGTCGCTCCTCCGACGCTGACGGATTCATCAACGTATGATTTCGAATGATTTTGCATTCAGTTAGGAGGTTTTCCCGTTGCCGTCGTTGTCGTGCGCCGTCAGTGCAAACAACATTCTGCCGTTCTCCGGCGTGTTCTCCGGCGTATGAAACGCCGCGGTGTGTAGCCCACCAGGTGGTGTCATCACTTATCCGGTAAACAGCACCACGTCTCACATGTATGGCATTACTGTCTGTGTTTTCTTTGTCTCAGCTGTCCTCTAAGCCTCTCTCTCCTCTGGCTTTCTTTTCTTTCTGTCAACCTCCGCTGGGTTTAATCTGACTAGCCGCTGTGGTGACTGATTGACCGGTGAATGAGCTGTTTATTGGATGCAAGGGAAACAAATTGCAGTTTGACGCGTTCCCCGAGTTGTCTAATGAGAGCCGGGATGAAGTATATCACTCTCTGCTTCTGCTCTCCGTGCTCAGCGTGAGCTAAACCCAAAACAAGGTTTGGACCTGTGCCAGCGCAATCTCAATCATTCTGATGCACCAACGACTGTGTGTGTGTGTGTGTGTGTGTGTGTGTGTGTGTGTGTGTGTGTGTGTGTGTGTGTGAGGATGGAGAAATTGTGTAAATGCTGTACCTTCTGAATTAGCTCTGTACCCACACTTGGAAAACATTTCCTCATTTAGTAGATTTTGTAAGGTATTTCTCCTGGTGTCAAACACAAGGCCCGGGGGCCACATCCGGCCCGCCGCGTCATTTTATGTGGCCCCCTCGACGAAATACACCTTTTCTTCAATAAATAGAAGAGAAATATCCTGTGCTATTATTTTGAAGGGTTTCAAAATAATGTTATAATATTAGAGAAATGTTCTTGTGTAAAATATTTATACACTCGAATAAAGAATAGTGAAATGCAAAGATATATTTAAGAATATATTGAGGAGTAGTTTACACAGCGTTTCAGGTACACCGGCCCTTTAAGAGGCGGCTGATGCAGATTTTTAAATCACACGACGTTTCCTCGCGTGAAAAAGTTGAGCAACGTGTGTCAGTCGCCGTTTTTATTAAATGTCATATATAGCAAATATATATAATTATTTATTTTGCTCCACTTACCCTTTAAGAACACTTTGAATGCACACACTTTGAATCCCCCGTGCGCCGCCCACTTCAGCCCCATCAATGGAAACATTTAGTGCCCGTGTACCGGAGATTGTCATAAAAGCTCTGCAGCCGCGAGTCGGCCGCCAAACGACGAGAGCGGCGGCGTTGTTTTTTTATTATGATTTATTAGAGGAGCCCGCCCTTCTCCTCCTCTTAATCTTTCATCATTCTCTCTCTCTCTCTCTCTTTCCTCTCAGCGTTGCAGCACTGGGGACGTCGCATGGCGGCCCTCGACGCAAATCCATCCGTGATCTCGCGCTTTTCTTTGGCGGCTCGCCGTCTCCGCTCCGATCGATACGACTTTATGAATGATTTGCTTTTCTTTTTCCGTCGTCTCTCTCTTTTTTTTATTTTTATCACTACACTTGCTCATTAGCACGCTGTCTTTATTAGCCAAGGCCACCGGTGTGAGCTTCCCCTCCCATGTGTGTGTGTGTGTGTGTGTGTGTGTGTGTGTGTGTGTGTGAACACGAAGCGTGTACATTTTTACGCGCTGTGTGTATAAGTCGCGGTGTAATTAATCTGCTTGCCCTCAGCTCTGATTAAGCTCAGATTCTTCCACACAGCTGAACACTCTCCACCTCCCGTCTTTTTTTGTTGTGTTTTTTTTGGCTTCTGCTCGTCAACGCGCCGCGAAAAAACTCACAGTCAAATATGATAATTTATGTTTCCGCGCGTCGGGAAACACAAAGTACTGACAAAGGAAAACAGGAGCGTGTTTGATTTTAATTTTTTTAAAGACACCTTCTTTTCTTTTGCCCAGAGAAATTGAAGATAATGTTCTCTAAATTATCCCCGTGAGTCAGGAAAACGTTGAAGAAATTGTAATTTATTTTCCTTGAAAGCTTGTGGAAAATATTGTGGAAGAATTAGGTGATGAATAAAGAGGATTGGGGGGGTGGGGGTGCAATTCCCACATGGATACTCAATAAAAAAAAATAGAAATATAATTCCTCTATTTCATGGGTGTTGCCCTTTAGGTGGTATGAGAAGTCAATATGCTCTATTGTACAGATCTAATAAAAAACTGCTTGTGCGTGTGTGTGTGTGTGTGTGTGTGTGTGTGTGTGTGTGCACATGCAAACACACGCACACTCTCTCTCTCTCCTCTTCCCGACGTAATCTGTAATAATTGTAGCCGTAATAATCTTTACAAACAGAGGAAAAGGTCAAGTCTGGAAGGTGAGCGCGAGGTGGGAGGGAGGGGGGGCGTGAGGAGAGGGGGAAAGAAGAAAGAAAGAGAGGAGGAGGAAGTCAAGAAGGAAGCGAGAAGGTAAACAAAGATGACGAGAACAGGGGGGGGGAGAAAGAAATGTGAAAAACCGAGAGGGACGGGAACGCCGCCGCTCTCCGCGTCTCCGTCTCTCGCCACTAGTCTCTGCTGTTGCATCAGGGATGAGTGACGCTCCCCTTCCTCCTCTTCCCTCTCTTCATGTCACTCTCTCTCTCTCTCTCTCTCTCTCGGGTCGGACTCCCGGAGGAAAGACTCGGCGCCTCGGGCCCGCGGTCAAGCTCCTCTCGCGCGCTTCCCGCGGAGAACAAGAGGTGGCGCTATACGCGGAGCGCTACCCGTTGAAGGCCTCGGGGAAGCGGCGCCGGAGCGTTGCCTCATTTCTACTTTAGTTTCCTTTCGGCTTTAATCAGATGTAAAGATTTATTTGCCTTTTAAAGTAATCTCTCTATCGACTTGTTGAATATTTTTTTACAAGCGATTTCATAACCACCGCCGACGCCGACGCCTCGCAAAGTGTGTGTGTATGTGTGTGTGTGTGTTTTGAAAAGCCTGTGTGTTAATCCAACCACTTAACACAATTAATAAACACAAGTAATGAAGGAGTTAATGTAGTAGTTGGAAGAAGAAATAAGGATTTTTTTTCCCTTCATGTTCGTGGAAGTATTTGCGTCTGTCGCAGATAACGAATGACGGGCTTAATTGTTATAATGTAAAAATAAAAAAAATGTCTTTCATTTGATATAAATGTCTTTCACATGAAGCATCGTGTGTTCTATTTATTAATTATATTGCTGTTTGTTTTAATGAAGAATTGATTTATTCATAAAACACTTTAGGAAACACAGGAGAGATCCAGCCAATGGACTTTTGAGTTGTTCCATTACGGCGTGTCGTCGGGCGGTTTAGACACTTTTCAGTTCACAGTTTAGAACCGGTCCGTGAATGGTTGATAAAACCAAATAAACAACAACAATTGAAGGATTCTCACTTCAGAGAGATGAAGGATGGAGCGTTAGAAACGCATCGGATCGGCTCAGAGAACATCTTTAAAAAACGGAAAACAAACCGATTTAGGAGCCGATCCGATGTCTTACGACCACTCGGAGACTTTTAATACACAAATGGATTAGAGCTCCAGGTGTGAGCGTACGTGTATCAAGAGGAGGAAGGAGGAAGGACCATGAATCCTAAATTATTCGGTCTGGTAATACCACACACACACACACACACACACACACACACACACACACACACACACACACACACACACACACACACATAGACACACACACACACACAATCTAAATGCTCCAAGAAACAATTGGAAATACATAATTTATCCTTTTGTGTTTCCTGAGGTGAATCAACAACTCTCTGAGATTGACACGCTCCCTTTTTTTGGTGCTAAATTCTGACATCGAATTCCCCCCCAAAAAATATGAATCGTTTTTTTTTCTCCCAGACGCTGCTGATGGGTGCTCTGGAACTCGGCTCACCCTCCCCCACTGCGTGGGGTTATTTCCCCACGGAGCAGCAGATAAATGGGTCATCGCAGATTAGCAGCGGGGATAAACTCTTTAAGTCTCCATATTTGGGTTTGAAAAGGAGCGAATATTCAGAAATACATCTATAAAAAAAAAAGAAATGACACACGGCGTGTTCGGTGATTCTGCCAAAGGTAGACGGGGCGATCTGCTTCGGAGGGATCATTAAATTCATCTCATCCTGTGAAGCGGGAGTTTGTCATGCAGATGACATCCTCCTCCCGCGTGATTCACAGCTTTTGGATGTCAGACGCATGAAAACATCCAGATCACCCAGATTCATATTTATAACTTAAATCAAAGAATGTTTACAATACCTGTACCTGCACGCTTATTAATGGATTACTAAAACATAGAATATATATATATATATATATATAAATATTCATATATACATTAATGTATATATGCATGAATGAACAAATTAACATATATATTTATGTATGTATATTATATCTTTATGTATATATATATTTGTTGGTATATGAATATGTATGTATAAATAATATATATTTATAAATATATATATATAGTATATATGTATATATTATATATATTTATGTATGTATGTGAATGTTTGTATATTTATGGATATAATTTATATATATATATATTAATATATATATAATTATGTATATATGTGTATGTTTATTTGTATATTTATGTATCTATATTATATATTTATGTATATTTATCCATATATATAATATAAGTATATATGTATATATATGTATGTTTATATGTATAGTTATGGATATAAATAATATATATTTATGAAGATAAATATATACACATATATACATATTATATATGTGTATGTATATATGTATATTTATGATTATGAATAAATATATATTCATAGATACAATAATTATTATAATTTAAGATAAATTAAATTGAACATTTACAATAAAATATGACAACAAATCTAATTAAGAGCATGTTAAAACAAGTCTGAAGTGTATATTTAATAAATGGAGACATGCTGCTGAGATCTCAAAGCAATTACAATTTGACAGAATGTTATAACAAAGCGAGGAAACAAAGCCGCAAACATTCATGTTGGCTTTTAGAATAACATTATAGCTGCTTTCCTTTGTGAGAACGGACTGAATCTCGAAGATCTCCAAACATCCAGCTCACGTCCAACGTGACGATAAAAAAAACAAATCTTCTCTTCACACTCGGCGTGGAGCGTCACCGCCAGGCGGACGCCACGCGGACGCCTCAAAGTCGACATCGACGCCGGGGAAAGAAGAGCGAGGAGAGTCGAGTCGCGCACGGCGAGAATCACACGCCCAAATCCGTGTGTGAGGAACCCCGAGTGTGTGAGGCTAATGAAGTCTTTGATTTGGTTATAGTTTATTAATGTCAGAGACTCCCCATTAATAACCAGACGACGCCCCGAGCCGCGCCGGGCCTGCGCGCGTGTGTGTGCATGTGTGTGTGTTTATGTGCGTGCATGTGTTTGTGTGCATGCACGTGTTTGTGTGCGCTTGTGTGTGTTTGTGTGTCTGCGTGTGTGTGCATGTTTGTGTGCATGTTTGTGTGCGTGCATGTTTGGGTGCACTTATGTTTCGCGTGTTTGTGTGTGTGCATTTGTTTCTGTGTGCGTGTATGTATGTGCATGTTTGTGCATGTGCATGTTTGTGTTCATGTGTTTGTGTACATGATTGTGCATGTTTGTGTGCATGCATGTGTGCATGTGTTTCTGTGAGTGTGTGTACATGTTTGTGCGTGTGTGCGTGTGTGTGGATGTTTGTGCGCATGCACATTTTTGTGTGCATTTGTGCGTGTGTCTGCGAGTGTTTGTGTCTTTGTGTGCGTGTGTGTGTTTATGGGCGTGTGTGTGTCTTTGTGTGCATGTGTGTGTGTGTGCATGTTTATGAGCATGCATGTGTTTGTATGAACTTGTGTGTGTTTGCGTGTGTGTGTGTATGCATGTGTGCATGTTTGTGTGCATGGGTGCGCTTGTAGGTGTGTGGGTGTGTGTTTGTGTACGTGTGGGTGTTTGTGTATCTGTGTCTATGTGTGCGTCTTTTGAGTGTGTATGACGTGCATGTGGCCGGTGGGGGGGGGGGTCAAAGCGAGCGCCTCTCTCCAGCGGCAATAATATCGCACGCATTTTCTTTTAAAGGGCCGTCATTATCGCCGTGGGTTACCCCGGCGGCCCCCCACCACAAACCCCACGAACCATTTTCATTCCAAACTCATTAATATGCAAACTTATTCAAATGAGATTGTAATTAAGCATCTACTGAGTGGGAACCCTTTTCATGATAATTTATGATAAACTCCTCGCCACCTTTGATTGAGATTGATTTTTGGCGCCGGCAAGCCGACCTGAATACAAAGCTACACCTGAGAGACCTGCGGGGAGAATAACACTTTTTTTTTTTTAAAACAGCAAACTTATTTCATGGCTGATTGTGCCAC
The DNA here is from genome assembly GCA_036178185.1 of Liparis tanakae. Classification (NCBI taxonomy): domain Eukaryota; kingdom Metazoa; phylum Chordata; class Actinopteri; order Perciformes; family Liparidae; genus Liparis; species Liparis tanakae. The sequence continues at coordinate 20,989,151 of CM070100.1, read as the reverse complement.
AATCATCTTTGGAGGAGTAACAAAGATCCATTTGAATAATGCATTCCCAGTGTGCCGCGATGATGTGCTCAGCCTGAGAAAAAAAAACCATAAGAAAAAAAAACTTGGGCATATCTGTTCCTGGCATCGAGGTGACAAAGTGATGTGTGTGTGTGTGTGTGTGTGTGTGTGTGTTTCATAATGGAAGGTAAACCAAGCAGAACTCTGTTTACCCTCCGTTTTATTGGAAGGATTACAACCTCTGAAACTGCCTTTTTTTTAACCAAAATCTTATCAGTTTTATGTTCGTGACTCCGGTCCGTTGGCCTCGTCGCGATCACCTTTTCTATTTATCGTAACCTCATTAATTACGTTTCCCCCGTAGAAGCCCACAAATACCCTGACCTTTACATCGCGCTGTTTTCTTTTAAACTCCGTGAGGCGGCGTGTCGTAAATTCAGGTGCCGACAAATAATATAGCGACGCTGCTATTTTTATCGTCGGAGGCTCTATAAGCCGCCGCTCTGCAAAGCGCCGCGTTCACACCAGAAGCGGTGTGATCTTTTCTCGCGATTAGATCCCGTAAGAAAAGTCAAAGTACAGACGCACATTTTTAAATAGCCACTCTGCACTAACTTCTACGCCTTAAAGGCCCGTTCCTATGCATCTGTGATCTGCTGATTCCCATGAGCCTCTCCGCCTGAGATCTTCAGGCCCTATAACGGTTTTCCAAAATTCCGACCGGCCTCTAGAAGTCGACCGGGACTCTTTTCTGTCTGGGCCGTCGAAGCTTCGGAACTCAAATGTTCACCCCGGCGGCGCTTTTGACGCACATTTCGTGGAGCGCAAAATTCGCCTCTTTTAGCGTTAGATTGAAATATTTAAACTTTGCCGAATAATCCGCCCGACGACAAGTTGCGAGACCCAATCGGCGTTCAGCTGCTCCAATGGTGCCGTTCACTAAAGTTTTAACGCCTTGGACTTTACTAAAAATTACTAATAACTTACTAAAACAGCCGTGACCTCATTTCAAGCCGCAGGAGCCAATGAAAAAGCTTATGATTGACATTTGACCAAAATCCACAGTAATCTTCTCATATTTAATATCAACTTCATTTTCCTGCTCACCTTCCTGCTTTCTCTCTTGACTTATACGTCCCTCTCCAGGTAAAAAGCCGGTTCATCGTCCAGGACTCTACAGACGTTTCGGGGTTTGGGTAACAGTGGTTTTGGAAGCAGATGGTAATCGCCTTGGTAATTAACACTCTGCGAGTACCAAGTGTGTGTGTGTGTGGAGGTGTGTGTGTGTGTTGGGGGGGGGGGGGCATTGTTGTTTTGACGAACATCATCAAAGACGAAGGCAGTCTGCAGCAAATGATAGTTGTGTAATTGCCCCGCGGTACTCGCCAGCCATAGGAGCCCCGGTAGAATCCCCCCCCCCTAGTCTACACACACACACACAAACACACACACACACACACACACACACACACACACACCTGCATAAATTGGATAGAAACATTGGGATCGACATCAGAGATGCTTTGTCTTTTTTTTTCACAGGTATGTTGTTTATTGGGGTCAGAGTGATTTAGGGGGCGGGACTTGGGATGAAACAAAAGGGAAGTGAAGTGCTGTTTGTTTGTGTTTCGACTCCCAACTCCAGTTAGCATATGGAATAAATCAATGACTTTGTCTTTGGCAGCGACGTTGTTTCGGTGTTGTTTCTTTCCCTTTACGGGATTTTTGTATCACGGAGGTCTGCATCGTGGTCCAGGCCTCCTACGAATTAAAATCTCATATTCACTGAACTTGTTTATGTAACTCTGTAATGATTCCTTCTGGTCACATGACAGGCTTTAGTTTCCATCTGGACCGTTACCTGTTTTCTTCGCTGAATTAGTTTGACATTCATCTTTCGAATGCATATTGTAAAATGGAGCCACTTGGCGGCATAGAAGTGGGGTGGGCGGGGCTTGAACGAAGGATTCGTTAAGTCACCTGCTCGCTACAACCATCATATGTATATGATTTATTAAAAAAAAAATTACAAAACAAGACTTATAGTCAATATATCCCTCACAAATCAGGATTGACAATATATCACAGTCAGGAAACAAAAGAAAACACAACAACAACAAAAACATATACATAACATAACAAAGTAAAACAACAACATAAAAGGTATAAAAAAATCAAAAAAACAACAACAAAAACAACGAAAAAAAGTGCTGCATGCTGCAAATATGTGCTACCAATAAAGCTAGTTTAAAACAGGATACTGATACCTGCTTGCTATCACCATTAATTTCAGCTCAAACGAGAGCGACATTGTGGTATGAATGCATGTCTATTCATATATTCTTTACATTTTTCTAATAAATGTCTTAAATGTGATAGTAACCATCCGGACCCTCAGCGTCCACGTTCTCGTTATCCGCCATAACACACGGAAAAGAGTCTTTTTTCATGCTCGACTTCTTTGAGTTGTGCATGATAACGTGGGATCTGATGGTTATCTGGTCACATGACCTCTTGGAGAGGAATCCTCCTTTTTTCGAAGGTTTCTTCCCTTTTTCCCCCTTTTTGTTCTATTTCTTGGGAGTGGTTCCTGATCCGATGTGAGGTCAAAGGTCGGGGGGGTCACATGGGTACAGATTGTAATGACCTCTGAGGCAAATTAGTAATTTCTGATAACGGGCTACACAAAATAAACTGAATTGAATACCCCCGAAGGCATGTTTGTGTTGGATGGAGGGATTAAACAGAGAAGTCTCCGGGTGATCAAAAAAACCTTGTAGAAACCGAGGAGAGTTTCTCCACATTCTATACGTGTACCGTATACACAGATTTCCTCCGTTTCTTTTCAAACTCGTTCACACGTTCCTACACATTTGCGGATGAAAGGGAAACGTCTTTCTGAGAGAGAGAGAGATGAGAGCGATGCCGTCGCGTCCTTGACTCGCCGAAGTCGCACGGCCTTCGTATGTATGTGTGTGTGTGTGTGTTGCATTACGTATCGGCATATTTGGCATACAACGTTAGCCGCCGTGTGCTACTGGTCAAACAACAACAATGGGAGCGGCTGAATGCTTGCGAAGTAATTTCAAGGTACATCTCCCTTGAAACTCTCTCACGTCTTGACTAGCCAATTGAAAAGGGCTCATTGGTATTAGAAATACTTCGATATGGGAATATAATACCATCCTGTAAGAGACGTATCCCCACATACGCGACACGCTAAGGTTATTACACACTTACACTCCTGTTCAGAAGGTTATCCTCTGCTGCGGTCCCACATGTCTGAGAAGACCACTCTGAAGGCTTCAATGGTCTTTCATGTGTTAAAAAAAAGAAGGGTTCTTGCTTCATGTACACAATAATGCAGCGTTTTAATAAACTGGCATTTAAAAGGCAATGAAGGGCTTTAGTAAAGCTCTTTTTCAAAGACAGATGGACTGACACATGAAAACATCACCACGAAGGAGACCGCAAAGGACCCAGAGACCCAATATTCAGAGCCCAGTTGCACCGCTGTGGTTCAATAACGATCCGTTGGGTCACTGGACAGCCCAACGCTATTCTCCCATCATGCAACAGTGTTTGGACCTCCGCCAAATGGGAGTTTTAATGTAAATTATACAATTGGCTACCTCAACTGCACAGTTTGAAACTAAATTCTGTTCAAATTAAGAGAGAAATTACCCGACATAATATATGTTGGTATGCCTACAGGTATGTGCTTATGAACTATTAGTCAGGTGCATGTTCTAATCTATAGTGTAGACCACAGGTGTCAAGCACAAGGCCCGCGGGCCGAATGCGGCCCACCACGTCATTTTATCCGACCCCTGACGGCTTGAAAGGCACATGATCGCCTTTATATCCTGTGCTTTTATTTTGAAGGTTTCAAATTATATGGATTTGTGTTGTAACAATATATCTACACTTAAATAAACAATAATCAAATGCAAAGAGAGTTATTCAACAATATGTTTTGGAGTAGTTTATACAGCGCTTCAGGTACACTGGCCCTTTAAGAGGCTGATGTTTGACTTCCCTGGTGTAGACTATTGGTTCTCAACCTTTTTTTAGTGATATACCCCCAAGTGAAATATGTTTACAACCAAAAATATGTAATACACAGGGTTGGACACATCAGTGTCTGATTTAAAATGGAATATATCAAGTTTATGAACTTATATTTATATTTAATTGAATATATATTGAATAAATACTATTTTTAAAGGATTTTTTCATGGATACTGATTTTAAATATATTTAGAAAAATCTCACGTGCCCCAATTTGAGAACCACTGATGTACACTATTGCACATGGGGCCAGACATCAGATTGTGGTCATTGTGGGGTTCTATTATTTGACATATTCTCTTTTTTTAAGTGTTTGTTGTTCAATCAGGGGTTTGAATCAGAGCCAACTCTACACCTTTTGTTAAAGTCAGCCACTCATCGTCCTGTGAGAACCCTGAAGCTGAAGTATAGAGTTCAATCAGAAGACCATTCTCTCTCTTCATGCCTCCGCCCGTCATTTATTTAATTTATTTCACTTCTTGCTCCATTGTTATTTACCTGTCATTGTTGTTTTAGATCAGCTGCTCTCCTCTATTCAATAAGTACAACAAAGACATCGCCAGCCTCTCATCTTGCCGCTGTCTCTTCTTAACGTGACCGTCTCTCTACCTTCGGCGCTTTCTTGTCGCTGTTACGCAACCCCTCCACCTCCCCGTCTCCACCCCCGTCTTCATCAGGTCCATCATCTTCATCAACTCATGATTCTATCATCGTCCCCAGCGGGTCTGGACTCCACGGGGGAATCTATCTTGTCGCTGATCAGTGCAGACTCGATTATAAATCTCCCTGTAGAGTCCAAATGCCAAAACCTCTGTCAACACGTCATCGCACATCATCTGTTAAGAAGAAATAATTATCTTTTCGTTATCCGACGGGTTTCTCCTGATTGAAATGTCTTTTGGACCCCCCACCCCCCAAACTGCCTGATTATGGCAAAAATGACAAACCCCTCTCTAGCACAAGGACTCAAGACTTTGGATTGATCGGATTTTACCAGCTTGAAGTCCAATCAACTGCTCAGGACAGGAAAGTTTTAGCCCGTATTTTCGAAATCAGCAGCGTTGAATAAAAAGAAAATGTCAAACTATCTGAATGGCAAATATCTGAAATAGTAGTTCAATATCTGTCATGTGTTTACGTTTGGAGCGCCAATGCCCCCCCACGAGTGACATTTCGTGGGAGAGCATTTAGTACTTGTGTAGATCGTTATCGGCAGTTATTCACATGCACAGCGTCATCAAAGGTGTCCCTCATTATGCCTGTGGAGCCTCCAGGCAAAAGGTGACGAATGTCTCCTACTCCCCCAATCACCGGCCTCGATCAGAGCTCCTGCTTTCATTGGACTTCTAAAAGACCTTTTCAACTGTAGAATCTCTCCAATTTTAGGGTTGGGGTTAGTTCTAGTGGTCAACTCATCGTTGAAGCACCCTGAGGCCCCGGTAGTTCTAGTACTCAACTCACATTTAAAGCACCCTGAGGCCCTGGTAGTTCTAGTGGTCGACTCACGATTGAAGCACCCTGAGACCCCAGTAGTTCTAGTAGTCAACTCACACTTGAAGCACCCTGAGGCCCCGGTAGTTCTAGTAGTCAACTCACACTTGAAGCACCCTGAGGCCCCGGTGGTTCTAGTGGTCGGCTCACTATTGAAGCACTAAGGGGTCCTCACATTGCAAGTGCTGTGGGGGGCCATAGAGGTCAGCTTATGCTTTAAGCGCCGAGGGACTAAGGGTTCCTCGCACTGTAGGTGCCAAGTGGACCAAAAGGTGCTATTGTTCAGAAGACTTATGGCACAATGTTGATGTTTGTTACTTTTAACTTGGATAATATGAGGAAAACATTAATAGAATCTCCTGTTTATCACAGGCCTCAGTTATGGAGTTAACCAGGTAGCTTGCTGGGTTGAGGTCTTAAATCGCTTCACCTTTCCTTTGACCTAACCTGCTTTGTGCTGATTACAATCTGAATCATGTCCTCTAAGAGCCCCTCGGGAACAATTAGAACGCAAGCTATGACGCGTGGTGAAAATCACTTTCACACAAAATTAGCCTAGCTATGTGTTGTTTACGGCTTGATTTATGGGCCCTTAAAGCCCCCCGAGACCAATAAAGGATCATGTTAATAAGCGGCTTGAGGAGACCTTCAAACATATGAAGTTTTATGTTCAAACAAGAGATATGATTCTTCAAAATGAACGGATACCACCGCGTCAGGAGTTCTGTCTATTAACGGGATATTGGGGTATCTGTTTGCTTTAAAGTCAGCGGAAGGTTTTCATCGTCATGTGATCCAGAGACACTATAAACAAAGTCACTCCTCAAAACATATTCGTATGTATTCTAATAACTTTGCGATAGAGGGTGAACATTTTCCACCAAACTTTTTACGGCCCAAAAAAGTTTTGATTCACTTTTTGAATTAAAGAAATAACTAAATCATGAAGTATTGCCGTGAAGTCGTACAACACTGGGATTTCTTTTTTAAGGTGATTATTCTAGCCAACTATGGGAGTACAAAGGGTTGAGTTCTGCGGGTACTATTGACCTCCTTTCTTTCTCTCTCGCTCTCTCTTTCCCTGATCAACGCTGGACTCTGTGTTGCCGAGGTCATCAATCCGTGAATGTGTACAATTTTTATTTTATTTTGTACGCTGCTTTTTATATGACACGCAACAAAGGCCAGTGCTCTTACCTCCACTCACCCAATAAGACAATTGATTTTCAACAACTTTATATTTCTTTCTTCCGAGCGTGCTTGGAGGTTTGCGTCGATGAGAAACGTTCAGGTGCTTTTGTATTGATCATTGTCCGAAAAAAGATAATTTATATTCAGTGTTTAATGCTTGGAGGCTGTGGCTGATGTTGGGGTGTGAATAAACAACAGTCTCAATGCATTCCAGAAGAGTTTTCTTTCCTTTCTCCAACTTTGAGACCTATTCATTTCGTAAAAATGGGGATTTTCTATTTTAAAGGATGTGTGTGTGTGTGTTGGGTTTAGTGACACCTAGTGGCGAGGCTGTAGATTGCAACTGAATAATGAGAACTGCGTGGCCTTCGGGCAACGAAAAATTATTTTTTACGGAGCAAATTAACAGAGATAAGCCCCGCCCCCTCGTCGAGGCAAATGACACGATTAAACCACAAACAGTGGTTCGAGTAAACTCATTTAAGTTAAGTGTTTTTGAATAGAAGGTTGGAAATTATTACATATTTTTTATCCGATGAATTGAAAAATTCATCAACAGATTGATCGATTATTAAAATAATCGTTATTTGCAGCCCTGCATCACGTTCAGATGGTGACTTTGGGCTGAAGGATGACTCGGCTGAGAACTGTTGACCGGCGTAGTGATTAGCCGACAACATCGGTCCGGCGTACAGTCCACATCTGATATGATGGATGTGATTCATTATGATTGTATTGCAGAATAGATCCATACTGGTTGTTTATGACACACCTCTAAGCCGAATTGACTCCAATGCAACACTTCTATAGATTTTTCACATATTGCTTCTACTACCAATAAAACACAAACGAGTCAAACGTATCTCACTTAGGTTTCCATAGGAATGGAAAATCCAGTATTCTCTCCAAGTCTTTCGTCTTGGATCACACACACCAGAGGGGAAATAATTCACGAGCGCCTAAACTATCGGGAGGAGGCCGCCGAGTGGGCGCCGATTAACGGAAGCATCGCAACGCAAAGCCGGCACGCGCGTCTTTGTTCACGTATACCGCGTCCTCAATGCACACACCGAGCAAATTACAAATTACAGTTAAACGTGTCTCCGATTCCCCCTCGCTGGGCCACATCGAGAAACGTGAGGACCAAATGATGTTTGGTTTGGGGTTTTACATTTCAATTTAGCCTCAGGCCTGGAAGCCATTAAGGCCTAATCTGAATCCTGGTCAGTGCTTGCTCCCTGGAGCAGAAAGTATGGTTTTATTAGCATCAAATCATACACAGCATCGAGAACACACACACACACACACACACACACACACACACACACACACACACACACACAGCCCACGTCCAATAATGGCGAAACAGCATCTCATTACTGGCCATTAGATTTGTATTAGTTTCATTTGAACTGGCGATATGTCTCGTATTCATAAACGGAACAGAGTCACAACATGAAATGGTGACACAGATGCATGATGGGAGCTGAGAGACCAGGCTGGGAACAAATGATTCATTAAATGAAACTTGGTTTATGACGGGGAGAGGGGGGGGGGGGGGGGGGGATCCCTCTAATGTGCCGACATGACTGACTACCATAAGTGTAATCAAATACATTTTGAGGGGATTTTGTGTTTTTTATTAATTTATTACTGGAGCCAAAATGTATAAAAGAGCAATCGGGGGGGGGGAAAAAAGAGTAAAAAAAACCTGCTTTGTCTTTCCAGGCACGGCGTAACACACCGAGCGTTTCCCGCTGACGGACGCGGCACATTAACGGGCTCATTATCAGCCTCCTGCCATATGGCCGGCGTGGGTCATGCCCCCCCCCCACCCTCCTAATTAGGACAATTATGCCATCTCCATCACGAGGGCCGGTTACACAAAATGGTGTTGCGCCCTCGTCGAGATTGGTGTCACGGAGGCCGGGCGGACGAGAGGCGGCGAGATGAGGGAGGGGGGGTGGGGGTGGAGGGGTGGTTGGAGCTGCTCGGCGCAGGTGCACGGCCGGGCAGCGGGCTCGCGGAGCAATTACCCTCTCGGGCGAGAGGTGGCAAGGTCAGAGAGGGGGGGGGGGGGGGTAGAGTGAGAGAAGACAACATGGTGGATGGATAGAGGGAGGCCAGGGTTAAACACCCCAGACCACAGAGAGAGGCTACAGTATCAATGAAGTTAACACCTGTGACTTTTGGATGGATTGGGTTGTACGTTTGATACATTTAGTAGATTTGGCATCCCTACTGGACAGAATTGTGTCTTATAGTTCGACATTTAGGAAAATATGCCGCAGAGGAAACTAAGAAAACACTAAACGCTCTAAAGCCAGAGCGTATAGGGTCATGGAAAACCTGGAAGAGTCACTGAATTAAAACAATATTATCTGCAGGCCTGGAAAAGTCCGTAATCGCGGAATTTTTGGAAAAGTCAAAAAAATTATGTTATATTCATAAGTTCATTTACATAGTACGATTAAAAGAAAACATATTTATATAAATGAATGAGAGAAAATAGTTTCATTAAAAGATTAATCATTTTTATAAATATTTATTCTTTAAATCAAACTATTGTCTCATGTATACAAAGAGATTTCACATATATAGATATTTATTTATGTATAAATATATCTATATATAAATATATATATAGATATATTTATACATCTATAAATATATTTATATATCTATATATATATATATATATATATATATATATATATATATACATATATGTAAATCATCAGAGCCCCCCAGCTGAAAAGCCCCCTGATGACATGGTTGTTATTTTTTCACACTATTCCTCCGATCAGTCCGTACGTACAGTTGATTTTCTCGTGGTGGATCACTGTTGGGAACCTTTCAAGTGTTTTCCAATTAGACAAGAGCTCCGGGAATAACAGGTATCCAGACGGGTGATAGGGTGCAACTATCAGGCCACATTCATTGTTCCTGTTGTTCCCGTCTTCAGACAGACAGGACTCAGAGCTCATCTTCCCTCTAAAGCAGACCGACTCCACCCCCCCCCCTTTTTTTTCCCGTATGATTTTTCCGTTTTTTTCTGACGTTCAAACGGAGATGTTCCAAAAAAAAGGAGAAAATCTTCTCTTCAACGCAGAATCCTTGAGTCTTAAATGAGGCCCTCAGGGCGCCCGGAGATCGATGGGCTCACTGCAGGTGCACGGCGAACGGGAGCAGCGAGAGAAGGGCATTATTCCCCCCCCCCCCTCCTCCCTCCTCCTCCTCCTCTCCTTTCATCGAAATAAAACACGCTTGATTGGGAGGGAAACGAGTGAAGAGGAAAACATGCGTGTGTTTCGTGTCCAACGCTGGGGCGTTTTTCTTCTTCTTCTCTTCCTACGTTGCCGGCGCCCGCGTTCATTAGCCCGCCGCGGTATTGACCGCGCTGTACGGCAAAACGGAGATCAAGCTGGGTTACCGCGGCGACGACTCAATCCCCGAAAACAAACTGCTATCGATTCGTGCGAGGAACTAGTATACGAGCGGCGTGTTTTTTTTGGAGCGCCCACCAATCCCGCGTCAGAATCTGGCGTTGTTAGAAGCACGGGCGTCAAACTCGTGTTCACCGCGGGCCGCATCAGCATCACGGCCGCCTCTTAAAGGGCCAGTGTACCTGAAACATAAATATATAAACTACTCCCCGACATATTGGTAAATAACCATCTTTGCATTTGATTATTATTTATTCGAGTGTAGAAAATGGTACATTAGAGGATTTCTCTAATATTATAACATGAATCCATTTCATTTGAAACCTTCAAAATAAAAGCACAGTATATATTTTTTTGATTTCTTGAAGAAAAGGTGATCGCGTGTCGTTCACTGCGGGCCCCATCAGCATCACGGCTGCCTCTTAAAGGGCCAGTGTACCTGAAACATAAATATATAAACTACTCCCCGACATATTGGTAAATAACCATCTTTGCATTTGATTATTCTTTATTTGAGTGTAGAAATGTGGTACGTAAGAAGATTTCTCTAATATTATAACATGAATCCATTTAATTTGAAACCTTCAAAATAAAAGCACAGTATATTTTTCTTAGATTTCTTGAAGAAAAGGGGATTGCGTGTCTTTGATGGACAGGATGGAAGGTATTAGGGACGCCCACATGTTACAAGGCTGATACAGAGCAGGGTATCTTTATAAATCGGAAGTTACCTGACAAACAAATTCAAAAACACGCACAATGTCACCCGGAACAAATTGTAAAGTCCTCTGAAGAGACGAAGCATTTAGAGCATTTTAAGATGTTACAACCTCCTAATGAGTTTGTTTCGTGACAACGAACCGCTCCGTGAAGCGCGGTGAACCCGCCGCTCCAATGGCGGGGAAACCACCGCAATAATGAGGCCTTTAAATGAAACATTTAATTTGGAACATTACTGGATAATGACAGGGATGAATACATGAGTCTATGCATGGGCAGACTTCACACTGCGAGCGAAGGACGCAGCCTGGATGTAAACAGTATTTATTGAGCTTGAATGACATGGATCGATTAAAAAAAAGCACAGTCTCTGCAGCTGAGTTGAGATTTGAGACATTTCTTTATAGGGGTTTATTGATGTTTGGTAGATGTATTCCTTTATGGAAATAATGCCACTGCAACAGGTTAAATCGTGCCTTTTCAGAGCTGCCTTGATGCTCTCGAAGCTGCTAACTCTACGTCGTCTCTCCACACGACTGGGTCCACTTGACTGTATGTAGGGATCATGGCGCTGAGAGAACCCATTACATCAGTGGTCGTTTTGATTTTACGCCAGTCGATGAATGGGATTTAACGTAACGCACGATAGAAAGATCAGCGTCCTCAGCGGGGGGCGTCGTGAGGCCTGTTTTAGTAGTGCAATAAGTGCAATAAGTGCAATATCTGCAATAACTACATCATAATTAATTATGTTGATCTGCACTTCACACATTTCATTTACACTAAACACATACACACCCTTTGCATTTTGCACACTCTGTCTATATTTAATTTAATTGTACACTGCAGTCATTGTCACCAGTATTATATTTGCGTATTTGCATGTATGTTGTGTGTATATATATATATATATATATATATATATATATATGTATATATACATATATATATTATTTGTATTTTATGTTTCACTTTGTTTCTGTTTCTTATATGTATATTTTATTTTTGCGTGTTTAGTTTATTGGTGCTACTGTAACAACAAATTTCCCCTTGGGGATTAATAAAGTATCTATCTATCTATCTATCTATCTATCTATCTATCTATCTATCTATCTATCTATCTATCTATTGGGGGGGGGGGGGGGGCTTCTGCCAGGATTACAGCCAATGAGGTCAGCTCAAACAAGCTTGTAAACAAGTCGAAAATGAAAGGAAACTTATAAAACTGTCTCCAGTAAACGAGCGAATTCGGAATACAGGAAATAACTACCGACATCTCTCTATTCTTTGAATTAATATATATCATTATCATACTTTTTTTTTCATTGAATGGAATATTTGACACGGAACTAGTTCATCTTTATCTCATTTATTGAGTCCAAATAAAGTATCACCATGACCCTGAAACTCTGTCTATTGTATAGTGTGTCATATACTGAATGCAGAAAACTACAGAGAAAAATCCCTTTCTGATTGAACCAACCCAATGACTGTCGGAAACAATGGATATACAGCCCCCCCGCTCACATGTTTCTGACTCTGAAAAGCCAAGCATACATATGCTCTTATTCTGTCATGAATTCAGATTAATTTAAATGCAACATAATGAAAGTAATAATAAATAAGCAAACATAAGTTTTGATGTTCTTTTGCCACTACCTATAGTTGTATTTCCGATCCAATATAACATTATTTGATCTTTCTTTATGGCAATAGGGTTTATGATATGATATGATATGATATGCCTTTATTCGTCCCACAGTGGGGACATTTAAAAAATCACAGCAGCGGTGCACATCAGAGCATTAATTAAAAATAATAATTATAAAACACAAAACTAAATACTAAAAACTAAAAACTAAATACTAATACTAAATATACAGGGGGAACGTAAAGTGCTGAGTAAAGTAAAGTGCTGAGTTTACTATCCGTATAATATAAATCTGGTATTAGATTCTAAATATAAATCATTATTTTTACATAAATAATCCAGGTTCAATCAGATAACAAATCACATGCCATGAATTTTCACGAGGGCTCGTATTATTAAATCCACCAGCTTCTACTGTTTCCGGATTGGCTGTTGAGTTGTAGGGAAATATTTCTCTGGCACGTCATTGCCTGTGCGGCGCAGGGACTCATTTCTCTGTCATGTCATTGGCTGTGCGGCGCAGGAACTCATTTCTCTGTCATGTCATTGGCTGTGCGGCGCAGAGGGCGGGACAATATCCAGGAAGTAATGAAGTTTCGTTTCAGTTGACAAACAGCGGAGTTGACGGTGGCTTTAAAGTTGTAATAACTTTTCCAGCCTGTTAACACCCGCCCCGACAAGAGGCTCCGCTGACGGCGTGTCTGTCCGGCTTCACCCCCTCCTCCCCCCGGAGCTCGGTACGTATCACAGCGGTCAGCGCCTCTTTAAGTTAAGACGCAAGCTAACGTTGCTATCGCTAGCTGTCGGTCCAAGTATTGTGACGTCACCCGTCTTGGAGGCGGGGCTAAAGTTTGAAGAGGATGATGGCGGTAACTCAAAAAATACTTTATACAGCTAAATAAATAAAATGTTATTTCATGTGTTCAATGCAAACTGATACAACTAAAGCTTAATAAACAAGAAAATATGTATTTTCTTATATGACTATAGAAACTTTAGATTAGATTAGATTAAACTGTATTGCCATTACACAAAGTACAAGTCTTGGTGCAACGAGATGCAGTTAAAAACACACTTTAAAACACAGAGTTATCAGAGGTGGAGATGTGCAGATTTCAGGCCTTTATGCACAATGTCGGACATAAACCGGAAACAAAGTATGCAGAAATAAACTGTTTGTCACCTCTTTTATACTGCTTTCAAGGATTTATTAAGAATACTGTATTAATTATATGAAACCCGACAGGCTACGGGTTGAAGATGTATCCAGAACGCATGCCTCATTTACATTTACGTCATATATTCAACCATTGTTTCCCATTAATATATGTATTATGGTACATGGCAATGCTAATTTATAGAGTGAGATAATTTTGTCTCAGTGGTTTGAGATCACAAAATGTAACATTAACCTGATTTGCATTCCCCCCCCATATCAATAAATATATATCATTTGTATTCTCTTTTCTTACAGATACTTTCTGAAACGTTCTCCGTTGTCATGGCACCCCCCAAAAAAAGGGCGCTCCCCAAACCGCTCCCCGAGGGCTTCGTCCTGACCGACTGTGAGAAGAAGGAGTGGAGGCTGGGGAAGATGATCGGTCAAGGGGGCTGCGGACTCATCTACCTTGGTAACACACACACACACACACACACACACACACACACACACACACACACACACACACACACACACACACACACACACACACACACACACACACACACTTAGACACATTAAGATGTACATGCAGACGGACAAAATAAGCCCCTCCCTTTCTGGGAGACCCTTCTCTGATTGATTGGTGTTTCTCTTGGTTGTAAAATCAGCTCTCAGATCAGATTACATCTGTCATGTGGTTCATAACAGCTCTAATCTAAGACCTTTGCATTTAGCAAATAACCCAACATTTATAAAACTACATAGCTCAATACAGTGATTCGTTTCTTCCTGGTTCTGGTTGCACCTACACAAAAAAAACATTAAAAAAAACAATGAGCTTGAAGTAGTTAAAACGTAATAAACTGTATCACAACTTTGTCTCAAAGCCTCCAGCGCCGCGGACACACCTGTCGCCGCGGACACGAGCTTCGTCATTAAAGTGGTGAGAACATCTGGGCTGCACACGGGAGATCATGTAGAGGGGTTCGTACGACACGGGAGCCTAAAAAAGTCATGGAGTTGGTAAAATTATATATTTCCAGGCCTGGAAAAGTCCTGAAGAAAAAAAAAGTTTGGGAAATGAGTCGTATACTTATATGCACGCAAGGGATGAGGTCGCCTTCTTCTCTTTTTACTGTTAATCCACAACCGGTTTTATTAACTTGCGTAGCTTGACACCTATTATTATTGTTAGTATTATTATTATTGTTTTTATTATTATTATTTTAAATTATTATTATTATTATTTTTATTATTATTTTAAATTATAGTTATTATTATTATTATTATTATTATTATTATTATTATTATTATTATTATCCCACAAGCCTAGTCTCTGATGTGTTAATGAAACGTTGATAACGCGTTGCAGGAGTTGAAGGAGAACGGCCCCCTGTTCTCGGAGCTCAAGTTCTACCAGAGGGCAGCCAAGCCGGAGAGCAGTGAGTGCCGCCGCCGTCGCCGCCCGCCGCCGCCCGCCGCCCGCCGCCGCCGCCCGTCCACGGTCCCAGCTGCTCGCCGGAGCACGAGCGCATTTGACTGATGAAGTGGTCGCAGGCGCGGAGGCTTTGCTCCGCCCCTGCAGCCCAGTAATTAATAACATAAGCCAAAGCAAACATGCACCTCAGTGGCGCTCCCCCCTCCCCCCTCCTCCCCCTCCTTCCCCCCCCCCCTTTACTCTCCTCCGCTTGTCTGAGCTCTCCAAACGCCGGCGTGAGGGAGCCACTCACACGTAATGGCGCCCGCCGCCGCCGCCGCCGAGCCCCCTGACCACCTGCCAGCCTGGTGGAGAGCCAGTCAGGCCGGCCGCCATGGAGCCCCTGAGCCAGGCCCACGGCTCTGTGTGTGTGTGTGTGTGTGTGTGTGTGTGTGTGTGTGTCAACACTCTTAAGATTGATATCTGCATGCATGCATTATTACACCTAGAAGGACAAATCAGTATCCTGGGTCAAAACTTGTCTCGTGTTGGCTCGAGTCGAGGGATGATTTGGACCCCGTTGTTGTCGTAAATTAATAATTTCTCGCCTCGTCTTGTTTTTCTAGTGGAGAAATGGAGGCGGAGCAGGAAACTGGACTTCCTGGGGATCCCGACGTACTGGGGAGCGGGACTCGCCGAGCACGATGGCCTCGGGTACGGCCGAGTGACCGCTGCCCCTCCCTCGCACCCGGGTTTTACATTTATCTCTAATACTCGACCGGTCAAAAGTTTGACAACACTTCCCTCATTTCCCCAGTTTTTATTTCAAATGTGAGCAGTTCCGGTGAATAACGGGAATAATACGAAGGTCAGCGGCAAAAAAGTTTAGGTTACCAACAAAAAGAAAAATAATGTCGAGTTCAGAGTTCGACTTGGAAGAAGTTTCTGAACAATATTTTGTTCACACTATAGAAGGAACGAGTGTGTTCGGCTGTTATATCTGCAAAACGTGGCAACAATTTATATAAAACTCGTTAAACAAAATTATTATTTTTTTATCTCCAATTATTAGTTTTCTGCTTTCTGATTACATTGAGAAATTAAACTGTGTACTGGAGAAATTGAGGTTTCCTTAAAGAGACCATCTCTATATAAATGGGGGATTAGGTGTGTGTGTGTGTGTGTGTGTGTGGGGGGGGGATTAAGTGGGATTTAATCAGCCCATCTCAGTAGAGGGGAGAAGCCACGCCCCTTTGCGTGTCCTCCCATGAGACCTCCTGTTTCGGACGGAGACTTTTTTGTAGTTCTTTATTTCTCAGATGTATGTCGTCTAAATGTTCTTTGTTGTTGTTGTTGACTGTTTGAATTTTATTTATGACTTTATCCTTTTATTACTGCTGTTTCACTTTATGTCGAACAAAAGAGACAAACGCATTTTTTTTTTTCAGCATTTATCAACATTCGAAAATTGACAATAAAAATAACTTTACATTTTTTAACTTTGATGAATGAGACAAAAAAGATACTAATACTAAGAGAAAGTTTGTGTGTTTGAGTCGCTGACCTCTCGCCTCTCTCAGGTACCGTTTCATGGTCATGGACCGACTGGGCCGCGACCTTCAGAAGGTCTGCGAGGGCAGCGGAGGTCGCCTGAAGAAGGCCACCGCCCTCCAGCTGGGCCGAGGCCTGGTGAGGACGTCTTCGGCGCTCCGTGTTCGTCGCCGCGCGGCGGGAGGAGGCGAACGTCTAAACCTCTGCCATCTCTTTGTTCCTGTGTGTATTTGTGCTTCCCCGCCAGCTGGACGTGCTGGAGTACGTTCACGAGAACGAGTACGTCCACGCCGACATCAAAGCCGCCAACCTCATGCTCGGCTGCAGGGGCCCCGAACAGGTCAGCGCCGCTAGCTCACCTTGCATGTTCACTAGCGTGCAAAAGTTTGGAGTCACCCAGACAATTTGTTGTTTTACATGAAAAACTCACACTTTTATTTATCAAATTAATTGCAGAATGGATATAAAATATAGTCAACATCATCATCATAGGTTAGAAATAATATTTTTTATTGTAAATATTAATGTTGTTCTTCTTGTGTCTCAAAGGAAGGCCAGTTTTAGAGCTTCTCTCACCAGCATAACTGTTTTCAGCTGCGCTCACATAAAAAGGGGTTTCAAGGGTTTTCCTTCCCTCCGCTCGTCTTCTAAGGCGATAACACAATGTACCACTAGAACATGGAGATGGGCCTCTACACACTATGTAGAGACTTCATTAAACACCAGAGAATAGTCATTTACACATTAACTATATAGAGAGTATTTATGATTAATTTAATTTATTTAGGGTTTTCTATGACATTTTAAATATTTGTTTTCTCCAAACTTTTGAACGCTAGTAAGAGGAACTCACTGCAGTTCCTAAATTCATTTGCCGAAGCATTTCACCTACTAAAAAAATATATTGTGTAACTTTATGGATTAGGTGCAAGGATCACACACACACACACAGACACACACACACACACACACACACACACTCTCTCTCTCTCTCTCTCTCTCTCTCTCTCTCTCTCTCTCTCTCACACACACACAGCGGTGCCACTTCTCCTGTAACCAATGTGTTCTCAAAACAAGGAGGTGCTCTAGTTTCAATTTACGGCGATTTGAAGAGCGCTTGTGTTTGTTTGATCACGTTAAAAGTGAAGTTTGGCTTTGTGTTCAACTTCCTGACTCATTTAAATAAAGAGAAAGAGAGAGAGAGAGAGAGAGACTAAACGGAGGGGAGACGGCGGTGCTGTGAACGAGAGAAGAAGATCACGGCGGTCACGCTCCGAAGCGCAAATAAATAACTATCAAACACCTCACCGGATGATTACCTGAGGAGGAGACGCTCGCTCCTCTCCGCGTTTCATTCATTACGCCCAACGTGCATCAATAAACACTCGGCGGCGGGTAATGACACCGCAGAAGGAAACGCACAAAGGTTTAGTCGCGTTTGTTTTCAGACGAAACTGAACTCGTTCACCTTTTGTCTCCAGACCTCCAGACTTCTCTGGAGAGGCAACAACAGCGAGAAGAAACTTTGAGTTCCCTGATAATCACCAGGAGCCTGATGCTCTGCAGACGGGGCTCTACGTCATGGAAAACCTGCAAGAGTCATGGATAACTAATTCAAAATGGTTATTTACATAAGTGGAAAAGGCCTGAAAAAAACAACGTTTTGAAAAAGTTATGGAAATGGTTACCATGTATTCATATGCGTTTATGATATGATTTGATATATTCCTTTATTCGTGAGTTATACATAGACATACATACAGTTATTATTAGTTATTATGCAGAGTTTTAAATAATGAATATGCTTTTTAAAAGAAAGATCCTTACAATATAAGCCGCCATACGCTCTTTCATACGGGCAGTTTCCGTGCTGCAAGTGAACTGAAAATTTCTTGTGTATACATAAATGCATGAATAAATGCTTAAATTAATGTGTAAACAAATGCTTGAATAAATGTATAAATAAATACAGGAATAAATAAATGCTTAAATAAATGCTTGAATAAATGTATAAATAAATACAGGAATAAATGAATGCTTAAATTAATGTATAAATACATGATTGAATAAATAAATGCTTAAATAAATGTAGAAATAAATACAGGAATAAATAAATGCTTAAATAAGTGTATAAATAAATACAGGAATAAATAAATGATTACATACATAAATAAATACAGGAATGAATAAATAAATGCTTGAATAAATGTATAAATAAATCAATCACGGGATACGTATAGTTTAAAGATAAATCCATGTATTTGTTGAATAACTGTGTGTGTGTGTGTGTGTGTGTGTGTGTCGTAGGTCTATCTGGCAGACTACGGCTTGTCCTACAGATACTGTCCAAAAGGAGTCCACAAGGAATACAAGGAGAACCCCAAGAAGGGCCACAACGGGACCATCGAGTACACCAGCCTGGACGCCCACAGGGGGGTCGGTAAGTAGAGGAACCTTCAGGCGGGGAACCCTCGGTTCCTCCACTCCTTCGATCACATGACCCACGAACACGTCACGTTCCAGAAGGCCGAGAGCTCTCCGTCCTCTGCCGTCTTTGTTTTGGTCAATACATGTAAACCCCCCCCCCCCTCCTCGGCTGATATTGGGAACACATTAACTGGCAAATTGCCTACATGCTCCCTCTCTCCTCATTGGCCGATCGATGCTGCGTCCGCGGCGCTCCCTGCTGACTTCCACCGGCGCCCGTCTCTGTTTAACAATTCCCCAATTAGCCGGAGTCGTAACCTGCATCGTGTATTCATCCGCCCCGTTAATTAAGTGCTCTGATGTTCTGGTGCAGAGAGAGAGAGAGAGAGAGAGAGAGAGGGGGGGAGAGAGAGAGGGGGTGGGGGGGTAGGTCCCGGGCCACAGATAACCTCCAGTGGCTCCGCCCTCGACTCCCCCCCCCCCCTCCCTCCGGTTCGATATTGCGAGTTAGCTCCGGCTCTGACGGCCTAATCTCCACGCGGCGGTGGATCGATGGGCAGAAGAAGAAAAAGAAGAAGAAGAGAGAGAGAGAGAGAAAGAGAGACATGTCCCGTCAGCAGAAACTGTCAAATAGAAGTCGTGTCAATTTTAATATTGTTTTTGAAGAGTAGAGGTAGAGGGAGGGAGAGGGAGAGGGTAAGAGATAGTGAGAGAGAGTGGGGAAGAGAGAGAGAGAGACAGAGAGAGAGAGGAAGAAGTAGTGGAAGGGGGGGAGAGGGAAGGAGAGGGAGAAGGAGTGGAAGGGAGAGAGAGGGTACGAGATAGTGAGAGAGAGTGGGGAAGAGAGAGAGAGAGAGAGAGAGAGAGAGGAAGAAGTAGTGGAAGGGAGAGAGAGAGAGAAGGAGAGGGAGAAGGAGTGGAAGGGAGAGAGAGAGGGTAAGAGATAGTGAGAGGGAGTGGGGGGGAGAGAGAGAGGGAGAAGGAGTGGAAGGGAGAGAGAGAGGGTAAGAGATAGTGACAGGGAGTGGGGGAGAGAGG